>CP025652.1:16662028-16689328 GCA_003576665.1 Ipomoea trifida | reverse complement strand
TTCATCCAACAGAGGCCAAATAACATGGAAATCCAAACCAACAAATGATCATATACATCAATAGGCAAGGGATCAAGACACAAGTCCATGAATCCAACCAACGCAATCAATAATAGGCTAATAATCAAGGAATTTCAAGATTTCCAACACCAAATAATATCATATAGAATGAGAGGGTAAAAATATATTTTGATGGACATAGTGGTTACCTTTAAAGCGTATTTAATCCAAAAGCGTATTAATCCAAAGCATCATCAATCCTAAGCTCAACTCATAAGCTAGGTCCATAACCACGAACCTGAAGAATTAATATAATCTAACACCGTCACTAACTACTAATAACAACGATATAAATAATCCTAGTTGGTCCATTATAGTTATCACCTATAATTCATGCTTAAAGGCTAATGTAACAAGGCCATATTAACCATACTAATCTAATTACCAACTAATGCACTAAACCACCTTAAGCCATGGACCAAACATTATAAAAGCTAAAAAGAGGAGAATTACCTTAAACTTGCTAAGCCGAGAATCGAACCCAGGCCCTCTAACTTAGCACCAAGGCACCATACCACTAGACCATTCCATCCCTTCTATTACACTGCGTGACTATAGAACCAAGCCTCCTTCCCTGAACCTACGGTTATCGTGAGCGGAGAAGAGTGTACCGCCAGGCTTCGCCGCTACAGACTAACGGAAAGGGATCCCCCGCTGAGCTCGCCCGCCACCTTGCGCCGCCGGAAGAAGTACAGGGAAGGGAGCTACTGCCGCGTCGCGCCAGAGAGAGAAGCACCGCCTGCTCTTCTTGCCACCTTCGCCGCCGTCGCTCTACTTCGACGACCGCCGCCGAGGAAGGGAGGAGTCCAGCCTACGCCACTACGGACTGCCGTTGCTGCCTTGAGCTTGCAGGAGGGCACAACGAGAGGTCGCACCCAGATTGACGGAGCCACCCGCACCGCCATCAGCTACCGCCAAGACCACAATGGTCCAGCTTGTCGTCGCCAACACCGGAGAGGCCCGCTTCACCAATGCCGCAACCGTGCCCTTCCGTGCGTCTCCGTAAAGAACAGGGGAAGAAGTCCATTGCTGCTCGACATGCGAAGGCGTCGCTTCTTCACGAACCAGCTTCGAAGGTCCGCCGAGGGAGAAGTCGGGTTCGTAGCTAAGGCTTGTCCTCGCCGCCGTAGGGACCGCCGCTGAGGAGCCGCTCTCCGCTCGCAGCTCGCCGGACTTGTACGTTGGTCGTTGCTGCGTCGAGAGAGAGAACAAAGGCCGGAGGGAAGCCTTGCCGATCGTGAGCTCCCTACCACTGCTGTCGTCCACTCCTTCACCATTGCAGTCGGAAGAAAAAGAAAGTCGGCGAGAGGGAGAGACAGAAAAGAACGGAAATGGAGAGAAGATCCTTTCATGCTGCTGATCACCTTAGCCTACCCTAATTAGAAGTTTCTATTTATGTTGTAGGTTTCCACTTTGGGCTAAGTTAATTTAAAAAGGTTGGGTCAAGTTATTTTGGCTTTGGATTCAAGACCAATCATGGTCTATACAATCTATATAATTATGGGCTTGGAGTAGTTGGGTCACTAACCATAGCTTATAATACATATACATATATTTACATAATTATGGGCTTATAATATAATCTTAAGGAAAATATAAATTATGTGGGCTCAATTGCATACTATATATATATATATATATATATATATATATATATATATATATATATTATGTCCACAATTAGCAAAACCATGGGTTATATATATATATATAAAATACCTTATTCCCAGCCCATAATAAAATGATTATATTTAAGAAATCATTCTCATAATTATTTAATAGGAAAATAACCCCTTATTATATTCAAAAGAGTAGTAGGAATTTTCGGGGTGTTACACTATGCTTATCAAAAACAGATATTAGTAATGCCCGGGAGAAAAGAAAAAAAATATATTTATAAAAAGGGTTTGAGAGAGATAACCTATATATAAAAAAAATGTTCCACTTACTGTACTAGTTCTGTGGACCATTACACATGCCAAGTTCTGATTTTAGGATGTTGAATCTGGTCAGATCCAGTGCCTTTGTAAATATGTCTCCCAGTTGTTTGTCTGTTGGTATATAGTGCATTCTTATGTCTCCACTTTCCACAAGATCCCTGATGAAATGATGTCTGATGTCTATATGCTTAGTGCAGGAATGCTGAACAGGGTTTTTTGCAATATTGATAGCGCTGGTGTTGTCGCAGTGAAGATCAGCACTACTTAACATTAGTCCATAGTCGTTCAGCATCTATTTCATCCATATGAGTTGAGTGCAGCAACTCCCAGCATCTATATATTCAGCTTCTGCTGTAGATAATGAGATTGAGTTCTGCTTTTTGCTGAACCATGAGACAAGATTTTTTCCTAAGAAAAAACATCCTCCTGATGTACTTTTTCTGTCCTCCAAATTTCCTGCCCAGTCAGCATCACTGTATCCAAGTAGTTCAGTTCCTGAGTCACGAGAGTACCACAGTCCATAATTCACAGTCCCTTTGACATATTTAATTATTCTTTTAACAGCATTCAAATGTGCTTCCCTTGGATTTGCTTGAAAGTGTGCACACAGACCTACACTGAACATTATATCAGGTCTGCTAGCCGTTAGGTATAGTAGACTTCCAATCATACTTCGATAGAGTTTACCTTCAACAGGCTTTGAGTTGGAGTCTTTTGTCAGTTTCAGTGTTGTAGAGAGAGGTGTTTTAGCTTCCTTAGCAGAGTCAAGACCGAATCTTTTGACCAAGTTTTGTGCATATTTGGTTTGGGACAAGAACAACCCCGTTTCCATCTGTTTTACTTGTAGACCCAAGAAGCATGTCAGTTCCCCTATCATACTCATCTCAAATTCCTTTTCCATGACTTGAATGAACTCCTTGACATTTGCAGGAGACGTTGACCCGAAAACGATGTCATCTACGTAAACTTGGGCCACAGTTATGTGTCCAGTGGTCATTTTAACAAACAGTGTTTTGTCTACCCCACCACGAGTGTACCCATTTTTCAGAAGATATTGGGTGAGTCGTTCATACCATGCTCTTGGTGCCTGTTTCAGACCATAAAGGGCCTTTCTCAGTTTGTAGACGTAATCAGGATACTATGGGTTCTCAAATCCTTTTGGTTGAGCCACAAAGATTTCCTCATGGAGAAGTCCATTCAAAAAGGCGGTCTTTACGTCCATCTGGTTCAGTTGAAAGTTCAGAATGCAGGAGACGGCCAACAGTAATCTTACTGACTCAAGTCTGGCCACAGGTGCAAACGTTTCTTCATAGTCAATCCCTTCAACTTGTGAGTAGCCTTGAGCCACTAGTCGGGCCTTATTTCTGGCCACATTTTCCTGTCCATCGGTTTTATTTCGAAAAATCCACTTTGTGCCTACTACATTAGCATCTAAAGGGCAACGCACAAGATCCCATACCTCATTTCTCTCAAATTGAGCAAGTTCATCCTGCATAGCTCTTATCCAGTCTTCATCTTGAAGTGCTTCTTTGTAGTTCTTGGGTTCAAATTTTGATGTGTAACACGCGTACCCAGATAGCTCAGCTAGACTGCCTCTTAGCATTCCTCTGGTTCGAACACCGGCGGTGGGTGTCCCCAATATGTTCTCAGTGGGATGATTCTTTTGAACATGTGTGGGAATTTGCTTTGTCAGTGTAAATGGATGATTACCTACATTTGAGTGTTGTTCAGTGGATGATTTTAAGTCCTCTGATTCCGATTTCAGCTCAGATTTCTTGATGCCTTGTTTATCGTCTGACTTTGTTTGGTATTGTTCAGTGTCTGGTTCGGAGTCATCTAGTTCAGAATCTGTCTCAGATTTCTTAACTTCTTTTTCATCAGTTGTTCTTGTTTGGCTCGGTTCATGATCAGCAGCTGGTAGATAATTTCCAACTGGTTGTGGTTGATCGTTTACAATTACATTTACGGAGTCTTGGACTATCTTGATACGCTTGTTGTAGACTCTGTAGGCTCGGCTATTTGGTGAGTATCCTAAGAATATGCCTTCATCACTCTTTGGTTCAAATTTTCCAACTTTCTCTCTATCATTTAGGATATAGCATCTGCTGCCAAAAATGCGTAGGTACTTTAGATTTGGTTTCCTTCATCGCCACAGCTCATATGGTGTTTGTGACATCCCAGGTCTAAGATACACTCTGTTGATTATATGACAAGCAATATGAACTGCCTCTGCCCAAAAGTACTGAGGAAGGTCTTTGCTGTTTATCAAGACTCGAGCCATTTCTTGGATGGTTCTGTTTTTTCGCTCAACTACTCCATTTTGTTGAGGGGTTTTCGGGGCTGAGAATTCATGACTAATCCCATTTTTGGAGCAGAAGGTTGAGAAGTGCTGGTTTTCGAACTCCCTGCCATGATCTGACCTGATCCTCAATTTTACCAATATGCAGGCCCTTTTCTTTTTGCAACTTCAAGCACAATTTCTCAAAATGTTCAAAGGTTTCTGATTTGTTTCTGAGAAACATTACCCAACAAAAACGAGAGTAGTCATCAACACAAACAAGGATGTATCTTTTACCTCCCAAACTTTCCACCTGTGTTGGTCCGATTAGATCCATATGGAGAAGATCCAGACACGAAGAGGTTCCTATATGATTGAAATGTTTATGTGGAGTTCGGGTTTGTTTTCCCAGCTGGCACGGGCCACATATACCAATTTCCTTTACTTTGAACTTAGGTACCCCTCTTACACATTCATGACTTATGAGATGGTTCATATCTTGATAATTCATGTGCCCAAGTCTTTGATGCCAGAGTTCTGTATTGTCTGTTGTGGTGCTGCGACACAAAAGATTCGAAGACAGAGTATAGCAATTATCAGAGGATCTTATACCTTCCATAATAACTTTGTTCAGTTTGTCCTTAACAATGCGTCGATCTTTCGTAAACCCTACATTCAACTTTTGGTCACGCAGTTGGCTGATGCTGATCAGATTAGCTTTAAGACCTTGCACCAGCAGTACCTTCGATAGTGGGGGCAGACCAGCTACATTGAGAATCCCAATACCCATGACGTCACCCTTAATTCCATCACCAAAGGTCACTTGTCCGGTGTATGGGATCACATTCTTGAGGAATTCTTTACTGCTAGTCATGTGCCTAGAGCAGCCACTATCGAAATACCATTTTCCCTGTTCTTTGCCATGAAGGATAGAATAGAAAACTAGATCAGATTTTCTTACCCAAATTTGACGACTGGTTGGAGTGATCCATTTCTTTTGATATTTGCCAGTTCTCTAATCACTGTAGAACCTGTAACATTCTGGTTTTGTGTGGCCTTTCTTGTAGCAGTAGTGACATGTTGGATTATATTTCCTCAGAATCTTCTGGTGGGTCTCGCCATTTATCCAAGTACTAGTACCTGCAGGAACAAACTTAGTAGTGAAAGAGTTTTGAGAGTTTTGAGTGTACCCCAAACCATTTCGAATGTTAGGTGATCTTCCGGAGTCAAGGATTTGATTGAGAGTCAATGTTGTGTTCATCATTTGAATCTGTTTCTTATAAGCTTCCAATTCTGCCGAGAGCTTCATCATTTTGGAGTTGGACTCAGATAGTTCAGCATTTTTATCAGCAACTTGTTTCTTCAAGGACTCAATATTCTTTTCAAGAAACTCAATTTTTGAATTTGTGGTTGTGAGAGTCTTCAGGAGAATATCTCATTTCTTGTACAGTTTGATGTAGGATTGTTCAAGTTCTTCATAAGGTATTTTTTCTACATCTTCATGATCTGAATCATTGTCCAGCTCTGAATTAGGTTCAGTAACAACTGCAGTAAAGGCTACAAAGTTTCCAGATATTTCTTCATCTTCATCTTGAGCTTCTTCAGAACACTCTTCATCACTCCAGGTTATTGCTTTCATGGACTTCTTTCTTTTGAGATAGGTGGCACATTCCACTTGAATGTGTCCAAATCCTTCACATTCTCTACACTAAATTCCTTTGTTTTTGTTTCTAACTTCCCCTTGCTGCCATTGATTTTGTTGAGACAAGTGTTGATTTTGACCGATCTGATTGCTTTGACTAAAGTTTTTCTGTTGGTTCGAAGTTGACGATTTTCCGATGGTTCGTGATGAGTTGGATGAGGATGGAGCAACACTTTTGGGTCTGATTTGTTGATTCTTGCCTCCTCTGTTTCTTTGATTTATTTGTTTGAGAATTTTAGTGGAATTTCTTGTTATCATTGCAACATATTCATCATCCAATTCTTCACATTCTTCTTCTGAGTCACATTCATCAGCGATAAATGCAACATTCTTGCCCCTTTTTGAGTTGTTATCTTGCGATAGAATATCCATTTCGTATGTTCTTAGATTGCTCATCAGTTCCGCAACCGATTTCGTTTCCCAGCCCACGCTTTCTTGAATTGCTGTGACTTTCATTCTAAAGCGTACGGGTAGGGATCGAAGGATCTTCCTGACCAGTTTGTCCGAGGAGAATGGTTCGCCCAGTACGGCAGCTTCGTTCTTCAACTCTTGAACCCTAGCATTGAATTCGACGATGGTTTCTTCATCTTTCATGCGCAATTATTCAAATCTGGTGAGCACTTGCTGCATCTTGGTTTGTTTAACAGAGGAATCTCCTTCATAGAGTTTTTCAAGAATTTCCCAGGCATCCTTTACAGAACTGCATCCAGCGATTAACCCGAATTGACCCTCATCAAGCGATCCGGTAATGGTGTTAAGTGCCTTGTTGTTGTTTTCACTGTTGCTAATATCCTCGGGGGTCCATTGTTCAACCGGGGTAAGAATTTCTGACTTGTCTTCTTGAGTCGTTTTGGGATGAGTCCAGCCATGAGTGACGGCCTTCCACACATTTACTCCTTGTGCCTGAAGATAGATCTTGGTTCTTGCCTTCCAGTAGGCATAATTGTCCGAATTAGTTGAGGAGGTCTTGCTTGCCCTTCCATATCTTCTTTAGAGCACACAGCAGCCAATCTTGAGGAAAGGGATTAGTAACAAGGAAAACATAGAGATTTGAAAGAGTTTCAAAAAAGATCGTTATCAAGGGAAAAAACCTTGAGGCGACGCTCTGATACCAAGTGAAAAGCTTAGACTATCATATTCATGGTCTAAGATATTAAAAGAGTCTTCCAACTATTAAACCTAATTACTAGATTTGTTAGATGACCTTTTAACCATTTACTGATCTAGTGCAATGAATAGAACAAGGAATACTATGTAGATACTGAGCAAGAAACGAATTAAAGCAGTAAGAACACTAAGAATTGGTAACCCAGTTCGGAATCTCGATCCCTACATCTAGGGGGCATCACTCTGATAGCCCAACTCTTCATTGATCAATCTGGAAATGTATCATCAATTTACAGTAGTGAATCACACGGCAACTCTAGAAATCTTCATCATCAACATTCTAGAGTTTCAGCCTCGAAGAGTTGAGGAACACTTGATCTCCCGATCTTCTTGAATTGAGGCTCCCCCTCAATCGTAGAGCAACTGGCTTTCAGAGTGATTGCTTGCCCAATACATCATGAAGTAGATGCATCTTGAATCAAAGGTAAGCTTTGTCAAGATTTCTCGTTATCACCTCTAAGGAAGCTTTTCAATTAAGATCTTTTGGATTTTCTCTCGTCAGTCCTTTTCTCTGGAAGTCCTCCTCATATATATGTGATGCCCGGATTCAGTTATAACTGAAGTCTTCGTAACTTATTCTGTAACCTCTTCTTGTCTTCCTTGTCTTGGTCTAGTGTTTTGTTCAGCAGGTTTTCCATAAAGTCTTCTGATCCTTCTGCTGAACTACAAGAAACCTAATATAACATAAGACACTATGTTATTTTGAACTATCTGCTGAACTAACAAATTGTCACAAGGACTTGTTACAACTTAGGGAGTTTTTACAAATATTTTCCTTTTTTGCAATTTTATTAACAATCATTGACTGCAATACATTCAAGACTTTGTGTACTCGTGTGGTTGTGCCAATATGCACACACCATTCCAGTACTCATCAAACCAGTTCCAGTATCATATAAATAGTTACTCCTATTCTACATTATACATAAATTAAGCCATAAATAAGTGAAAGAAGAAGCTGAAATGCCGAGTTCATACCAAGCAGTGGCGGCGGTAGGTGGAGCGACAACGGTAGCGGAGCGGTGGCTGTAGGCGCTCGGTGGAGCAGACAGGCATGGCAGAGCATGAAGGTGTGCTCGGGGCCAGGGCGGATGCGGCAGGCACGACAGAGTAGTCGGCGGTCGGGCAGGGAATGTTGTGCTGTCGGCGGTCGATGGTGGATGCGTGCTGTCGACGGTTGGCGACAGATGCGGCGCAGCCAGCTAAGGGAGGTCCTGGCAAAGCTCTCGGCGGCTACTGGATTGCAAAAAATGTTTAGGGCTGAATTAGAAGTTCACAACAAAGGCTGCAATATTCGATATACACATTTAGCGACGGAATTTAACTCCGTCGCTAGTTTTAGCGACGGATTCAAATTCCGTCGCCAGATTCTATTAAAAAATTACAATAAACTGTTAAATACGCAAGGTAATATTACTTTAGCGACGGATTTTGAATTTGTCGCTATATATAGCGACAGATTGAATTCGTCACTAAATTTCAATAGAAAATTCCGCTACTTTCTTTAAAAAATATTAAATATAATGTTCTAGCGACGGAATTTTCAATCCGTCGCTAGATGTAGCGACGGATTTAAATTTCCGTCGCTATTTTGTAAAAAAAAATAAATCCATGTTATACAATCTAGCGACGGATCCCTATTTCCGTCGTTAATCTATAGTAATTTGAAATATTAATTAGCCCGCGAATAATCCGTCGCTAATTTGTATCAATTTTTTGCGCGGTAACTTACCGCCAAAATTAGCTACGTATTTAACGACGCTAATTGTCGATTTTAAAAAAAAATAAAAAATCTGTCACTAAACGATCGTTATTCTGTCGTTAAATTAGCAATGGAATGAATCCGTCGTTATTTCCGCGTTTTTTTGTAGTGTTATCTTCGACAATGTCAAACAAAAACTTTAGCAAAGAAGCAAAAGTAGAAGTTGAACAGCAAATTAGAAAAAAAAAAAAAAGTATTTCTTAGGATAGTTGGCGCAAAGAGAATTGGCCTTCTTCATGAGACATTTCTCATCTGAAGCTGCTACTAATTGAATATCGCTCAACTAAAGCCTTTAAAAAAAAAAATTGCAGTTGATCTAAATTAAATTAACGATTCAGATCTCACCAATTTTTTTACTTGCGAGTTCCTTCGCACATGAACCTTCCCCCATATATATATATATATATATATATATATATATATATATATATATATATAGGGTCATGTTCAAGTGTGGCCGTACTCTTAGGTGTGAACAGTGCGGCCTCACCACTATGTATATAGATATACACCACTCAGTGTTAGAAAATGCACCACACAAATATGCATCGTTAGGGACGCATCACCCAAAAACACACCACTAGGTATGCAAATATACACCACACAGTATTAGCAAATGCACCATTAGGGACATGGGAGTTATGGTGCATTATTTTGGGTGTGTGGTGTGTTTTATGGTGTTTTTGTATATTTTCATTGTGGTGTATTTCTTAACATTGAGTGGTGTATTTCGTAACATTGAGTGGTGTGTGACCGCACGGCCACACCTAAGAGCACGGCCACATTTGATTAATATTCTATATATATATATATATATACATATGTGTGTGTGTGTGTGTGTGTGTGTGTGTATACACATGTATGTATGTATATATATATATATAAATACATGTGTATATGTATATACATATACACATATATATAAACATACATGTATATATACATACATACATACACACATACATATATATATGTATATGTATATATGTGTGTGTGTGTGTGTATACACATGTATGTATACGTATATATATATATATATATATATATATATATATATATATATTATATATATATATATATATATATATATATATATATATTAATCAAATGTGGCCGTGCTCTTAGGTGTGGCCGTGCGGTCACACACCACTCAATGTTACGAAATACACCACTCAATGTTAAGAAACACACCACAATGAAAATATACAAAAACACCATAAAACACACCACACACCCAAAATAATGCACCATAACTCCCATGTCCCTAATGGTGCATTTGCTAATACTGTGTGGTGTATATTTGCATACCTAGTGGTGTGTTTTTGGGTGATGCGTCCCTAACGATGCATATTTGTGTGGTGCATTTTCTAACACTGAGTGGTGTATATCTGTATACATAGTGGTGAGGCCGCACTGTTCACACCTAAGAGCACGGCCACACTTGAACATGACCCTATATATATATATATATTATATATATATATATATATATATATATATGTGTGTGTGTGTGTGTGTGTGTGTGTGTGTGTGTGTGTGTATATGTACACACACACACACACACACACACATATATATATATATATATGTTGGATATGGTACTACGACCCATAAATATGAAAGGCCCAAGATATATGGCGGTCCAATTCATATGCGAAGTCCAATCAGAACTACAACTTAGTACAAGATCAAGCCTGAATTAAATATTATTTATATTGAATTATTGATGTAATATTGTGGGTATGTGATCCTGACGAGGAATTGCCCCACTTCGACTATATTGTGGGTGTGCAATCGTGACGAGGAATTGTCCAACTCAAGCTATGAAAATTTTGGGCTGTTGAACAAGATGTGCGGTTAAATTTCGGCAACAAATTATCTCACTAGAATTGAGAGAGTGGCGATATGACTATTCCGCTGGACATGTTGATGGTCAACATATATGCTGTTTCCCGGCAGTTCACCGGGCTTAACTCCAGACTTCATTACTAATTAGAGAGGGAGTTTCTGATCGATCGGTCAGAATGGGCGTGTAGGCATCCTTGGCTATAATCGGACGACGTGGCTTCTTAATAATATGAAGTTGGTGTTAACCAAATTACCTCTCGGAGCAAGGCAGCTGACATATGTGTACCCCGCTTTTAGTGGCAAACATATCCCACTATTTTCAGCGTTGAATTCATCCCGCTCCTCAGCGATGAATTTATCCCACTTCACAACGATCCCGCTTTTTAGCGCGCGATTAACATATCCCGCTTTTCAGCGCACGATAAACATATCCCGCTTCTCAGTGCACGATAAACATATCTCACTTTTCAGCGCGCGATAAGCATATCTATTCCACTCTTCAATGGATACGATAAATCTGGACGGGAAGGTCGGGAGCCGACCTTGGTGTCCCTCTGAGCGAGGGTCTAGTTTAGAAAGGAGAATTAGGTACTCAGATAAGAGAGGCATGCATTGCACGCATTCTGCATACATATACACATATTTGCATACATACATGCATTCATACATCCATATATACATATTTGCATTCTTGAAGTTTTGCAGGATAGTATATACACATCGTCTCCAGTGGTTAAACTTATCCTTCCCACTTTTAGTGGTCAACACACCCCAGCGGTTACTACAATCATTTCTCGCATCTCGGTGATCGACATACACACTCACTATTGGTGGTCAATATTATCTCTCTACCTTCTCGATAAATGATATATTCTCCCATGTCTAAGCGGTCAACATATTTGGCATCTCAGCGGTACTCTTGAATCAGCTTTTCTCACATCTCGTAGAAGGAGCAGGAGCTATTTCTATGGGTTATCTGTCAACAAATATCAAACCCTTAACTGGGTGGAGTTCCATCTACATTCAGAATCTCAGATGAAAGTTCAGCTATTTCAAATTGATGCGAAGATTTGTTGGTCATAGCACAAGATCCCCGCTTACCTGACAAGGAAACTCAAAAGGGCAATATGACTGCATAATCCAAGAAGATCCTTCACAAGTCCTGGAGGATTGCGCTCATGATTGTACTCTTTTTCCCTTAACTAAGTTTTTTTCCTACTGGTTTTTCTTAATCTAAGGTTTTTAACGAGGCAACCAGCGTAAACCAGCACCTGTATCCAATTCAGACTCGAGGGGCTCATCACAAACTATTAAAGGTGTTCTGGATATTTTTCTACTTTCTTGTGTTGTCACTTCGTGAGCCACAAGAAAGTGAGGGGCAAGTGTTGGATATGGTACTACGACCCATAAATATGAAAGGCCCAAGATATATGGCGGTCCAAATCATATGCGAAGCCCAATCATCAAAACTACAACTCAATACAAGATCAAGCCCGAATTAAATATTATTTATATTGAATTATTGATGTAATCATTTGATAAGTGCCAAAAACAGTCAAAATTCGGGTCATGTTTATATGATATTTTACTATCCCAGCACCCAATTATGATCACTTTCACGGATAAAACCTCTAATTAGCATCCATTTGACAAATCTAGCTCAAAGAATACATTTTAAGTCAATTCCGAAGGAAATAGCAATGTTTTGGGCCAAAAGAAGCAACAAACAAAGAATCCATCAAGCAGGAGGCTGCCACGCACCATCACACGCGTGTGAGTGATAAGACTCCGAGATACCCTTTTTTTAGGCACATTTTAGGGTGTTTTATCGCGTCTATAGCATCCTTATTTGGTAAATTATGTGCGTAAATGCTTGAAAATCACTAACTGATGCACAGAAGCTACTTATAGCTTAAAAGAAGTAAAACAGGAGCCCCGGGAGCAAATAGGACCAAAAGATGCGCTTAAACAGCAAACTAGGCAAAAGCGGAGCCCTGGAGGACCAATCTGGAAGGCCACACGCGTGTGAGCAAGCATGGAAACTTTACAGAAGCTCCCCACGCACGCTCACACGCGTGTGAGAGGCGTGGAGGCGTGTTGCGCGAATTTCAGCTAGGGTTGTCATTTCGGAGACTATTTAACCCCTTTGATGAATTTTCAGGGAGGATTCCAGAATTTTAGTTTTTCCCTTTTCTTAGTTTTTCCTTTGGAGAACTTTCTCCATTTTTCCTAGTTTTTAGATTAGATCAATCTCCATTGTAGAAGACAACAAGCTTGGATTGAAGATCTTCTTCTCTCTAGGTGATCTCTATTTCATTTCTATAATTTTAGTAATCTTATTCTTGGATTAAATTAGCTTTTTCTTGCATTTCATATCATGAGTAGCTAATTTAGTCTAGGGATTTGGATTGTGTGATTGAATATTGCTTTTGTGATGATCTTATTTCTATATCTTGGATCTATGAGTTTGTGTTGATGGATTATCTATTCTTGTCTTTTGATTGTTGTTTTGATGAGATCTTGTTTGGATTTGGCCAATCTAGATGAGAGATTGAGCTCTTGACTCTTTCATATCTTTGATTAGAGTTAGGATTTGAAGCTTTACACAATCAAAGTTCCTATGGACTTCTTAAGAATAGTAGGATAGTGTATAGCTTAAGTGTTTGATAAAATTCCTCTTAGAACTTTGGATGCTTGAAGGCACTCCTAAGTCAAAGAAGCCTTAGTACACAAGGTGGAAAAGGACTAAGACAACACACTCCTGAATAGCCAATATCCTAGCAATCCTAATCCATGACCTTAGACTCTCACTATGCAATATTCATGAACACTATCCAATCCCTACCCTTTTTACATATTCCCAAAATCACTTTTACTTTACCACTCTTTTGCACTCTGTTGGTCCCGATAGGGTGGGAGAAGTCTAGAGGGGGGGGGGTGAATAGACTTCTCAAACAATTAAAAACTTTATAACACTTCAACTAGAGTGATTTCAAGTGATTAAAAATCAACTTGAAATGTGCAGCGGAATATCGTACGGTAAAGTGCTATAAGACGAAACTGCATAAAACTGAAGAGCTAACTCGCATGCAATACGTTGGAAACTCTTGAAATAGCTCAAAGAACATGTATGCAAAGTTTGAGCCACATGCGAACGTGGGAACACACAAACCCAGATGATATGCTTAACACAGTACGTAAAGGGTTAGTATGTTAAAACATGCAAATATGCAAAGTGCAGTAAAGTAAATGAGAGGCAGAGATTTATAGTGGTTCGGAGATGGTGTAATTCTCCTACTCCACTTCTTCCTTGCTCCAAGGAAGGTTTCCACTATCTTCAATCACCCAGATACAATAGTGAAACTCCCGAGTGCTACGCACAAAGCTACACTCAACCACGAGCTCTTCACACAAAGCTAAGCTCCCGAGCGCTACGCACAAAGCTACGCTCCCCGAACGCTACGCACAAAGCTACGTTCCAACTAAGTGTTACGCACAAAGTTGCACTTAGTTCACCCGAGTGTTACGCACCCAACTACACTTCTTTCTACCCTCAGTAGAGATACAACTGTTGTTCAAAGAAATACAGATTTCTTTTTCTAAGACTTGAATTCTCTCGTGTATAGCTCAATATCTCAGCACTTTGTATTTGATCGCATTCACCGCTCAATACCACTTGTTGTTCGTTTTCTACCGTGTATCTCGTATTGTCTCTTCGTTACTTGTGTATCTCGTGTTGTTCTTCAAGTCTTCTTGGGCTTCTTATAATTCAACGAATTATTTGCCCGTTATGAACATTCAAATTTTGAACGTTCACTTGATCTGATTGGTCATTCCAATCTGATCTTGATGGCCATACCTTCGCATTTAATGACCATACCGTTGATCTGATGACTTGCCAATTTGATCTGATAAAATTTCCAATTTGATCTGCACATTTAATGTCGCTGGTAACTTTTGACAAATTACCTATGTAATTGCTCACAAAGTCTTCCTTTACGGCTTGATTGATCCTTGAAACTTATAGCCTCCAATTTTTGACTTTGTTGCCTTCTCAGCTTGATATTACAGACTTTATATCCTTCAGAGCTTGATATTCTTGACTTTGTTGCATTTTTTATCTTGGGCAAGTTGATCTTTCAAAATATATTTTTCGGGTGGCTCTTGCTTGAGTATGAATAATAATCTTCAGAAAATCACCACCTTCAAATTTCTTCTGGTTCAGGGTATTACGTACTGAACCCAAAGTATTTGAGTCATGCAAAAAAAATGACTAAGTGTAAGTTCCACTCTTAGTTGCTCCATAGCATGCTCCATAGTGCTTCAAAAATAGCTTTCACGTGTGTAGAAAAGATGTAGTGTTCACGCGTGTGTAATCCATGCAAGATTGCTCTATGTTGACCTTGACTTCCTCCATCACTTGCTCCATTGACCAAACTAGCTCCATAAGTTGCTCTATTGACCAAAAACTAGCTCCAAAAGACTTGGCCGTGTGACTAGCTCCAAAGCTTCTTCCTTTGTATTAAAATGTATTACCTCCGTCCCATTTTGTTTGTCTGGTTCGGTTAACGAGGCTTGACTGAATTTATTTTTAATTCAATTTTTCATAATATTAAGTATAGTATTAGTATATAAAATTTATATATTTAGAAACTACATTAAAAGTACTATTAGACACAAAAAATCAAATTTAAAAATAATTAAAAATTATTAAAGAAAATAAGTAATGAAGAAAGAGTTGATTTGACCAATGAATAGTAAACAAGACAGGTAAAATGGGACAGAGGGAATAGCAAGTAGGATTCAAACTCTGGACCATTAAGTATATGCTCAAGTCTTCAACCATTTCCCCGTTTCAACTCATTTAGTCATATCCGTCAAATAAATATATTTGATCCTTCTTAGCATTGTATAGAGTATGTTGTAGAGATAGTGGATCTTTGAAGTTCTTCTGGGTTTTGACCATTTGACCCAAACTTCCTCCATGAGTTACTCCATAGACCAAAACTTTGACTTTGAGCCGTGATACTACTAGCTCCATTCCTTGCTCTCCAAAGCTCAAAATGTCTTCAATAAGATTTGAACTTGAGACTTCTAGCAACAATAATTAGGCCTTGCCCATTGGATCATATACACTTATGTGTATAGTGGAAGCAAATGACTTACAAGAGTCACAATAAGATGAACTCTATAAGACAATAATTCCAACCAAACTATTGTCATGACTAGCCTTTCGGGTCCAAACTCTACACTTTAAAAATAAAATAGGGGATTTCTAAAATTACAAATTAGCTCATCAAAACTATTACAATTTTATTCCTAACAATTTCCCCCTTTTTGATGATGCCAAAACCTATACTCAATCATATTTGGCTCAGTCTAGAAATCAACTGATTTTATTTTTCAATTTTATTGCGACTAGCCATTACGATGAGTTTTCATAAAAAATTATGACCTACGGCTTTTATTAATTTTGACTTGTACGAAAGATCATGCATTGTTGGATTAATTCATTATTGAATTTTAATTTTGTACCAACATGCATGCAACATAATATTAAGTCAAATTAAAGTCATAACTCACAAAACTAATAAAGATAGATATTATAGCATAGGACCCATCATCAAATTCGAACCATTACAGAATAATTCGAATGAAGTCATAACATCTCAAATATCATCATGAACTTGCAATAATAAGATAAGCTAAGAGTAAATTTAGATACCCAACATGCTATTTATCCTTTTCCTTAGCTTACCAAAATCATCCTTGTCCTCCAAATGGTAGAATTGTTGGAATATTCTACCAATCTTGTAACACTCCGCGGCTTCGCGTAGATCATTTGCGGGAAAGACTTTCCGCAAATACCACCTTGCACACTCTCTTGGATTTCTCCCATCTTGATCCAAGATAGCATCGTGTGTAACTCCAAAATGATCGGCAAATAGATCCACCATTCGATCTTCGCGCTCCTGATCGGTCATCGCGGGTGTATTCGGTTGACTCGCTTGCCTTGGGGCTGTGAATGTAGAAAATACATTTCCTGCGGGGTTAGAAAAAATTTTAAAACTTGATTTTATTCCTTCCCCCTGTGTTCGTTCCCCCTGTGTAGATGCGGTGGAACTCGAACCAACTTGGCCAATTTGATTGACCTTTCTTCCCCCTGTTTTGGCAGCATCTAATATTCTCGGGAAAAAGTAAGCGTCCCCTTTCTGTTGTACCCGAATCTCACGATCAAGAGATAGACATTCATCTTGCTTTACTTTGAGTTCTTTGATGTCTTTGGCCATGTCATGCAACAAATCAACTTGAGAGTTACAAGTGTCATAAATTGTTGCATTTTCTTTTCTAACTTTCTGGATTTCTTCATTTTGAATTTTGCAAAAATTGTCAACAATTTTCCTCACTTCTTCCAACTGTTGCATTTGATGCGTATACATTCCCTTTAAAATGGTAACTTCACCTTTTTGAGCTTGAATTATTTCGGCAATGACAACTTTGTCCTTTTGAAAATTCACACTCCACTCAGCCTTTAATGCCGTAACTTCATCACGCATCACTGGACTAATTCTTGCAATTTTCTTCTCCATTTCATTAATCTTGTCACTCAAGGCTTGAATTTTGTCATTAGTGGTCTTGGTAGAATTTTCCAATCTCTCATTAAAGTCTTCGAATCCATCTTTAATGTGCTCAAGATGTTGCTCCAATTCGGTTCGTAGACTCTCCAAAGTATCACTTTGTGTACCACTTGAGCTCCCAACTTGAACTCCAATTTCCTCCACAAAATGCTCTACATGTTGCTCTTCAAGTTGCTCCTCGGGTTGCTCTACGAGTTGCTCTCCAACTTGCTCCATGGGTGGCTCAACAACATTCTCAAAATTTGGTATTTCCTCTCTTGTTTCGGCATCCTCCTCAAAGTGTACATGGAAATGTTCTTGTTCTTCCTCAACTTCTTCTTCGTTGCCACGGGTTAGTCCTTCACTTGGAGTGTTTAATCCAACACTCTCAAGAACTTGGCTTAAAGTGGTTCTCAGCTCATCCCCTTCGGCTATACAAACACCTTCGGCAACATCATCACGAACATCTTCGGCAACACCAACAATATCAAGACTAGTTCCTCCTTGGTTTGGTAAATTTAGATCAATCATATTTTCTCTTCTCGGACGGGAACTACCTTCACCTTGTGTCAAACACGCCATTTCCCTCGGCTTTCTTTTCTTATTTCTTTTTAACACAAAGTTGTCTCGAGTCAAGCCCTTAACTGCACCAATCCTCACACCTTTCCTCCTTAAAATCTCACAAACCAAAAGGCCGTACCCTACATGGCCTTTAGCCTTCACAAAATGGCATAACCTCTCGAACATAGATCTACTCCAATCTACACTTATCCCGTGAAACACGGCATACATTGATCGGGCATATTTGAGAGACAATTTGTCATTTCCTCTTAGCAGTTGATACACACACTTTTGTATCACATCCGACAACAACTCAAATTCCCATCTCAACTCCACTTTGTATCCAGAAAAATCCGGGATAACTTTCAGTTCATTCACACGCACAATCCTCCAAAACTCATCATGATCAAACATAATATCATCAACAGGCAAAGCATTCTCAGGAAAAGCATAAACATCACTAATATCACTAGCAACAACCTCCACAGGAGTATCATTAACAAAAGATGAAATCACATCATTTGCGTACGTAGCATGCTTGAAAAACTGTAAAGATGCATCTATGAAGGCTCCTTGAAAATGATAGTTGCATACCTTTAATAAATTGCTCTGTTCCATTCCAGTGAGTAATGCTTGAGCAAAATCTTTATCCCTAGCCTTGTTGAGAAAATCTCCATTTTCGAGTAGGTAACCTTGCGAAATCTTAGTGACGTGTGGATTTATTTCAATGGGTTGGGGTTGAATAGGAGAGTTGGGTTGAGTAGAATCCATTTATGGAATGAATTTGGAATGGGTAGGATTTTTGATGTAGGATTTTGGAATTTTTGAAGCTTTTGGCTATGGTGGTGCGTGAGAGTGGTGAGGAAGATGAAAGGTTTTGGGTTTTGATTTGGGTTTGGGTGGAAGGAGAGAGAAGGATCATTTATAAAGGCTAGATAAAGGTAAAATGACCACAATGCCCTTCTATTAAAAATCCACTCTCTTGTTCGAATAAGGGTGTTTTTGGAAATTTGAGGAGTTGATTCGGCTATTATAGGTCAACCTTGGTCAAAAGGCGGGTATTAAATGACTCGGATAGCTCAAGATTATTCACGTGAACAGTCCCATGCAAAAATAAAACTATGCAACACCATTTATTTCATTAGAGCAATCATATGCTAAAAACAAAATAAAAGAATGTACAGACATGTAGGGACACACGAAAATTACCAAACTATCTAACTAAAACAATTCTATCTAAAAGATAAGAAACAGGTGAAACATAATCATTTCTACTGCATGCATAAACACACGTGTAAGGGTGACTCACCACAGTAAAACACAAGCAGGTGAAAATTAAATACACACATGCTATGCATACAACACGTAAAACACACATGTAAACCAAATAAAAACATAGCTCAGCTAGGATCACATAAACATGCCACATACAGTTAAAAAAAATACTTGGCATAAAAATAAAATACTTAGCTGATTTCGATCATCCTCATTTCGTGCCTTAAGGTTGCGAAGCGAGATTCACACAACGGTTTTGTGAGAATGTCTGCAATTTGATTTTCTGTAGGGATATGATCGATCCTTAAATCCTTCTTTTCGACGTGGTCGCGGATAAAATGATGTCGTACGTCGATGTGCTTCATTCGTGAATGAAGTACAGGATTTTGTGAAATCGCAATCGCGCTAGTATTGTCACAGAAAATACTAACGTCCTCGCAATTAATTCCGTAATCCTTCAACTGTTGCTTCATCCATAAAATTTGCGAACAGCAACTCCCTGCTGCGATATATTCGGCTTCGGCTGTGCTTGTTGCGATGGAGTTTTGCTTCTTACTAAACCATGAAACTAACCTTCCCCTTAAGAACTGGCACGTTCCGAGGTACTTTTACGATCAATTTTGCACCCTGCAAAATCTGCATCTGAATATCCGGTTAGTTCAAAATTACCTTCCTTTGGATACCATAATCCAATATTGATTGTCCCTTTGAGGTATCGAATGATCTTTTTCGTAGCATCAAGATGACTATTTTTCGGCTTTGACTGAAATCTCGCGCATACACCCACTGAGTAAGATATATCCGGTCTACTCACAGTGAGGTATAGCAAAGATCCAATCATTCCTCGGTATATCGTAGGATCAACGTCCGTTCCTTCGTCATCTTTATCTAATCGCTGTGCTGTACTCATGGGAATTTTGACTGAGCTTTTTCCTTCTAAGCCAAATTTTCTGATCAAGTCTCTGGTGTACTTGGCTTGATTTATGAAAATTCCTTCCTTCATTTGTTTAACTTGTAGTCCAAGGAAGTAGTTCAATTCACCCATCATGCTCATCTCAAACCTGTTCTACATGAGCTTAGAAAATTTCTCACATAAAGATTTATCAGTACTTCCAAAAATAATATCATCAACATAAATCTGTACTAATAAAATGTGATTATTTTCTTGAATTCTAAATAAGGTTTTGTCAACTAGTCCTTTGGTAAAACCACAACTAATTAAGAACATTGATAGAGTATCGTACCAAGCTCGAGGTGCTTGTTTTAACCCATATAATGCCTTCTTTAGTTTATAGACTTTGTCAGCATCACCTTTTACCTCAAATTCGGGTGGTTGCTCAACGTAAACTTCCTCTTCAAGTAAACCGTTCAGAAATGCGCTTTTTACGTCCATTTGGTAGACTGTAAAATTCTTGTACGCTGCATATGCTAGGAAAATGCGGATTGCTTCTAATCTTGCCACTGAAGCAAAAGTTTCATCAAAATCTATTCCTTCTTCTTGCGAATAACCTTTTGCAACCAGTCTTGCTTTATTCCTAACAATAGTGCCATCTTCGTTTGCTTTGTTCCGGAAGACCCATTTTGTACCGATTACATTGTGATTGCCCGATCTTGGAACAAGCTCCCATACGTCGTTTCTTTGGAATTGATTCAGCTCTTCTTGCATGGCTTCAATCCAACTAGGATCACTTAAAGCTTCATCTATCTCCTTCGGTTCAAACTGAGATAGGAAACACGAAAACATTGCATCTCTTGCAGTTGATCTGGTTTTCACGCCTTCATGCACATCTCCAATAATTAAATCATGTGGATATATGATTTTTGAGCCATCTCAAATCTGGTTGAAAATTGTTTTGTGAAGTGAGTGGCATAATGGAGTCATTCTCACGTGTAGAGAGAGAGGGAAAGTTAGTGGGTTCACTTTGGGTCCCACCACTAATTCCAACTCCTCCACAACTTCCTCTAAAGGTTCCACTCCATCATTTTCATTAACTTCCACTTCAACTTGCTCTACAACTTCCACTCCTTCATTTCTAGTTGTCTCTTGAAGCTTCATTAGTAATAATAAAATTATTTGGAACATTATTACTAATTTTTGGATCATCAATTTCTTTGACTTTTGACGATTCATCGAACACGACATGAATTGATTCTTCTACCACCATCGTAGATTTATTCCATACTCTGAATGCTTTGCTGGTAGATGAATATCCAAGGAATATAGCTTCATCTGCACGCTCATCAAAAGTTTTCAGATAGCTTTTGCCATTGTTCAGAACAAAACATTTGCATCCAAAAGAATGAAAATAGCTAAGGTTAGGTTTTCTCCCTTTCCATAATTCATATGGTGTTTTGTTGTGCAGCTTGTTGATAACACTTCTATTCTGTGTGTAGCAAGCAGTATTAATTGCTTCTGCCCAAAACCGTTTCGGTAAGTCGGCTGCCGTAATCATTACTCGTTCGGCTTCCTTGAGTGTTCGGTTTCTTCTTTCGGCAACACCGTTTTGTTGCGGTGTTCTTGCAGCTGATAATTGATGTAGAATTCCTTGCATGCTGCAGTAGTCTTGAATCACGCCGTTTACGAACTCTGTACCTCTATCCGTACGTATTTTTGCAATTTTGAGTTTCTTTTCGATTTGAAGTTGTTTCAACAATTCTGGTAGCTTCCTTTCAACTTCATTTTTCTTGTTGAGAAAAATAGTCCATGTGTACTTGGAAAAGTCATCAACAATAACAAGTGTATATTTCTTACCACTCATACTTACTTGGTCTACTGGACCGAATAAATCCATGTGTAGTAGACTAAGGGGTCTTGATGATGATTCTTGTGTCTTTGACTTGAATGAAGATTTGATTTGCTTTCCTCTTTGACATGCATCGCAAATTTGATCTTTCTTGTAAACTATTTTGGGTAGTCCTTTGACTAGATCATTTGCTGCTAGCTTGTTGATCGTTTTGAAATTCAGATGATTCAGCTTCTTGTGTCATTCCCAGCTTGTAGCGTTTGTGTTGTTGGCAACTAAGCATATTGATTCCTTTGTCGTAGACCAATCAACAACGTACATGTTCCTCTTTCTCGTTCCTTGCAGTACAATTTCTCCAGTAGTTTCATTTTTCACTTGACATTTGTCTTTGAAAAATTCCACTAAATAACCTTTGTCACAAAATTGACTTCTACTGAAGAGATTGAATTTGAGACCTTCCACGTAAGATACGTCTTCGATTTTTAATCCGTTGCGTTCAACTGTTTCGATTCCTTTGGTTTGGTCGTATCGATCTTTTCCTCCAAAAACTACTTTTGGTCCTTCGATATTCTTAAAATTCCCTAGACTAGATTTATTTCCAGTCATGTGATGCGAGCATCCACTATCGAAGTACCAAACTTCCTGTAAACAAATTAAACATTTTTAGGTACCCAGTTTTGCTTGGGTCCTTGGGGGTTAGTAATTTTTGGTACCCAAATCCACCTTGTCCTTACTGAACTAAGTAAAGGTGATTTGTAACCATTGTTGACTTTATAATCATAACTAATTTTGGAAAAGACTTTCGATGCCCGGTTTTGAAAACTGACTTGATTTTTAGGCACTTGGGAAGAGACCTTAAAGGAAATAAACCTTGATTTTACCCATGGTTTAATTTCTTTGTACCAATATTGCTCAGAGGGATAAAATCTCCCTGGCCCACCATTCGAAAATCTTCCCTTTTTCAAATGTTGTTTTGCACTAAACTCATTGGAATATTTTCTTAAGGGAACAAAACTTTGCCTTTTGGACTGACTGGGCGAAATTTTTCGATAATAATGCTTCGGCCCAACAGTACTATTTTTGGCAATTTTTTGATAACCAATTCCTTGTCTCACTGTGCAATCTTGACCTTTGACAAATTTCACTACTTGTACTTTATTATCTAAAGTCGTAGTAGAATTGGTCAGCTTTTGAGAGGCTTGAGAACACGATGGATCATAACCCAAACCGGCTTTATCTCCTAAGGGTTTCTGCATATTTACCATTTTATCCATTATTTTGGATGAATGAGTAAATGTGGCTATTACTCCCATGAGGTTATGTTCTCTCACTTCCCTGGATTTACACTCTTCCTGAAGGTAAATAATTTTAGCCTTCAATTCTTTTACCTCGGACAGAGCATTTTGCAATTTCTCATTTATTTCATCTTTTTCAAGAATCAAAAATTTATTGCGCTCTTCGAGTTGAGAATGAGTGTCCATAACGGTCTGACATTCTCTCATAAATTGAGAGAAGGACTCTCTAGAAATAGAAGTACTCGCAGAATCAAAAGATTTAGATGTTACCTCATCTTCTTCAACTTCATGCGCCATTAAGCATAAATCTTGAGTTGATGAACTACTTAAAGCATCTATGCAGAATAAAGCATTGTCATCCTTTGAGGTGTCACTTTCTCCACTAGATGACTCATCACTTTCACTTGTCTCAAGTGGGTCACTAATTAATGCTTTTCTTTTGTCTTTCTTGAATCTTCTTTCTTTTGCCTTGGTGTCCTCCTGAGCATTATCACCTTGGTTTTTTCTCACTCTTGGATAAGGACATTCTGTCATAAAGTGTCCTGGCTTTCTACAATTGTAACACAGGTTTGCATCTGGAACTTCCTTTTTCGTCCATCTGGGTGTGCTGGCTTGAGGAAAATTTTTGTTGTTCTTTTTCCTCATGAACTTCTTAAATTTCCTAACAAACAAAGCAAAATTTTCGTCAGATAAAAATTCACTATTTTCTACTGACCTCGATGTAGACGGTTGTTCGATTACTAGCGCGGTATTTCTTTCTTCACGTTCTTCGTCTTTTCTTGTCTTCATCTCAAACTCATAAGCTTTTAGATCACTAAAGAGCTTGTCGGTTGTAAGAGTTTTGAGATCCCTATGGTCCCGCATGGCTGTGACTTTCATGTCCCAACTGGACGGTAGTCCACGTAGAATTTTGAGTGATATTTCCTTCTGATCAATCTCCTTTTCAAGATCAGTAATTTCTCCCAAGATTTTAATAAATCTTGCTTCCATTTCGGCTATGCTTTCACCATTTAGCATTTTGAAATCCTCAAATTTCTTTAACGCTATTGTGAGTTTGTTCTCTTTTTTCCTGCTCATCTCCTTCGCCCATTTTGACTAGTGTTTGCCAAACATCTTTTGCGGTTTTGCATTTTCGGACCTTTGGAAACGTTGCATCATCGATAGCTTTGAATAGAATATCCTTGGCAATGTTGTCCAAGTTGTTTCGTTGTCTATCTTCAGGAGTCCATTCCTCTTTGGGTTTAGGAATGTTTTGCGGTGTTGTGCTTGTCTGTGTGGTTGCGGTATTGGCTTTAAGAATTTTGATCGGACCACTGGTAATTACTTCCCACATCTCATCATGTAGCGCAGATAGATGGACCTGCATACGTATTTTCCAATCATCAAATTTGCCTAATGAAAATAATAGGTTCGGAGCCAAGTCTCTCTTCATCTTGAAGTTTTATGAGATCTGTCTAGCAGTCAAATATTGACTCAATAGACAACCGCTCGGATACCACTTGTTGGTCCCGATAGGGTTGGAGAAGTCTAGAGGGGGGGTGAATAGACTTCTCAAACAATTAAAAACTTTATAACACTTCAACCAGAGTGATTTCAAGTGATTAAAATTCAACTTGAAATGTGCAGCGGAATATCGTAGGTAAAGTGCTATAAGACGAAACTGCATAAAACTGAAGAGATAACTCGCATGCAATACGTTGGAAACTCTTAAAATAGCTCAAAGAACATGTATGCAAAGTTTGAGCCACATGCGAACGTGGGAACACACAAACCCAGATGATATGCTTAACACAGTACGTAAATGGTTAGTATGTTAAAACATGCAAATATGCAAAGTGCAGTAAAGTAAATGAGAGGCAGAGATTTATAGTGGTTCGGAGATGGTGTAATTCTCCTACTCCACTTCTTCCTTGCTCCAAGGAAGGTTTACACTATCTTCAATCACCCAGATACAATAGTAAAACTCCCAAGTGCTACGCACAAAGCTACACTCAACCACGAGCTCTTCGCACAAAGCTAAGCTCCCGAGCGCTATGCACAAAGCTACGCTCCCCGAACGCTACGCACAAAGCTACGTTCCAACTAAGTGTTACGCACAAAGCTGCACTTAGTTCACCCGAGTGTTACGCACCCAGCTACACTCCTTTCTACCCTCAGTAGAGATACAACTGTTGTTCAAAGAAATACAGATTTATTTTTCTAAGACTTGAATTATCTCGTGTATAGCTCAATATCTCAGCACTTTGTATTTGATCGCATTCACCGCTCAATACCACTTGTTGTTCGTTTTCTACCGTGTATCTCGTATTGTCTCTTCGTTACTTGTGTATCTCGTGCTGTTCTTCAAATCTTCTTGGGCTTCTTATAATTCAAAGAATTATTTGCCCGTTATGAACATTCAAATTTTGAACGTTCACTTAATCTGATTGGTCATTCCAATCTGATCTTGATGGCCATACCTTCGCATTTAATGACCATATCGTTGATCTGATGACTTGCCAATTTGATCTGATAAAATTTCCAATTTGATCTGCACATTTAATGTCGCTGGAAACTTTTGACAAATTACCTCTGTAATTGCTCACAAAGTCTTCCTTTACGGCTTGATTGATCCTTGAAACTTGTAGCCTCCAATTTTTGACTTTGTTGCCTTCTCAGCTTGATATTGCAGATTTTATATCCTTCAGAGCTTGATATTCTTGACTTTGTTGCATTTTTTATCTTGGGCAAGTTGATCTTTCAAAATATATTTTTCGGGTGGCTCTTGCTTGAGTATGAATAATATCTTCAGAAAATCACCACCTTCAAATTTATTTTGGTTCAGGGTATTACGTACTGAACCCAAAGTATTTGAGTCATGCAAAAAAAATGACTAAGTGTAAGTTCCACTCTTAGTTGCTCCATAGCATGCTCCATAGTGCTTCAAAAATAGCTTTCACGTGTGTAGAAAAGATGTAGTGTTCACGCGTGTGTAATCAATGCAAGATTGCTCTATGTTACCTTGACTTCCTCCATTGACCAAACTAGCTACAAAGCTTCTTCCTTTGTATTAAAATGTAGCAAGTAGGATTTCAACTCTGGACCTTTAGGTATATGCTCAAGTCTTTAACCATTTCTCCGTTTCAGCTCATTCAATCATATCTATCAAATAAATATATTTGATCCTTCTTAGCATTGTATAGAGTATGTTGTAGAGATAGTGGATCTTTGAAGTTCTTCTCGGTTTTGACCCAAACTTCCTCCATTTAACCAAACTTGCTCCATGAGTTACTCCATAGACCAAAACTTTGACTTTGAGCCGTGATACTACTAGCTCCATTCCTTGCTCTCCAAAGCTCAAAATGTCTTCAATAGGATTCGAACTTGAGGTTTCTAGCAACGATAATTAGGCCTTGTCCATTGGATCATATACACTCTTGTGTATAGTGGAAGCAAATGACTTACAAGAGTCATAATAAAATGAACTCTATAAGACAATAATTCGAACCAAACTATTGTCATGACTAGCCTTTCGGGTCCAAACTCTACACTCTAAAAATAAAATAGGGGATTTCTAAAATTACAAATTGGCTCATCAAAACTATTACAATTTTATTCCTAACACACTCAAACCAACCAATGAACTACACTCTCACTAACAATTCCACCTTTCACCACACTCGAGTCCTAAGCATGATTCAATCAAGTAAACTCCCGAATGTTTGACATACCTCCACGTCCCTCCTTCGAGACCGACACTCGGGGAGTCACAGACTTTCCGTTTTATCATACAAATATCTTTTGACATTTCACCCTATACACGCAAGTGTTGTCAAAATGGCGCCGTTGCCGGGGAGGGCAATAGGTTGTCATATGTTTTTGTTTACTTTGATTGCATGAATGCTATATTTGAGAAATGTTAATCCATTCCACTTAATTTTGTTTTATTATTACTAGTATTTCCGCCCGTGCGTTGCACGGAATGGATTTGCTATAATATGTTTAGAATATTTAGACCGATATACAATTATGTAAATTATAATATCGAATATTATATAGTGCAATTGAAGAA
>CP025652.1:16601861-16658110 GCA_003576665.1 Ipomoea trifida | reverse complement strand
GAATGTATAATTAATTAGTTAACATTTTTAATTATTAATTCTAAATGAAATTATTACCTTATCAATTTTATAAATAAAATTTTGTTAATTTTTCATATAATTTGATTTTATGATCAGAAACGTGGAAGGAAGGTTTATAATTCTATTCAAATCCTATTCTATTTTATCATATAATAATTATCATAATTACTAATTGGCATAATTACTAATTAACATTACCTTAATTACTAATAACGAATTAAAACTAAATTCTATCATAATAATTATCATAATTACTAATTACCATTACCATAATTACTAATAATGAATTACAATCAATAATTAATATTATTCTATCATAATAATAATAATAATAATTACCATATTACTAAAATACCCCTACGTTTGGGCGGGAAAATTTTAGAGGAGGATATTATTTTTATATATAGTATAGATTTGTTTATGACAATTTATAACTAATATATTTTTATATATTATTATATAGATATAGATATAGATATAAATTATATTTTAAAAAAAAATATAGATATAGATTATTATTCTACCATAATAAATAAATAAATAAATCTATACCATAAACATTTGTCAGTGGTATTACATTAATGCATGTATATGTATTAATCTATAAAATATAATTTAAAAAAAAAAATCTATAAAATATAAATATACTATCATAATCATTATCATAATTACTAATAATGATTACCATAATTACTAATAACTAATTACCAATCTATACTATATATAATATATTATGATTATCATAATTACTAATATTATGATAGAATAATATTAATTAATTATAATTAGAATAATAATTACCATATTACTAAAATGCCCCTACGTTTGGGCGGGAAAATTTTGGAGGAGGATAATGCTTTTATATATAGTATAGATTACTTGTTTTGCTACTAACCAAATTGACTACTTCTAGTCAATTGTGGAAATTTTCGTTTCGTTGATAGTTTTACTAGGTGAATGCACACGAGAGCAAAAGGAAATCAAGGTCTACTACCCTACATTCCTGAAATTAATAAAGCAACTAGAAGGAAAAATACCCAAGGATCACTAATGGCTTCATCAAGTGCAACACGAAACCCACAAGGAAGAGGCACAGCAGTACCAAATCCATCCCCAGTTCCAATCAACATATATGCGATGTTATGTACAAGAATCGATGTTTCTCATGTAGTGAGTGTCACTAGTAGACATCAATCAAATCCACATGAATAAAAATGGACATCAGTTAAGTAACTAAGAGTTTAGTCTTAACTGATAGAAAACAACACTACTACAGAAAACTCCATTAACGTTAGTTTTTTAGCCCTTTTAACGTCGGTTAAAAATCGACGCCAATCTGACAGACGTTGTATATAAATGATACAACGTCGGTTGTACAAACCGACGCCGTATGTATTTTTTATTTTTTTAAAAATAATTAACGACGTCGGTTATTAAGGAAAACCGACGTCTTTTAATTTAAAAAAAAAAAAAAATAAGATACGACATCGATTATCCAGGATAACCGACGTCATATCTTATAATAAAAATAAAATAAAATAAATGACGTCGGTTTTGGTTAAAAACCGACGTCGTTTAGTATTAAAAATTAAAAATAAAAATACATACGGCGTCGGTTTTGGCTAAATAACCGACGTCGTTTGTGGGTTTTAATTTTTTTAAAAAAATATATATATACGACATGCATGTATTTGCTCAACAATTCATACCAACAAAAGCTAAGCAGTATCTCAATTGATTATCACATGAATTCAAAATAAAGTTAGTTGTGAAAACTGCAGCATAGAATACAACTCAACCATAAGAAACCTGTAAACACAAAATTAAGAATTACAAAAGAAAGAAAGAATTACAGTCTTTCAAAAAAAAATAAAGAATTACAGTAAACACAAAACTTGTAAACTCAAAAGTTGGTTGTGATTATCCTTGACGTCTTGCTCATTCGCAAGGTCCTAAAGAAACCAGGTGGCACACCCATTATCTGCCACACCCTGTTTCAACTAGAGGAGATGGAAAATAAAACTCTCATCTCGCGCAGGGTCGAGAAACACCTCCTACCATTCAGGACAACCAAAATTCACACCATATTACAGTAACTATCCAAAACTAGTATAGAAACACTAACAGTTAAGTGAATTAACCGGTGCTTTAAATTTAAAACCAACAGACCTGATGATCGGGAACTTGGCGCACATTACTAACGTAGGCGCAGACCTGGAAGCGAACAGGGAACGTAGAAGCGATGGCGCCACCAAAGAGTGGCCGCTTTGAGCGAGTACATATCTACAGCCATTTAGCTGGAAGAAGAGAACAATGATTGTCGACGGCAAAGGAGCTGTCACAGTGCGGCCGAATGGAGCCCTCCGGGTGCGGTGGCTGAGGTGGATTTGCGAAGAAGAAGAAGAAGGTTTTGTGCGATGGCTGCGGTGGATGTGCGAAGAAGAAGGAAGGTTTAAAATGCTTTTACAGATCTGAAAGTAAATTAAAAGACGTGAAGGGTTTATGAATACCCTACGGCGTCAGTTTTAACCAACAACCGACGCCGTAGACTTTTTTCTTTTTTTTTTTAAAGGAAAACGTCGACGTATTGATCTTTAAAAAATTAATAATAAATATACAACGTCGGTTTTGGCAAAACCGATGTTGTATATAATATTTTATTTTTACTTTTTATTTAAATATACTATACGACGTCGGTTCGGTGAAGAACCGACGTCGTATGATATATTTAAATAAAAAATAAAAAAGTTTATTTTCTATACGACGTCGGTTCGAAGGAAAACCGACGTCGTATAGTATTTATTTATTTTTTTAAATTATATACGACGTCGATTCGCTCTTGAACCGACGTCGTATAGTATTTATTTATTTTTTAAAATTATATACGACGTCGGTTCGCTCTTGAACCGACGTCGTATGATTTTCGTAATTTTTTTAAAAATTTTTAACGTCGGTTATTTATTAAAACCAATGTCGTATCCCTTTTAAAACAAATTATAAATATAAATAATTTTTTGACGTCGGTTTTTTGAAAAACCGACATTATTTTGGCGACGTTAAATGTGTTTTCTGTAGTAGTGCAAGTATTAACGATTAAAGGATACACATATTCTGATTTTCTGTCAGACCTAGATGGTAGAAAGTCTACATCTTGTAATAGTGGTGCAATCAGCTGGAAGAGTTCCAAACAAGAAATGATTGCATATTCAACCACTAAAGCCGAGTTTGTTATTGCTATCATCCCCTAAGAGAGTTCGTTGGAAAGGGAGATATAGCGATGCAGATAATAGCATTTACGGATAACCTAGCAGATCCGTTTTCTATACCACTTAATCAAGAGCAGTTAGATCGACATCTTGAGAAGATGAAGGGTTACCTATTGGCTCTAATGCAAGTGGGAGACTGTTAGACATGTATGCCCTAGGAGCCAACATTTATTGTTTTGGGCATTAAATTCTTATTAAATAAATACGATAAATTATTGTTTTATTTATTTTATTTTGGCTTAGTTTTTTTTTTTTTTTTGAAAGAATTTTGGCTTAGTTAAAATTTGATTTTATTCCATACAATCTTCTTAATTTTTCATTCTTAAGAGTTAAGAATATGAGTGACGAAGAATTAATAAATGAAGTATAGTAAAAATGTTCCTAGTCATAGGAATTCTAATTGGGCATTAGAATTCCGATAAGACTAGCACATTGTCTTTCTTATGGTGATTCTCATGCCATTCTATATGAGATACAGAGAGTGGACATGCGGATGATTGTTAGAGAACAAGTCATTGAACAACGACCAACTACAACGTACCGCATGGTGTTTACCTACGTGTCATCGGTATGTTGTATGTTACAAGTATGCAATAATCCTTTGACTTGAGACGACATGGTTGTCTCGTACATATGGTGGACTAGTTTTGCCAGTATACGCCTTTTGTTCCTTATGGGACTATAAGTGTACTTGGTGGCCTAGTTTAGTATTGTACGGAGACATGTGTGCGTTCAATAGAGGATCCACCGCCTTGAGGTAAGAAGGATGTTCCAGTCTATTCAATAATCATACAATGAGAATCACTGGCTAGAGTATAATGAAGTAGGACTTCAGGTTAAGAATATTGAATAGACATGTTAACCAGGTTTATGGGTTTGACCAAGTTTGACCATGACATTTACCTGGATCGGAACAAGTGTTGTGTGGAAGGAATATTGCATGATATTTGTAACGGAAAGGTTCATTATAATATATTAAAATATATTCATTATCAACTAGGTAGTCATGACATACTGCTAGGTGTCACTCATGACTTATGAGTTATTAAATATTACTCATTGCTAGTTTGACTATGAACCTAGAAAGTCACACCTTAATGGTTCGTGGTAATGCTGAGAACTTTAAAAAAAATCGATAAAGAGTTATCGATATTGAATTAATACATTAATAATTGATTAATGGATTAATTCAATATTGGATAGTTTTGGGCTTTTAAAGGCTAGCACCTTTGGGCCCAAACCAGACTATATATATATATATGGCCTTGCCTTATTTCTTGAGGGATATAGAAGATATAGAGAAATTATTCAGAAAATAATTTTCACGTAAAAATCTCTCGGAGTTCTTGCGTGCTCGACCGATGGACAGACTAGAGGCCAGACGATTGGACGGTTTTGATTCTGCTAAAGTACGCTTCAAAGGTAAAACTTTCTAACTCCCTCTTTAAACATAGAATCATGAAAAAGAGATTTGATACTTCCGTTGCGCATGTATGTTTTTCTAACATGTATGTATGTATGTATGTATGTATGGAGTAGAGTTCAGGATGTATATATAGAGTAGAGTTCAGGTGCAGCCACACCACTATGTATACAAATATATACCACTCATTGTTAGAAAATGTACAACACAAATATGCACCATTAGGTAAGCATTACCAAAAAAACACACCACTAGGTATGCAAATATACACCACACAATATTCGAAAATGCACAATTAGGGATAGGGTAGTTATGGTGCATTATTAGTGGTGTATTTTGTTAACACTAGTGGTGCATACCGCAGTAACCGCATGGGAAGGCGCCACCACATTTGAGCAAATTTGTGTGTGTATATATATGTGTGTGTGTGTGTGTGTGTGTGTGTGCGCGCGCGCGAGATAAATAAATAAATAAATATATATATATATACTTTGGCTCATATATATGTGGCCTGAAACTCCCATGCGGTCATATGGCTGCATTTTTGTCGTTGGATTGGAGTAATCTAATGGTTGCAATATAATCTTAGTGTTTGGGAAATTGCAGTTCGCGTAAGTTAAGTGGAGGGTGGTATGGTAATTTTAATATCTATATTACGTGAACTGAAATTGTGCATTTTAGTACATGGTGTGGTGTGTTTTAATACATGCTGTGGTGTGCTTTATTACGTATGTTGGTACATTTAACTGTGTTGTGGAATATTGTGTTTATAATAAGTGTAATAGTTTTCAATAAGTGGGATTGTGCATTTTAACACATGTTGTGGTGCATTTTAATACGTAGAATAGAGCATATTTTAGCACATATTTTCTAATGTGTAAAAGTGCATGTTTATAATCTGACGTGAGACACGTTGTGGTGCATTTTAATACGTAGAATGGTGCGTTTTATTACGTATGTTGGTGCATTTTAAGTGAATAGGTGCATTTGGTTATAGTGTTGAATGATGTGTTTTAATCTGTCCCGCTGGTGCATTTTAGTACGTATAATGGTATGCATTTTAACACATATATATTGAACGTTGATTTGCTAACTTGCGGTAATCTAATGGCTACAAAATAGACGCACGACCGCACCTAAAGAACAGGCCGCACCTGAACTCTACTACTCTCTCTCTCTCTCTCTCTCTCTCTCTCTCTATATATATATATATATATATATATATATATATATATATATATATATATATACCATTACCATTACCATAACACCATCCACTTAACTTGCGCGAACTGCAATTTCCTAAACACTAAGATTATATTGCAACCGTTAGAGTACTCCAATCCGACGACAATACACCTTATTCTTGTAATTATGCGTACAAAATAAAGATTTAATATTAGAGCTATCTGTTTTAATTTAACCAACAAATTAAAATGGAAAAAAAAAAAATTCAAAAGCCTTGCTTTTCATTTTCATGGTTGTTCATACATGGTTGATTAATAGTTTTCACTCTTAATTAATCAATCAAACATTTTGTTTGGACATAATTGAAGGCCACCACCGTTGAATTAATATAATTAATCAAGTACAAATTGCGAACGTTAATTATGAATTTTTATTTAATTTGTTCATTTATGTAATTTGTCACGTCCATTTTGTTTTTATATTTATTAACTTAATGTTTATTAATGTTTGAAATTAATTATGTTGTCATATAATTCTAAAAAACGAGTAATCATAAAATTTGACAATATTACCCCTAAATTTAACACCTATTTAACAGAAATTTTAACAGAGGTCTATTTGTGGTAAAAAATGAAAGTCAGAGTACCATTTGTAGTCGAATTGAAAGTCGAAGACTAAAAGAAGTACTAGCCCAATAGTCAGAGGATCATTTGTTGTATTAACTCTAAATTAAAATAAGTAAATACTAAGTACAATTTTTAAATATTAAATAAATAATTTTTTTTTAAGAAACTAGAACTTGCATTTAACAAAAATAAGAGGCCGAAGCCTTACAAACGCCTTAGGTCCAAAAGAAATCATTATTGCATGAACCATGGTCCACACAGCTGTGTAGACCAAAAATAAAAAGTACATTATATTTGTATTGAATGTACATTATTTTTATACTGTAGGTACATTATTTTAGGGTACATTATTTTTGTACTAAAGGTACATTATTTGAATGTACCTTCAATATAAAAATAATGTACTTTTTATTTTTGGTCCACACAGCTGTGTGGACCATGGTCCATGCAATAATTTGCCGTCCAAAAGTGACCCAAGACTCACAAATATTAGATCCAAAGACCAATTTGAGCCCAATAGTGATTCATAACAAAAGGAGGCACTAAGCCTTACAAAAATACTTGGGCTAGTCTAGCCTATCTAAACAAATGGGCCAAAGCCCTAAACAAACTAAGACTAAAAACAGTCTCATCTATCAAAGGAGCCCATATATGACCAAACAGACTAAATCCACCATAGTGAGTCCATTTGGCCATTCGGCCATTCACCCATATGGCCCAGTTGCCATCTTAAACCCAATTGGAATTATTCAAATTAATTCATTGACTCATAGCCCATGAAATTAATTGCCCCTCATTTTTAATTCCATACGGTCCCGCGGCCATACTGCCTTAATCCATGCAATCCAGTGACCATTTACTATGCTCCAGTTTTATCCCATTTCCAATCAACATTTTAATTAATTCATAAAACCATATGGCCTTATTATTCCACTACAATTTAGGCTCATTCCAATAGCTGCTCATTCCAGTAGCAAAAATTAATGCCATGCGCAATTCAAATGAATTAAATCCCTTCTTCAAACCAATTCCCACCTCCAATCTAAACATGCCAGCAGCACTCACCAATTCCCACCTTCAGATCTTCCATTTTATAGCAGCACCAAATAAAACCATCCAAGCCTCAGTATTGATTCATCAAATAAACGCCTACAATTTATTTTCACAATCACGCCTCAATATCATCACTTTAATCTCCAGCATCCATGCAATCCCAGCAGCATTGAGATCCTACTGCAATAGAATGTTATCACCATACTCAAACCATTCTCAAATTAAAACCAGATCACTATCACAACAGCAATTAAGGCTGCAGCATATTATTCCAATCATTCAAATCCCATTTTCAGCAGCAGTTACATTATTTCATTTCCAGAATTGAAAAAATTCAGCCCATCATCAATTAATTCCACTTTCCAGTATCTGCAACACATTGCCAATCACATTCACTAGGCTCATTATAGTCTTATTTTGCAGCTAACTCATTCATTCATCAACATTCTTAAGTATTACCTCAGGTCATTAAACAATCCAACTAAAATTGCATTTCATTTTCATAACTTAAAAAAGATTCAGTCCATCATCCATTAAATCCTCATTCCAACAACACACTGCCAATCATTTTATAGTGGAGTCTCAGAATGCATACCTCTTAGGTACAGCCCTGGCCTGCTGCCCCACTGCCTTCCATTCCTCTTACAAATCCAATGACACGGCCCAATGCCAAATCCTTGCTCCAACTGAATCAATATTACCTACCAAGAATGTAAGACTATTATAAAAGGCATTGAATGATTTAACCAATACTTTCATTGGAAGCGTAAACTACTAACCTGATTCCATGGAGTTTGATGAAGCTCTGAGCCCTTTCCTCTTCACCACTTCTTTCTCCTAGTATTTGCAGAACCATTTTTCTCTCTGGTCTTTCACGTTAAGTTTTCCCAAGTGATCGGATAGGAAAATATTCTTGGCCCTTATATATTACCTGCTCAACATAACCTGACATTCCAATATTTAATATTGGAATTATGGCAATAATGGGCCATAAACTCATACAATTAAATAGGCTTAAATAGCCTCATTTGAAAGCCAAAGAGAGGGGAATTATAACCCCTGATCTGTTACAAGTTTTATTCCATTACCTATCAAAATGGAATTTTAATTGTTCAGATCACTTAATACATGGACCACAATAATATTAGAATAAAATATTCTAACATTCTCCCACTTGGACCACGTTTATTATTGATGGACTAGGATAACTTTAATTCGCGAAATATCCCAAAACATCAAAGAAAGAACTTTTACTTAAATCAAAGTCAGCTAGATCATGGCGGTCGCACGTTATTTGAACAACATGTTCCATTCCATGCATCATAGGTCAACTTTAATTTCAATACTGACAACCATATGTGCAAACAGAGATATAACATTAATTGAATTCAACCAAGTCAATATAGCATAAAACTGAAAATAATGATAACAAGGCTCTATCTAAAATTCCCATACTCTCCACATGACAGGAGAATCCCTTAGGTGCTAAACCTTTGGTCAAAGGATCAACAACCATAATTTCAGTTTTGATATGCCGAATTGACACTCTCTGTTTCTGTACTTCTTTTTTTTTTTTAACTGACAAATATTTTAATTCCATATGCTTAGCACCTTTAGAGTATTTGTCATTCTTAGAGAAGAACACTGCTGTGGAGTTGTCACAATAAAGTTTCAAAGGCCTAGAAATATTGTCGACTACTCTAAGCCCCGAGATCAAATTCCGCAGCCACAATCCATGATTTGTGGCTTCAAAGCATGCCACAAATCCTGCCTCCATAGTGGAAGGTTTCCATGAAACTGCTCCTCCAGCTAATAGAAACAAATAACCAAATGTAGATTTTCTCATATCTACACATCCAGCATAGTCTAAATCAGAATAGTCAATCACTTTAAGTGGATCTGATTTCCTATACGTAAGCATGTAATTTTTTGTGCCTTGTAGATATCTTAAAACTTTCTTTGCAGCCTTCCAGTGCTTTATGCCAGGATTACTCTGATATCGACCCAACATTTCAACAGCAAAGCTGATGTCTGGCCGAGTACAAGTCTGTAAATATCCCAAACACCCAACCACTATTACATAAGATATGCTTTCCATTCGTTTTTCCTCAATTTCATTTCTAGGACATTGAGCTAAACTAAATTTGTCCCCTTTCTGCATCGGAACCACTCCCGAAGAGCATTTATCCATCTTAAATCTTTCCAAGACCTTGTTAATGTATCCTTTCTGAGAATATCCTAATAATCCTTGTGATCTATCTCGGAATATTTCTATTCCAATCACATAGGATGCCTCACCCATATCCTTTATTTCAAAGGTCTTAGAAAGAAATTCTTTAACATCACGCAACATGGCCTTATCATTTGCAGCAAGTAGAATGTCATCAACATATAAAACTAAAATAGCAAACTTACTCCCACTAACTTTCATGTAGATACACCGATCAACAGTATTTTCCACAAAAACATAAGATGCAACAATACTGTCAAATTTAATGTACCACTGTCGGGAAGCTTGCTTAAGTCCATATATTGACTTTTCTAATGTACACACGGACTGATCCTTTCCTGTGGTAAAAAACCCTTCTGGTTGGTCCATATATACTTCTTCCTCTAAATCACCATTTAGTAAGGCGGTCTTAACATCTACTTGGTGAAGCTCCAAATCGTAATGAGCTACCAATGCCAAAACAATCCTTAACGAGTCCTTCTTAGAAACTGGGGAAAAAGGTCTCGTTGTAGTCGATGCCACTTTTCTGAGTATAACCTTTGGCAACAAGTCTAGCTTTATACCTTTCGACATTACCTTTAGAGTCACGTTTGGTCTTAAAGACCCATTTGCACCCGACTCTTCTTGAATTTTCAGGTAATTCTACAAGGTTCCAAACTTTGTTGACTTTCATAGATTTTTAACTCATCTTTCATGGCATCTAACCATCTTTCAGAACTGTTATTTTCAATGGCTTGTTTGAAGGAAACCGGATCCTTATCAAGACTCAAATCATTATCTTGTTCAGCAAAAATATATCAAGTAGTCATTAGAAATGGGAGGTCTCCTTTCCCTTGTAGACCGTCTTAATGTCATTTCTTCTCGTGGTTCATTGATTTCTTGCTGAATTATGATTGATTCATTTTCATTGGTCACAATATCCTCATGTGGGTTTAGGACATTCTCATGTCGTTCTGGTGCACCAGAAGATGACAATGTAATAACCGAAACTACATCTTGAAAAGAATTTTCATGTGAAGAGGTTTCAGCATGAATTTCTCGAATGTCTACCTTGTGTGGTTCTATGCTCCCACTATTTTGACCATTTTCAATGAATCGAGCATTTCCAGTCTCTACAATTCTCATACTATGGTTAGGACAATAAAAACTGTACCCTTTAAACCTTTCTGGATAGCCAATGAAAAAACCACTGATTGTCCTTGGGTCAAGTTTATTCTCACGTGGATTATACAACCTTAATTCCGCTTGGGAACCCCATACATGAAGATGCCTTAAACTCGGTTTCTTCCCTGTCCATAGTTCATAAGGTGTCTTATGAACTGCTTTACTTGGAACCCGATTTAATAAATATGTAGCGGTCTTTAACGCATACATCCACAGTGAAGAAGGTAAGGTACAATTACTTACTATGCTTCTAACCATATCCATAAGGGTACGATTTCGCCTTTCAGCCACACCGTTTTGTTGCGGTGTTCCGGGCATTGTATAATGTGCACAAATGCCCCTACTTTCGAGGAATTTAGCAAAAGGCCCCGGACATTGTCCTCTTTCGTCAGACCTACCATAATACTCACCCCCTCGGTCTGACCTCACAATTTTGACTTTTCTATCTAACTGCTTTTCAGCCTCATTAATGAACACCTCTAAAGTGTTCATAGACAGAGATTTATCATGTAGTAGATATATGTAGCCATATCGTGAATAGTCATTTATAAAGGTAATGAAGTACCTTTCGCCGCCCCAAGAAGGAACATTGAAAGGTCTACAGATGTCGGTGTGAATTATTTCAAGCAGCTCACTACTCCTTGTGGCAGGTTTCTTGGTTATGTGTTTGGTTTGTTTTTCCTTAATACAATCCACACACACATCCCAATCACTAAAATCCAAGGCAGATAGGATTTCAGATTTCTCCAACCTTACTAACCTTTCCTTGGATATGTGTCCCAGGCGTTTATGCCACAAGTAAGCAGAATTTTACTTTAATGCACTACGTTTGACTCCTATACTACTCTCAACTTGAAATAAAGATTCAGAAAAATTTTCATCAAGATTAAAACGATAAAGAGAATCAATCAAAGTACCAAAACCATAACATTTATTGTCCTTACATAAATGAAAAGTACGATTCTCGAATTTGATGTAAAATCCCAACATATCAAACCTACTAACTGAAACAAGATTTCTAGCCCATTCAGGGACATAGAGAAAAAAAAAATTATTTTTTAGATCCAAATGATATCCAGTATCTAGGATCAATCTATACGTCCATATTCCCTCAATTCGTGCCTTCATTCTATTTCCCATAAAAAAGAATTTATCAGTTCTTCTTGTGGGTTGGATCGAACTGAATCCCCTTCTGTTCAAACCAAGCCTTTCTCTTCGGACAATTTTTCTTCAAATGCCCCATTTTAATCTCGCTTCCTCTTGAACCAGCAAATGTTTAGTTTCTTTAAAACTCCATTTTTCTTTAAGAGTATAGTAGTTCACACGGAGCTGTCCAAACTCTGCTGGTGGAAGTGAGTTAATGACTAGATGAACTAGCCATGATTCAGGCAACTCCATCCCCATCCCCTTTAATATTGCTGCAATATTGACCATTTAGTCGCAGTGATCATGGATTGGCACAGACCAATCAAACTTCATAGAAGTTAATTCTGTCATCAGGTTCCCTGCAATTGACTTATCTGCAATTTCAGACATTGATAACTCTTTCACTTTTGCCAGAAATTCAGATGCAATATCAACTTTTGGCATCATCGGCTTCATATTTTCTGTCATGGTAATCTTCATGAGGTTTAAACACATTTTATTGGACCTCATCCATTTTCCATGGACAACATTCATTGAAGTCGAGAATTGAGCAAAAGCTGAAATTTCACATTTATACCTTAATGCTTTTATGCTAGGTATTTAAACAATTCAGACTTACATTTATGTATGATAGAAACTTTAATAGATGCCAGCAATACATAAAATAAAACAATAATAATAATAACCAAGCACTAGTCAAATAAGCAAGTCATCTTTGGATAAACAAAGCTATTTGACAAAGCATTAAAATTATATTCTTTAAGTATTATAAATTATTTGCAATGATTCACCTTTGGGCAATCTCATAGCAATATAATTTATAATAATTGTAATTGTCATCGAAGGCATCTCAATGATTTGGGCAAATAAATTCTATTTTATTAGTATCTATCACCAACTAGCTAGGTCACTTTGGTGACTAACAAGCTAAAAGAAATATGCATCCTTAAATAAATTAGAATTTTATTGCCATAATAAGACATATTCATTAAGTCCAAAACATTATATAACAAGGTCACTTTGGTGACTCTCAAGATCCGTAATAGACTAAAAACACAATTCAAGTAAGCAAATATTTAATTTATTTTAATCTAATTGTTACTTGGCCAGGCTACTTTGGTAACTAACAGGCTCTTTACAACAATAGATAAAATAAGCAAATATTTAATTTATTTTAATCTAATTGTTACTTGGCCAGGGTACTTTGGTAACTAACAGGCTCTTTACAACAATAGATAAAATAAAATAATAAAATAATAATAACGATTTGAGAACCATAGAAATCTAACAAATCTTTTCTTCTCAAACCAACATTCATAATAATAATAATAATAATCATAATATTATTATTATTATTATTATAAAATATAATTTTTTTTTTAGGTTAGGGCTCTAGCCAAATGGGCTAGAGCCCATCATCCCCAATTCTCCAGCCTTGCGCTGGAGAAGCAGCAGCACAAAAGCTGCTTTCCTTCCCCAGCCGCTGGAGAAGAAAGGTGGCTACCGACGACCGGTTTCAAACCGGTCGTCTAGCCGATGACGATACAAGACAACACTGTTAATCTTTAACCCGTCAAAAAGATTATAACTTTAATATATGTATATGACCATAAATCCATAATATACATATATGATAACAATACAAAATTTAACGCATATATATACACAAATTATTAAGAATTAACGCATATATATATATACACAAATTTCGTATTAAAAAAAAAAAAAAGGTAAATCATTATACCTAACCTTGCTCATGATACCAAATGTAAGACTATTATAAAAGGCATTGAATGATTTAACCAATACTTTCATTGGAAGCGTAAACTACTAACCTGATTCCATGGAGTTTGATGAAGCTCTGAGCCCTTTCCTCTTCACCACTTCTTTCTCCTAGTATTTGCAGAACCATTTTTCTCTCTGGTCTTTCACGTTAAGTTTTCCCAAGTGATCGGATAGGAAAATATTCTTGGCCCTTATATATTACCTGCTCAACATAACCTGACATTCCAATATTTAATATTGGAATTATGGCAATAATGGGCCATAAACTCATACAATTAAATAGGCTTAAATAGCCTCATTTGAAAGCCAAAGAGAGGGGAATTATAACCCCTGATCTGTTACAAGTTTTATTCCATTACCTATCAAAATGGAATTTTAATTGTTCAGATCACTTAATACATGGACCACAATAATATTAGAATAAAATATTCTAACAAATCCAATGACACGGCCCAATGCCAAATCCTTGCTCCAACTGAATCAATATTACCTACCAAGAAGCCCATTTTCACTCCCCCAAGAGGGGCAATGCTTTACCTTAACAAGAAAAATTGCTGCAGCTCTCAACTTGAAAATAATTAATATAAAATAAAAAAATAATTATTTTCAATATAATCAAAATGAGTATTTTCAACTTGTAATAAAAATAGTAGTAAAGATTAATATTGTTGTATATAGTTATAATCGAGAATAAAAATGAAGTCATAACAATTTTCATATTAAAATAAATTAAGGTTTATTATAATGCGATATTGATGAGTTAGTAAACTTAACTTATTTTTTGTTGAAAGTGACATGATTATAATAAACTTACTCATGTTGTCGATTAGTATGTAATTAAAAAGTTATGCAATTAAGTTATAGCATATGGATTCATAACTATTCCTTGTGTATATGATTAGGACCTCAATTGATGTTATATGCGAACTATTCATTTTATAAACTATCATTGATATTTTAAAATATTATATTTTTTTCTATAAGATTGATTATATAATGAACTTTTTGCATTTAAATTCTTAAAATAGAGAAAAAATTTATCTCATACATAATAGATTATAGATTAGCTTATAATAAAATGTAATGTACATTTTACAATTTTGATTTTGACAATTGGGTCAGATTAGAAGTCGTGGGCTTCAGTGGGGGATTTGGGTTCTTTGGAAAAATTCCTTGTCTATTGATGTGTGTTTGCCTAACCCACAGTTTATTTATCTACAGGTGAAAGGAATGTGGCAAATTATGCTATGAATCTGGGTCTACATTACACGGTGGACCTATGTCTATGTTCACAATTTTACAACTCTATGTTCATAATTTTAGAACTCTTTATTCACAATTTTAGATCTTAATATACAAAATTACATTACTCAATATTCACAATATTTTAACTCTATATTCACAATTTTGTTATATAGATTCAAAAATTGCGTTATACTGTTAAACATAGAGTTATGAAATTGTGAACATGAAATTATTAAATTGCGAACATGGAGTTATGAAATTATAAACATGGAGTTATAAAATTGTGAACATGGACACGGGTCCACCTTGCAAAGTGGACCCGGGTCCATGGCATAACAATATGGAGGTGTTTAACCTTGCAGTGGTTTATGCAAGCCCGACGCATGGTTTACCAGTAGTTATATCATGTACTATGGTCTAAAATCGGTACCGTTTCTTTAAGTAAAGAAACGGCTGTCCTCACAACTTAACGGAGCTCCGTAAATGAAACTACAGTTTATGTCAAATAATACTGCTTCACATGTTTTTATATTATCAAATGAAACTGTAGTTATATCGAAATGAAACTATAGGTGTGTTGAAAGGAACTGCAGTGTATATAAAATGAAACTGAATAACAGTTTCGCATATTTGAGTGTATATTATCAATGAAACTATAGTTATATCAAAATGAAATTGTAGTTGTATTTAAAGGAAACTACAGTGTATATAAAATGAAACTGAATAACAGTTTCACATATTTGAGTGCATAATGTTGAATGAAACTGTAGTTATATTGAAATGATATTGTAGTTGTGTTGAAAGGAAATTGCAGTGTATATAAAATGAAACTGAATAACAGTATCACATATTTGAGTGTATGTTGTCAATGAAACTGTACTTATATCGAAATGATAATGTATTCCTGTTGTAATTAAACTGTAGTATATATAAAATGAAACTAAATAACAGTTTCATATATTTAAGTGTATAATGTCGAATGAAATTGCAATTATATCAAAATGAAACTGTAGTTGTGTTGAACGAAAACTGTAGTGTATATAAAATGAAACTGAATATGTTACACAAATAGAGTTACTATACACATACTAGTGCGGAATGGTGCCGTTTCTTTTCATTAAAAGAAACGGCACCATTTTGGACCATGGTCCACAGTATAATTTGCGATGGTTTACGCTAGCTTCTTTGGAGCAATCTTTGTAAGGATTACCTAAACCTCACAAACCCTTGGCTTGTTGTTGGGGATTTTAACGTTGTCACGTCTTCAAATGAGGTTAGCGACGTCAACAACTTTTAACAATAGCGTTGCTCCGACTTCAATAATTGGATCTTCAAGCAGGGCCTCAATGACCTTGGGTTTAAGGGCACAACTTTTATTTGGAAATAGGGAAGACTGAGGTTGCACTCAAGGTGGCACCTTAACTAGCAAATGCACTATCTGAACACGGAGATAGAGCACCTCCCCATTCTGCAATCGGATCATTGTCCCCTGTTCATAAACACGGAGAAGGGCATTATAAGAGGGATCCAAATATACCTACACGATACAATGAAATTTATATCATATTTGATGGTGAATATGCACTTTTCAATAGCAAACCTGAACACAAGACCTAATGTCACTTAACACAAAAGCCTTTGTAAAGTAAATTTTAAATTCAAGAAAGTTATGAATTTTACAAAGAAATGTAGGATAATATAAAGGGATGTTTTAACTTGACTAAACTTCACTTGGATGCTCGGATGATGCTAGAATGCAAATAGGATTTCCTATTTATAGTTTTGTTACAATGTTTATGAAAGAACACATTCATTTATGAAATGATACAACACTGTTGGAAAATTTGTTATTTTTGACCAATAGGAACATTGGTCAATTTTTTGACAAAAAAAAAAAAAAAAAAAACAACTTCTAGACGACGAAGATGGTTGGACAATATGTTGGTCGATATTATCACGCATCATATGTTGGTCACAACTGTCATCATTGCGTTCATTAATTGATGGCTCAGAAGAAGAAAGTACACACATAAGGGCAATATAATAAACCAAATTCATAAGGCAATTAAAGGACATTGATTTTGTACTCAAAAAAGGACATTGATTCTAACCGTACTATCTCAGGTTCAGGGGCGAGTGAGCATATTATCGAAGTGGCGACCGAGCATACTTCTCAATCAACTTCCGAGTGTACTGTTGAAGCTGCTTTAGGCGGAGGAGGTGATGGTATGACATCAAATTTTCCACAAAGCACAATTCTAAATGACCAATTTTGGGTGCTAATTCGCCCAATTGGTGAAACATCATTAGTAATTTGCATATCCACATTTATTTTATGAATGTCATAAAACCTAATATTGCATTGTAATTCATATTTGAGTCTCATACAACACATTTTCACATCATCTCTTGCATACAACATATATTCCCGCAAGCTGTAAAATCATTTAATGATGCTCCTCAACATTTGAAAGACGTGTGGCTTAATGAGTTTAAGGTAAGTTAAAAATCAAACACCTTACTAATATGCACATGATACATATAATATACACATTTTGAAAATTGCATAGTTCTCATTGACAAAACTATAGAATATCTAAGTCTATATGTAATAGTTTGTCTTTTTTAAAGCTGGTTAGATAACAAGGGAAGTGTATGGTTTAATGATTTAGTTACTATATAGTGAAAGGGAGACAAAAAATGAAAAGATTGGAAAGTGAATTTTTCACTACAAGAAAAATTGCGATTCGCGACGGAAAATTTCCATCGCGAAACAGGTTTTGCGACGGAATTCGTTCTGTCGTCTATCAGCTCATCGTATCCTCTTTTGCAACGGAAAAATTCCATCGCGAAATATGGCGACGAAATCGCTACGGAATAATTTCGTCGCAAAATATTGCTACGGAATAATTTCATCGCAAAATATTGCTACGGAATAATTCCGTCGCGATTTGACAACGAAAATAATTCCGTCGCTAATTCTAGCACCATTTTGGAGACGAATATTCCATCGCGATTTTTGCCTCAATTACTCTATCTTGCTATTTTTAAATATATTTAAAATTATTATTTTCATGAGCTTTTAAAATATTAATATAAAACCACAATGATATACTAAAACATTATTAATTCTATAATATAACATAATTCTAAAATATTATCAATCCACATTACGTTCAAGTAATAATACATTATCCATCCATATTTACTAAGTAATAATAGTCAATTCAAAATCTATACAACAATATAATAATAGCCTTCAAATTCTAAATTTCTTATTGTACATTTGCAAAATTAGCATTGTCGAGCGGTTGAGATGTCGAGGTCATAATTTAAACACCGCAGATTTTCAACCTACAAAAATGAAAACCAAAAAGTAAAACAAAATAAAGTGATTAGATTAGCTTATTCAATTATAAGGAAAGAGCTTTGAAGTTGTGGTACCACAAGCTCATTATAGGAAAAAGGAAAATATCACATTACATACTAAATTAGTGTGAATGCTAAAAAAGAATGTAAAAATATATTTGTTGATATTAACATTCTATGAAACAAAGTGATCTGCACGATTAGTATATTCACTTCTAATTAGGAGCACTAACTAAATTAAAATGATTACTGATACCAACAAAGCAGAAAATGAGCGACTTTGATCCATAAGCTTCCAAGCGTAAAAATATAGTTGTTGATATTAATGTACTTATGTTTGATGTAAGTTCATCCAACAAAGGAATAAATTCCGTCGCAATTTTCGTAGCCATTTAGCGATGGAAATTAAATCTGTCGCCATTTCCGTCGCTATTTCGCGACGGAACTAAAATCGGTCGCGAGTTTTTTGCCGCCAAGCTTTCGCGGGTTTTATTTTTTATTTGCACCTAAATTCGCAACAGAATTATTTTTCATCGCGATTCCGTCGTTATTTTGCAACGGAATTTAATTCCATCGCTATATCGCAACGAAATTATTTCCCTCGCGATTTTTCTTGTAGTGGTTTACTATCTTGTATATTCAATTTAATCACATTACTTGTGTTTTGCTAATTTAGAGTTTTGATGATGATAGAAAAGCTATCAATGGATCCACTAGAGGATGATATTGTACATTAGATTTTTTAGAAAAGAGTTTGAAAGTGGCTTACAGACCGTCTTGTGAAGGTTCGCGATGACTTAACAAACAACAAACCTAAACCACATTGGATTTCTAAAGATGTAATGGTTGACTTAGTCCGCATTCAGAGAAATAGAAGTTCAGATTGTAGAGGACTAGGTGCATCGCTTCACAATTGTGGTTCTATTCCTATGACTGAACATTACAAAAGATTGGTCAGTTTGAAGAAAATAATTAATATAGATTATCTTATACGAAGTAATATTATATTGGGTATGTTGTATTGTTCTTGAATAGAATGAAACGTTTAGAGAAGATCTAAGTCTTGCAGATTTGTATCAACACACTCATAAACGTAAAAATGGAGGTGAAGCATATGTTTGTGCAAAAGCTCAAAAAATTGTTGTGCGAAATCTTTCTAATATATCTTCTATTAAAATTATCACATGTAATTATTTTAATAGATGAAAATGCTTTAATTTGTTTTATTTTATAGGCTAAAGGCCACCGACAGTGTAAAGAGGGGAGGTTATGTATATGGCTTTGGCTCGGATACCCAACACTATTTTGCCTAGACTTCAAGGCAGCTTTGATTACAAATGCAGCTTTGATTACAAAAATTCAACAAATGATGAAAGAAAACAAAATATTTTGGAAAGAGAACAAGTTGATTCCAGAGCAAGTTTTAAAAGATGGGTGTTATATATATTTGAACAACTCAATGCAAATACTAAGTGGTTAACTTCCTTAAACTTGAACAACAACTCGACCTCAATAAATGAAGAAACACAAGCCCCTTCTAATGAAGATTAAGTTTTTTTTTTTCCATGACATTTTTTTTTGGGCGTAGGGTAATAGTGCATTGTTGAAACATGTATGGACATGAAACTATTTTTTGTTGTAAATAATTTTGATGTTTAAATATATTTTCATTTTGAAATTAAGTAGACAAATAGTATGTACATTACTTTATTGATGACATAAAATTTATTGACATCAGTTAAAAATAAAATTATGGCAAAATGTCAATGACCTTGTGGTCTAGTGGCACCCGGTTATACCCCCATGTGGAAGGGGGTGGGTTCAAGCCTTTATGAACAGATACTACATTGTAACAGAGTCTCCAGCATGTAGGTTCCAGATCCAAGGGGAGTTTTCCGTTCAACAATTGGTCGGAATTTCTTATCAACAATTGAAATTGGACATAAATGACTAAATAGCAAAAATGGTTGGTTACCCGTTCAGATTTTCCGACCAACAATTAGTGTTGGACGAAAATTCCGACGATGATTTGTCTCGATCTCCATTTTGATTGGTATGTTGGTCGGAAGACTTATTTCCGATAAAGAAAACCCTTTTACCGTCCAACTTTCATTGATTGGAAATGGTGGGATTTCTAGCGGTTCAACTATACATTCAAACTTTAAATTCCAAATTAAATATGAAGAGTTACAACCATTCTTATAAAATTTAAATGAAAAGTTGCAAACTTTAAAAAAAATTACTACATCATTTCATACTATTCAATTTGAAAATTTTCTAAATGTCGAGTCCTCTTAGAGAATATCCTCCTAGGTTATTAGTACCTTTAACCTTAAAAGGACTGCTATATGGTTAGAATTTTGTATGGTTGGAGTGGGCTTTATTGAAAGAAAGTTGTATGCTAAAAGAAAACTTGCAAATGCAATCAAAACATTTGGCAATAAGACCCACACAGGCCGGTACTGACAGTTCTATTAATTTTGGGTGATAAATTATTGACAAAAACATACTCTGTAATATTTAATCCTCAAAGTCCCAATGTGGTGAGCTCCTTCTGACTTGTGAGCACCATACACTAGTTTGTCTTTCGTAGGCAATAAGAGGCTAATGTTTCCATGTCTTTTCTTAAAGCTAAGAAAAAGTAATTATTGTTCCCTTTATAGTGAACTAAATCTATTTCTATGCACCTCGGATCAAAGTGGAAAATTGGAAGATTTTCTTATTAAAAAAAAAAAAAAGAAAATTAGAGAAGTGAAAAATTAGAAGATTTCTTTTAAAAAAAAATTTGGAGAAGTGAAAAAGTGGAATAAGTAAAAAATTGGAGAAGTGGAAAAATGGAAAATTAGAAGATTTTCTAAAAAAGATTTTCTATATTTTTATTTACTTACATTTCTTCCTGATTTCTTCTCTTTGTGTATTGTATCTCTCTACCTCTGTTCCCCATTGTGCCCATATTTGTCTATTGATAATTGTTACATATTATTCTTCTGCATGCATATCTGTCTGCAATATTTGCTTATTTCTGCTTCTTTTTTTTTTTTTTTTTTAATTCTCAGTTACAACTGCTATGTAATTACTAAATTACATCTGTAAAGTTTATAAGAAAATAAAACAAAAGAAGCCTGTCTGTGTCAAACAACTCAGAACTTCCCCCCTAAACCCAGAAAATGAGGAGAAAAATCAAAACCTATCAGAACAACTGAAAATATCACACAGCAGACCAGAACCTACAAATTCTGCACTGTTATGAGAACCCCTTTGCCTTTACCTTCACCTTTATCACCATATGACCAGCAGGAACTCAGTGAAGTTTTCATGATCCTGCTTGCTCAAATGGACTGTGTGCCAATTATTTATGAAGCAGATGTCCATTGTTCCTGTCATGGGAGCATGAATGCTTGCTTTATCCATAATGTTTTGCCTTGAAAAGTTATCACGTGAACTTTACATTGCATACCGGCTGTAGCTCTTTGAATCAGGTGAAAATACTTGACTCTCGCTGTTACCTTCAGAATACACGGGATTCAACTACTTAACTTCTTCATCCGAGAGACCACCTCTGATTCATGCCCTCTTCTGTGCTTTTTCTTGGCCAACAGATTGCTATCCTTCACTAATTAATGCTAATCTCAATTTCACTCTCTGATAGAGGGATGGGATTACCCTCTGAAGTGTCATTTGCGAAGCTCAAAAGAGTTTCCTCCATCAACTCCTCAAAAATAGCTGCTTCAATTGTAATGCCAATGTCTTCGAGATCAGATTTAAGATCCATCCATGCTGCGGGCCTTTCCATATCTTTTTCGACGAGCTGATCCAAAGAATGAGGCGGTGGAGTATTGAGAAGATACCATTCAATCCCTATCCATACCTCATTGATCAAGTCCATCCCCTTTGGGACTGGCCGAATGTTCTGTTTAACAAATGGTGTGCCAGGGAAGCAGCCAAAATAGCGGTCACATGCCTCAGTAAGAACTTCGTTAGTACAATCGAAAAGGAGCTTTCGACAGGAACAATCAGAAAGTAAATCTACTTCATCAAACAGTGATGGGTCAAGAATCTGATCTGAGGAAAGCCAGCTTAAAAGAAATTCATCCCAATTCAACCCTGAACCTAGCAGTACTGCCTCTACGTATTCAAATGCAGATTCCTCATTTTCCAGAAAAGTCAGTGTGTAAAGTTGTTGGTCAAGAGAAGTTGCTGCTGGTTCCTCAAAATCGATTTTCTGAGGTTGAATTTTGAGTTCAACTGCAGGCACATAGAGACTTTGTATAGGAAAGCTCAAAATATAAAAGGATAATGACTAGTGACATTTAGCAAACTCTAAAACAATCTAACCTGGTTGGCACATAGTGGTTGCAGGATTGATGTTATTCTCCGGAAATAATGGCTCAAGCACAGAAACGGGACTGGGTTGCTCCATTCTATCCATTACACTCTGAGGATATTCAACTTTCCCGCTGTCAGATGAGTTCAGAGGGGCAGCTGACCAACAAGAAAAAACTTCTTTTGCCCCATATGAATCCTAACAAGTAAAAACAGAAGGCGATAAGTTCTTTAGATTGCTAATGCTTACCATATATACAAACACAAAGGAAGCAAAGCCAGGGGTAACCCCAGCTACACACCCGTAACCACAAGGTCAACCTTCTTGGTTTGAGCAAGTCAGCTATGGGCAACCTAGGTTGGTTTACCTCCTTGTAGTCCTTTGCCGGCTAGGGTCACAAGACGGGGTTTACCCAGTACACACCCTTGGGTAGTGACTGCGGTTTCCCTTGTCACCCAAAAAAAGAAAAACAAAGTAAACCCAACACTACTTACTGATAAGCATTCAGATGCCAGTTTCAAGCTCGGGGAGGAGGTTTCCGTGTTAAATGCTTCCGTAAAATCAGCACTTCCACTGTCTATGGTAATTGAAAAACTAATTGGTTTACAAGATGCATCTAAGACTTTTCCATCCTCCTGGTATCCAATTGGAGCTGGTTCTTCCGTATCTAAAACCCCTGAATAGTTTGGAATAGAGAGATTAGTTAAAAGTGTGAGCATTGACAAAATAAAAATGAAATATGAAATGCTTCAATCAAAAGGGAAAGAATACCTGCAACAGCCACTTCATCTTTAGTAGGAGAAACAATTTTTTCCAACAAATCGTCACAATTAAGTTCACATGGAATATCAAGGTTTCCATTTGCCAATTTTATGTACTGTTCAGAATTGATTTCTGCAGCAGAAGACTGCCTCTCTAAGTTAGAGTCAGAAGGAGCCACTCTCATCCGGGGAGGAAGGACATCCTCATCAGTACACTTTCTAGGACTGCAGTTAGAAGAAGTGTTATACTCAGGAAGAGAAAGGATCCTTCCTAAGGATTTAGGGAGCTTTTCGCTAATTAACTCTTCCTCTTTTTCCCCATTATCCAGCATCTCCAGGAGATGTTTCTTAGCCTCAAGATAGATGTTTGATATCTCCAGCTTGGGATAATTAGATGCTTCATTTATTGTAGCTTCTTCAATGTCTTTTGGCTTCCCTTTCTTATCTCCTCTCTTGAAGTGTATGGGGGAAGGCCTGGCAAATCTCTCGGTGTAAAAATGGTTTCTGTTGGGAGAGCTCCATCCAATATTTTCTCCACTGATCCCTTTATCAATATCACTGTGCTTTTTATGAATGATTTCTTCACGAGAGATCCCTTGGCATTCTTTTCCCATGGCTTTCTTTAGCCTTCTTTTAATTTCAGTGAACGAGAAGTGGGATGAGCTTTTCCCATTCTGCAACTTATTGCCCATTGTATGAGGAGAGTGTACTGATGAGCTAACATCGATTGGAGAACCTGGGAATTGCAAGCCAGCTGGTCCCGGTTTTAGAATTACAATTTTGCTAGAGGGCCGGGATCTTTCATCTTCCATTAAAGGATAGCTTTCTTGAGATTTGCTTCTCCTGCGAAAAAAGTGGCCTCGTTTTGAATTATTGGTTTCATCTGTTTTTGCATGAACTATGTTTTTCTGCATCAAATTAGATTTCAGCCTAGAGTTAGACTTCCTCCCTTTCTCAACTCGATCCTCTAAACTTTCCATGTGATTCACTAGCCTAGAATTTGGATCTTGTAAGAGTTTCCAGCATAATTCCTTGTTAGAACTTAATGTTTGCAGAGCATCCATTAACTCTTTGGAGTTATAAGCAGTCTCGTCTTCTTCAAAGTGTCTACTGTCCTTAGACTTCTGGTTTACAAGCATCTCAATGGCTGCACTTAACTTTTCTTCAAGAACTGGGCGGTCTTGATCTGACTGTTTGTTACGCACATCTTTCTTTCTGAAACTATTGGTTTTTACATGAATCTGGCCAAGCTCTTCCATTATAATTTGAAAATCATCGGAGTTGAGAACTTGATGGCAGGAGACATCAGAGCCAACATTCTTGACATCATCCAAATCCGATAAGGACATACTTCTAGACCTATCAGAAGTTCTAAATGTCCGTTTGCATTTCCTCTTTGTATGGCTCCCCTTGTGTGAACTAAACGCTTCTGGTTGGATTTCAACATCATTTCTCTGATCCTTCGGGCTTGCCTCACCAAACATTTCTTCTTCCATGAGTTCCTTTACACTTGTCTTAGAGTCAAGTGTTGCTGCCTCACTTTCGTCATCATCCTGGATCTTTAAGAAAATTTGTGATATTAATTCCAATTTATTAATTACTTGCTTAATTTCAAAATTTTGGTCAACAGTTGTGTTAGATTGGACGAACACAAAGTGGACTGAACAAACTCTAACACTGATGTTATAATAATCTAAGATTGGGCCAAGGTCACTCAAGTGGGCTATAATGCACATTGGCCAAACCACAGTAAAAGACTGAATTCAATCAATTAGTAGTCTAACCTATGGCCTTATAAACCCATATATTCTCTCTTATTTTTTCAATGTGGACTCTTAACAAGTTGATTTAAAACAGACAGCACAGTAAAGAAATTATTGAAAAACATATTAAGCCATGGTTAAGGGTTCTTGACACTACCTTGACCTTAAAACTCTTCTCACTGGGATTCGGTATTTTAAGCTTCATACTTGAACTGGCACCTGCTGGAAAATACAACGTCGGGGTAGGGTCATTGAGTGTGTTACGATCACATAGCTAGGACTAAAAAGAATTTATTTTAAAAACGAGGCTGTTAATTGAGCTTAAAGCTTTCTTCAAAGATTTCTCACCAACTTGTCCGCTAGCTTGTCTTCCATCTGCAAGTAGCTTTCTAGTGGATCGACCATTGCGGAAGTCAAAGATGTTAATGAAGCCCCAGATACAACCTGCCTGGTCTCTCTTGTATTGCAAAGAGTATCTCGGTGATTTATTTGCCATAATTGGAGATTGTTCGAATTCAATGTATCAAGTTTGTGCTCCTGCTATGACCACTCAAACCCTGATCAAACGAATTAAGTACAGAGGAAAGTTTCAGAATTTATTAGGTTCATCAAGTTGAACATCGAATGATCAAGTTTAAGCATAAATGCGCAAAGATGGAACATGCATTTAGTCACCAAATATGCATCGAGGAAAACAGAATATGTCATTAATCATGAATCCCACGTTAGATTAAGCTGGCAAAGGCAAACAAGAAACTAATCCTCAAAGACAAAGCAAAAGGCGGAGATAATGGCAAAAAGCCAAAAATAAATGTAAAGATAAGAAATCCCACTACCAACAAAGAGACTTTAATTGTAAAACACAAATTCTATGCAAAAAAAGAAATTCCTAAAAAACTAAAGTAAACCTGAATCATCACCAAAACTAAGAGTCTAAGACCAAAGAATAACTTTCATAGTTCCATCCATCAATGAATTGGCTTAAGGTAAAGCAAACTATATTATTGCTATTTGTCATGCATCTCATCTCTAGTGAGCGGGATTCTTATGCATCAGCTACACTAGAAGAAGAAAGCCACAAATGATCTCCTAAGTTTTAGAAAGATTACTTGTCACAAAACTTTGATTGGAAATCTGCAGAAACTAAAGTTTGAAGCCTTAGAACCAGAATGTACACAAGGAAGACATTGCAGCAAAGTATAACTTTCAAGAAAACCAACAAAGATTCTATTTCAAATCCCAGACAGAGTGGAGCTCAAGGAACTCTAACCTTACCTTACTGGAAAGGAATCAAAAAACAAGCATCACAGTGCTTAGATCATCAGCAATGTGAAATATTCTGAGAGATGAAATATTCAACCTTGGGTAAAATATAAGACTCCACTCCCTTTAAAGGGATGTCAAAGATATGATCATTACAAAATTCCAATCACTATAACATCCAAAATTTAACCTAAAATCTCTCTTCAAAGTCTAAAATGGTAAACTCTAAATCCCTTCAAGATATAACAAAATTCTCTCCTCTTTGAACAAAAAACCGGAGCATTATATATACCCCAAACATCAAACAAAACCCACAGTTTTACAAAAAAAGTATTAAATAAAAAAAAATCACCTTTTGGGATCAAAGAAACACAAATTTCCTCAAGACATGAATATTTTTTTTAATCTGAATATAAAGTCTGATTCTTTTGGCTTACCTTTGTTTCTTTAGGATTGAATAACACCGACCCTCCTATCCACACACAGAAAATTAGGAGTCGGTCTGACTAATGTTGTGGGGGCAGCCATTATAGACCAAGGAGGTTGGAAGAAAAGCAGAGGAAAAGTGATACTGTATTTTTGTCTATATAGAGAGAGAAAGCGAGGGTGCTGATGAAGACATCATAGTGAGAGAGAGAATCAGAAGAGGAGGAAAAAAAAGTTGATGGACACCCAGAAATAATGGTGGGGCCGAGAACAGCATCTCATCTTTCTTCGCACTGAGGAGAGGAAAAGGAAAAAAATTCTGCTACGTATATTTTCGGCTTTTTGGCATTCTCCGGCGATTATTTTTGCAGGTTTTGATGATAGTTCCAAATTCCACGTTGAAGAACCATAGGGATCATCACCCCCCCAAACTTGTCTCTCATCTCACGTACGCCAACTCTGAAATGCCAATACGTATGAAACACCCCATCCCCCCGTCCCAGAAAACAAAATGACAAACCTTGGTTGTTCCTCACTTCCGCTTCTGATTTAGACAGTGGATTGGATTAATGTCACGTAACGTTGAAACAGAGAGAGAGAGAGAGAGAGAGAGAGAGAGAGAGAGTGAGAGGAATAGTAAACAAAACCGACTTGGAGTCTTGAGTGGATGAGATGGAGAAGTTTGGCATGTTTGGTTCACTAAGAATTAAGTTTCTTGTAGATTTTTTTTTTTTTTTTTGAAAAATGGTCAAATAAGGGCTTCAATTTTACAAAAAAAAAAATTATAATTAGATCCATAAAATTTTAAAAAGTGTAATTAAATAAATAATTCAACATATTAAAATCGATCAAATAAATCTAATTGACTGATATACAAGCAGTCATTGATCGCCATTAACCACTCCTAACTACTGGTGAGCACTGTGATTAATTGATTATGGTTGACCGTTGCGGTTAAACTTTTAAAAAAAAAACATTAGCAATAAGCATTTCTTTGAACAACCCAAGTGGTTGCCTTCTCTATAAGACGACGGCCATCGAGCATTCTTATGGATCCTTCTTTGATTTCGTTGGAGTTAGTTTTTGACCGTCGCGGTTAAACTTAAAAAAAAAAAAATTAGCAATAAGCGTTTCTTTGAACAACCCAAGTGGTTGCCCTCTCTATAAGACAACGACCATTGAGCATTCTTATGGATCCTTCTTTGATTTCGTCGAAGTTAGTTTTTGTAGTCGGTCGAAATGTCGCCAGAGTAGTCGGAATACCATCAAAAATTTTGAAAGCTCTGCTAACTTGCTATAATAGGTCATTAAATTTTTATTTTTTTTACTTCATTACATAAAATATGAGAGGAAATGAATTGTGTATTATTGAAGTAAAGCTACCAGGTATATATAGTATACAAAGGAGAGTTAATAGCTAGGGAGCTGTAACAACTAGTCTAAAATACCTATTCTAAAGGAGTTTAATTAAAACAAATACAACATCAACCACATATATCCTTAACACGCTCCCGCAAGATTGAGGATCCGTCGGAGACTCCAATCTTGGAGCGAAAATGAAGAAATAAGTGACGGCCTAACGGCTTAGTGAGAAGATCAGCTAGCTGCGCGGAGGAAGGAATATGACGAACAATCAACGTACCACTCGTAACCAATTCTAGTACAAAAAAGTAGTCCAACGCCAAGTGTTTCATACGAGAGTGAAATACTGGATTTTTACAGACGTATGTGGCGCTGAGGTTATCACACAGAAGAACGGGGGATTGCGCTAGAGTTAAGTTGAGCTCATGAAGCAAATTCTTAATCCAAAGGACCTCCGCTGCTGCATTGGCCAAGGCCCGGTACTCCGCTTCTGTGGACGAACGCGAAACAGACTTCTGCCTTGAGGACTTCAATGAAATAAGGTTGGCGCCCAGATACACTAAGTAAGCCGTGGTCGAGCGGCCCGCAGTGTTGCATCCACCCCAATCCGAGTCGGTGTAGACACGTAGCGATAATGGCTGACCAACACGGAGAAACAAGCCATGGCAAACAGTCCCTTTAAGATAACGAAGCAGGCGCTTAGCAGCTTGCCAATGTTGCTCCGACGGCGCATGCATGAATTGTGAGAGTCGACTAACCGCAAAGGCCACATCTGGGCGGGTGATTACCAAGTACTGCATGAGGCCTAGCAGGCGACGAAATTGCGTGGCATCCGTCGCAGAACCAGGTGACTGTAGGGGAACTAGCTTGTCTGAAATAGCCAGTGGTGTTGAAACATCTTTTGCACCATCTATTTTGAATTGTTTGAGTATATCAGTTATATACTGGCTTTGCGACAGGAACATACCACCAGTCGTTGAGATAACCTCGACACCCAAGAAATGATGAAGTGGACCGAGATCCTTCAAAGCAAACCAGGCTGACAAAGTCTTCACAAACCGATCTAGCCATGTGACATTATTACATGTCAACAAAATATCATCTACATAGACTAAGAAATAAACAGTCACACCATGAGACGAATAAATGAACAGGGAAGCATCTGCTAGGGACTTAGTGAACCCACAACGTTGCAAAAATAGCGAGAGCTCCTGGTACCAGGCCCGTGGGGCTTGTTTAAGGCCATACAGAGCCTTGGTTAACCTGCAAACATGAGTGGGGTAAAGCGGATCTACATATCCCGGCGGCTGCTCCATATACACCTCCTCATGAAGTGTGCCATGCAAGAAGGCGTTGTTAATGTCCAACTGGCGCAAACCCCAGCGGTTACTTAATGCAATAGTTAGGACCAGCCGGATAGTGACCGGTTTCATAACTGGGCTGTAAGTTTCGAAGTAGTCTCGACCTGCTGTCTGCAGAAACCCTTTAGCCACAAGGCGTGCCTTGTACTAATCAACGGAGCCATCCGGTTTGCGTTTGACATGGTAGACCCATTTGCAACCGATCGGAACCCCAGCTCCACGCGGCACTAGTTTCCATGTATTGTTACGGTGCAAAGCTTCGAACTCTTCGTCCATGGCTTTCCTCCACCTAGCATCCTTGAGAGCCTGGGCGACGGTAGAAGGCTCTATAGTCGGAGGCAAGGGGTGGGCTGTGGTTAGATTGATAACATAATCAGAGTACCTGGGATTAGGCCGGCGTGGTCTGGTAGAACGCCGCAACCCAGTTTGTGACTAACTTTGGTCAGAGGATGACACGGGCTCGGTAGACGCAGGTTCAGAGGTTGGTGGCGGATAGATATTTGTAGTAACAGTGGGTGACGAACTACTCGGAGGGAGGGACGGTGACTGTGACGCCATAGGCGAGGAGTCAACGCCAACCGTCGTGCTATGGTCATCTGATTGCCCAGACGTCGAAACAGATTGCGGCTGAGGAACTTCTGGCGAGACTGACACGGCTGGCGATGAAACAGGAGTGACATGTGATGAGAAAGACGAGTCTGAAGATGTCGGCTCAATAGGGGGTGATGGTTGTTTGAACAGAATTTGCGACCAAGTAGGGGAGTGATCCCCATTAAGGCATTTTGACTCAACCTTCATCTCCTTGGAAGGAAACACGTGAGGAACAAAACGTACATGCCTTGATAAATAGACCCGATTTGAGACAAAATCTAGGCACTTATAAGCTGACTAGGTGTTCGAATAACCCAAAAAGATACACGGTAACGACCTTGGCTCGATTCTTAAAGGATAATAACGTTTTTCCTATGCAGGCAACGCCATCCAATCAGTCACCAACAGCCAACTCCGCAGTTGGGTCAACCTCACCGTGGTTGTTTGACAGTGGGGCATCTCACCATGCCACTCCAAATATGGCTCCTCTACAAACCTTTTCAGAGTACAAGGGTCCCGATGAGATACGCCTGGTGACGGTAATTCCTTAAAAATCTCTCATATTGGTCAATCTGTTATTCCCGCTTCTTCTTCTTCGCTCACTCTTCAAAACGTTCTCCGTGTCCCACAGTTGCACAATAATTTAGTGTATGTGTCTCAGTTGTGCAAAACTAATCATGTGTCGGTTGAATTTTTTCACTCGTATTTTGTCGTGAAGGATCTTCGAACGGGGATGTCGCTTCTGCGGGGGACGAACGTTAATGGAGTATACTACGGACCCCTCTCAAGTCAGCCCACTATTAATTCCATAAATCTGTCCAGTATGTCGCAATGGCACCATCGCCTTGGGCATCCATCCAGTAAGGTGTTACATCTTGTGTTGCAACACTGCAGTGTTCCTATTTCTATGTCATTATTAAATAAATTTTATTGTCAGTCGTGCAATGTATACAAGAGTCACAAGTTACCGTTTGCCAAGAGCACTCTTGTTAGTACTAAACCTCTCCAATTAATCTACACTGATGTATGGGGTACCTCTGACACATCGATTGATGGATTTACTTATTACGTTATTTTCATTGATCATTTTTCACGATATATTTGGCTCAATGCCCAGTTTCGGATGAGGACATGGTTGTGTACATCCTCACACAACTTGGAGACGAATACAATCCTATTACTTCTGCTATTCGTATCCGTGACAATCCCATCTCTTTGGGCAAATTGGATGACGTTCTCATGGATCATGAACTTCACTTGAAAGAAACGGACGATGTTCGGTAGTCCCTATTGGCCACTGCGAATGTCACCCAACGCAGTCCCTCGGCTTCCCGGAACACTAATTAGTATTCATCCAACCGAAGGTTTCGCAACAACAACAATTCGAATGGACATAACAGGCTAAATTGGTCGCAAAATGGCAACAACCGGTCTAGTGTTGTATGCCAGTTCTGCAATTTTGCCGGCCATGAAGCCCGTGTTTGTCGCAAATTGGCTCTGATACCATGAGAGGAAATGAATTGTGTATTATTGAAGTAAAGCTACCAGATATATATAGTATACAAAGGAGAGTTAATAGCTAGGGAGTTGTAACAACTAGTCTAAAATACCTATTCTAAAGGAGTTTAATTAAAACAAATACAACATCAACCACATATATCCTTAACAAAATATAACATGTTAATGAACTTGATTTTTTAAAAAGTTTATAAACCTAATTGTAATTGTGTACAATTGAAAGGTTTATTTAACTATTTTTTTAATTGAGGAACAATATATTTTCTCTAATAAGTCCAAGGATTCACATAGTCCTTGATTTATGTGTTATTTATCCATTCTTACTTTCTTTTTTTATGCCAATGTAGATGACCGGAGATAACTCTTTAATGTCTTAATTGGCTGAAATACTTTAATTTTAATAAATTAACATTTTTTTCACACAAATCTTTTTTTACTTAATTTTATTTTTTATTTTCTGTAAAAATAAATTTAAATGATATATTATTAAAATAAAATCTTTTAAATGATACTCATATTGAATTTGTTTAATCTACAAGTTTATTTCTTAATATGGTTATATGTTAATTAAAAAATTATACATACATATATACATACATATATGTATGTATATGTATGTATGTGTATATATGTATAAAAAATTATACATACATATATGTATGTATATGTATGTATGTGTATATATGTATAAAAAATTGTATATATGTATGTATGTGTATATATGTATGTATATATATACATACATATATATATATGTATGTGTATATGTATATATACACATACATATATATATATGTGTATGTATATATACACATACATATATATATATGTATGTATATATACATATGTTATATATATATATATATATGTATATGTACATATGTGTACATATGCACACATACATATACATACATATATATACATACATACATACATACATATATATATATATATATATATATATACATACATACACACACACACACATATATATATATATATACACACACACACACATATATATATATATATATATAGGGAAGGCTTCAGGTGCAGTTATATCTTCCCGTGTGATTGTGCGGTATTCACCTTAAGCATTAAAACGGCACACCTTAAGTATTCAAACCACGCACCTTAAGCTAAAAACATAAACTGCGCACCTAAAGTTTTTAAATGGTGCACCTTTATTTGTTTGCCACATTATGTGGTTTATATGCTTACACGCACCAAAACTCGATCCTATATATATGAGCAAGATCAAACGAGAACATGATTCTTCTATAAAAAGTGAGGATTGATCTCGATCACCCTCCCATCAAAGTTTATTAATGATTGAGAGTTTTAATAAAATAAAAAAACACGGAGTTAATTTTATAATTATTGAAAACGTTAAAGTTTTCAATATTTATAAAGAGAGCCCACCTTTTTCCCTTATATTCTACCAATTGTCAATCGTTGGTCTACTTAAATGAATGAATCATATTGGTTCTCACTCTAATATGAGATATTAATTAAATTCGAAATTTACTTCATGCATATATTGTTTGAATAAATGTAACGTGGTGTTATTAAATTTTGTGTAGAAATTTATTTAGTGGGTATATTCTATTATATTGAACTAGTATTTTCGCCCGTGCATTGCACGGAATGGATTTGTTATAATATTTAAAGAATATTTGGATCAATATACAATTATATATATTATAACATCGAATATTATATAGCGCAATTGATGAAATTTATTGGATCGATTATGTTTTCTGATGTTTTCCTTTGAATTAGAACAAATAATTGTCCAATTACCCGGACGTAGATAATTTTTTTTTTTAATTATATATTGAGATAATAAAAATAAAGATGAAATTATAAAAAATTCTAATATTGAACGTGTACATTTATTTGATTATAAGATTAGTACAAAAATATTACTCAATTAATTGAATAATATATGACTTGTTTGTCTAAAATTATCTTAAAAAGATCTATAAGTAATATGACTTATATAATTATATTATTACTAAAATAAATATGAGAAAATGAGAAATAAATTAATTGTAATTATTATAAAAATAAATTCAACGACCAATGCTTAACTTAATTATCATAATAATTATTAAGCAATTATTATTAGTCAATTACACTAATATATGTGTAATTATACTTTTATACTTTAAGTATATTCATTTTCCCCATATTGCATTTAGTTTTATCTTCCTCCTCCATATTTGAATGAATTAATTTTGATTATTATAAAAATCTAACAACCCATGTTCAATTAATTTTTTTAAAGTTTAAATAACTTAGAGTTTTCAAAAGGAAAGTATAATTAATTATTAAAGTTTTTAAATAATTTTTAGTCAATTAGTAATATCCTTTTCTTTTCCCGATAAATGATTTTACTTTTATTAATAGTGTTGATACGTGAGTATACATATCATCAATTTATAGATATTAGTTAATTTCTATTTTACATTTTCTTAACAAATAAGTTTTATTAATTATTTGACCAATAAAATATTTCATTAATTGACTACAAAAGTTTAGGCGGGGAATGAAATAGGAGGATTTTACTTTTATATATAGTATAGAATATAGATTACGATCTTTTTATATTTTAAATCAATTAGTAATATCATTTTTCTCGAAATAATGGTCAAATAAACCACTGAACTACACACAAAATTGCAATTAGGCTATCGAACTAAAAAAGAATGCAATTGGATTCCTGAACTATATAAACTCATGCAATTAAGTACAAATTGACATGTTTTCCAAAAAGAAAAAAAGGTCCAAATTGACCTGTTTACCTACAATTGTGATGACATGGTGGTTACTAATTTTAAAATAAACTTTTTAAATAATTTTAATTAAAATAATTAAATAATAATAATAATAAAATTAAAAAAAAAAACAGACGTCTCCGGCAGTTCTTCTGTTTTTTTTTTTTTAATTATTAGTGCCGATTGTTATATGTAAATTAATATTAGGCAACCTTATATAGGAAAAATGAAAAGAATTACGTAGTAATATTTACCTAATTTTCGTTCCATTTTTAATTGATGATGTAGAATATTATTATTGAAATATTTCCGTTTCATTTTTAATTTTCGTTTCTTTTTAAATTTATCTTTAATATTGTTTATAATATGCCTTTATTATTTATGATGTAGAATGTTTTCCTTTTTTAATTAAATTGCAATGATATGACCATTTCCTTTTTTCATTTTAGTTAATTATGGATTTTTTTTTATTTACAGTCAATTATTAATATTCATTTCCTTTTATATATTCAATCAATTAGTAACATCAGATTCAATTTTAGTCGATTTTTTTTTATTTTCAGTTAATTAGTCAATTAGAATAATAGATGCACGGGTATTTTTACCTAATTTATGTTCTATTTTTAATTAATGATGTAGAATATTATTATTGAAATATTTTCATTCTATTTTTAATTTACCTTTACTATTGTTTAAAATTTAAAATATGCCTTTACTATTCTTATGTTTTTATATATAGTATATATTAATATTATGCTAATTATGACGTCAATGTATTATGAATAAGTATGGTAATTAAGGAGTATATATTATTATTAAAAAATAATGTATATTTTAATTTCGTTTAATTATGGACGTAATATGTGTATGTTTAATTTTCTTTAATTATGTCCGTAATATGTGTACCATTAATTTCTTTAATTGATTAGATAAAATTACGGCAAGTATAAAAAACCGTTTAATAAAAGTATAATGTTTGAACTAATTTCTCAATGACCATAATTATTAAGATTTTATTCCAAAGTAACCATTAGCATAATTTTATATGTGTAATAATCTGTGAATTGAAATAATTTACATAATTGTATGGACGTAATAATATGTGAATTAGCATAATAATACGTGAATTGGAATAATTATCATAATTTTGTTAATCTCCTCTAATTATGGATGTAATATGTGTATTATCAATTTCGTTAACTGACTTGATAAAATTTATATTACGAACAACAATATTAATTCATTAGTTGTCATAATTTTTAAGATTTTATTCAAAAGTAATCAAATGAAATGCACGGGTAATTGACATTATCTGAAGTAAAAATATATAAAATTATCGTAAGAATGAAATCTCTATGTTTAATGACCATAATAAATTTAGATGTTAAATATAGTTGGTGATTACCACGGGTTATTTAGATGGTAAATAGTATATGGTAATTACCTATATAGATTAGCATATTAAACGGATTAACATATGGAACAATGTTATAAAAAAGGAAGGAAGCCTTTTAGATAAAATATATTATGAATAATATCAATTAAATAAAATATCATAGGAATTTCTCGATTCTATATTTATAATTACCTTCATAAACAGATTTAGTAGGAAAATTTAGTTACAAACTTATATTAAGAGTTATGGATTATTATTATTATATTATTACTATTAATATTAGGAAAATTATATTAAGAATTTTAGATTATTATTACTACGGAGTATTATTATTATTATTATTATTATTATTATTATTATTATTATTATTATTATTATTATTATTATTATTATTATATTAACATAATAGATTTTAAATCGAGACTACAAAATTTAATATTATTTCATTTATTCAAGTATAGTAATCACCATTTTTTAACTAATAAGTGTGAATTAGTATTGTGCAATTAATGATAAAGATTAGTAATAATTGGAATCAACAATCAATGATACAATGACCATGTTTAGCTTCCAATGCACCATTTTTTTTTATAAAATGAAGAATTGGAATGATAAAACGAACAATTGGAATGAATAATTGAGGATTTATTCAAGTATAGTAACCACCATTTTTACCGAATTACATGAGCATCTGTAAATGGGGAAGATCAAGATTGCAAATTCTTATATATAGATGAGCATCCGTAGATTGCTAGTTATTTTGCACAGTACAACTAAAAAGATGGATAGTTAAATAAGGTATTATCATTCAAAATCTTGTAATACAAAGTTACAATACAATGTTTTTCCATTAGAAATTACCAATCAAAGTAATGTGATTAAAATATATAATTATAGAAAACATTTGATTGTTCACTACAATCACTCTGAAAATTGTAATTTTACATACGTGATACGCCCATGGCAAAATTGGCCTAGCTACTTGAAACCTTAAATTAAAGCATATTGAGCTGTTAAAATCAAACTAAATCACAGTACTACAAAATACTCTATAGAATGCAGACTACACCATAAGGATCTCCAACATGCAGAATGAATCAACTAAAAATTAAATCATACCGCATACCATAACAATTCTACGCGTATTAAATTTCGATCTTCGACTTCGTAGAATTACAGATTATAGATCTCTAACTAATAGTGAGAGCACAGATATTGGTACGTTGTGAGAGAAGAGTCATTTCTCATCATTATATAGTGGAGGATAAACATAATATGGAAGATTTTTCAAAAGGAAAGTATAATTAATTTTAATTTTATGTAAATATAGATGATTGACATGTAAAAATTTTACTACAATATTATATAATTTTTTCATTCTAATATAGTTAATTACATGTCAATTATATAGATATATATAGATATATAGATATAGATATAGATTATCATTTCACTAATCACCAATCACCAACTAATTAATTAATATCAATATCAATCAATATAAATATTAATATATAACAATATTACCATATCACTAATAACCAATCACCAATTAATTATTCTTTTTTAAAATAATCACCAATTAATTAATTAATATTAGTATATATTAATATATTATATATTAATATATTAATATTAAGAATAATACCATATACCATATTATCAATTATCAATTATATATCACCAATAACCCATCACCCATTAATATTAACAATATTACCATATTATCATATTATCATTATCATATTACCATAATAATATTATAGGATGGATAATTAATAAAATAATAAAATAATAAATAAATAAAATAAATGATTTTATCAAAATACCCCTAAGTTTTGGGGGGAAAATTTGGGAGGAGGAAATTGTTTTTATATATAGTATAGATTTTGATTGAATAAAAATAAATTGGTTGTATACTTTTAAATATATGTTGTGATGGAGAAAGAAAAGACGATGATGAGTGTACAAATAGAGAATAGACAAAGGAGAGATCAGCATCTTGTCATTTTCATCAAGTTTTTAATTGCACATTACATCAGTGTGGGAGTTGGAGGGACTGCCCAACTTTTCTTTAAACATGTGGGCTCATTTCTATATTGCACTTACGCCTACCTATGACTATAATTATTTTTTCTTTATTTATTCTTTTTTACATGAATTGGCATTATTTAATTTTGAAAATAATCAACTCTTATTTTAATTATTGGTTGTGGTAAATTTTGGGCATTTAGTTTTACTTGAAATTTAAAAATTAGTAGCAAAACAATAAAGTTGAGAATGTACGGTAGTTAATCAGAATGTTCCAAATTTAACTCTCTATGTAGTTGTTTATTTGTGTTCTTTGTTTGAGTCGGTCAACTATAAGTAACATGGGCCGGTAAGTTGATTTACCTACTTGTGGTCCTTTATTGACTAATTTCATAAGACAAATAATTTTATCAGGAACGAACTTTCAAATGATAGATGTGGACTTTTTGGGTTTTTTTTTTTTTTTTTAAAAAAAAAACTCTTTAAAAAAATTATTTATACTTCCATCACGCGACTTGTAATCTTGTATAACTATGTTGATTAAATAAAACGTGGTGGGGGTGGGGGGAGTAAGATAAAATATTCTTCTTTTTCTTTTTCTTTTTTTTTTTAGTTTTCCAAAACCGTTAATATAACAGTAGTTAAGTCAACCCTTACGCCATGGACCAGGGTTGACAATAAACTGTGGATTCTGGTGCGGCATATATATGTGTCTTATGTTGTGAGTTTTTGTGTCTTGTATTATGAAATTTTGTACCTTAAGATATGAATTTTGTACCTGAAATAAATTAGTAATTTTGTCTTATATTATTAATTTATGTGTCTTGTGTTGTGAAATTCTGTGCCTATAAACATAACTATGTATTCTCAAAAAAAAATGAACATAAACTATGTACCTAAATCAAATTTGAAAAATAAGTAAATATATAAATAAGTAAAATAAAACTGAATATGTTATACAAACAGAACTAATTACGTGTTGTTTCTTTTCATTAAAAGCACGCACTGTTGCAAAAACTGGTCATGGCGACTGATGAAGTATCCTGAGTCGCTGGTTGCATGGGTCTTTAAAGCGCGATATCATCCAAAGGCCAACTTTCTGGAGGCCAAGTTGGGGTGTAATCCATTGTTCATTTAGCGAAGTATTTGGCAAGCACAAAGGGGTGTTGTTGGAGGTGGGAAATGGCGATAACATAAAGGTTTGCGATGATGCATGGTTGTTAGATAAGCTGAATATGAGGGTGGCGACACCTATGCCGGAGTAGTTAGAGGGGAAGATGGTCAAAGACTTAATGTGCACTGGTCGTAGGGAATGGGATAAGGGGGCGGTGCGTGATATTCTTGATGAAAGAGATGCTGAACTGGTTACGTGCCATAGAGAGTGTCGAGATACTCTTTACTGGGCTGAAGATCGTCGAGGCAGGTTCACGGTGAAAAGCTGCTGATTTAAGGCCTCTAAGACGGATGTTTCGTTGTTTTATTATTCCCATGCCTCTGCTATTTTTTACTTACTGGTTTATGTAGATGATATTCTTGTTATGAGTAACAATCAGGCTGTGGTGGATACTTTGCTCTCCAAGTTGTCTAATACTTTCAAGATTCATGATTTTGGAGAACTTGGTTTTTTTCTTGGGATTGAGACTATCAAGTGTGCTGATGGTCTCCTCCTTTCACAGCGTAGATTCATGAATGATATTCTCAAACGTGCTGGCATGATTGATTGCAAGCCTCTTGCGACTCCTCCATCTGTTTTGAGACCCTCCTTTGTCAGTTCGGACTTATATGATGATCCTACTCGGTACAGGAGCCTGGCAAGTGCGTTGCAATACTTGACTGTCACGAGGCCTGACTTATCTTTTGCAGTTAATCTTCTATGTCAGCACATGCATGCCCCCACTGTCACACACTGGGAGCAGTTGAAACGTGTGTTACGATATGTTAAGGGCACTCTTTCTATAGCCCTGCGGCTACGGAAGTCTGTTTCTACTGAGCTGCATGCGTTCTCTGATTCTTACTAGGCTAGTTGTTCCGAAGGCAGAAAACCCACTAGTGGCTCTGCTGTGTTCCTTGGGACAAATCTTGTCTCTTGGGTGTGCAAGAAACAAAGGACGGTGGGTCATCCACTGAAGCTAAGTACAAGGCTCTAGCTGATGTTTGTGCCGAGGTGGTCTGGATTCTGTCATTGTTGCGTGAGATTGGGGCTCCCAACATTTCGGTTCCCAAGCTTTGGTGTGACAACCTTGGTGCTACCTACATGTTTGCTAATTTGATCTTTCATGCTCGCACAAAGCATGTGGAGACTGACTATCATTTTGTGAGGGACAGAATTGCTGCATGAGACAACCAGGTGAATTTTATCTCTACAAAGGATCGGCTAGCAGACATCTTTACAAAATCTCTTGTGGGGCCCAAGTTTTCTTTTTTGAGCGACAAGCTACAGGTTATTGATATACCCTTCGCTTGAGGGGGAGTATTAGGACTCTATGTAGTTGAGTCATGGTACAAGTCTCTGTCCCAGTATACCTGAGACTCCTCTAGTATATATATCTATGTAATTTGCTAGGGTTTGAGTTGCTTAATACAAGCATAATTGTTCTCATCACTTCATGCCGCTTGACCACAAGGTCTTTAACTTTTACTTAAACCTTCAAACATTAATAAACTTTGATAGAGAGTGAGATTAATCCTATTTTGGACCATGTTCTAATTTGATGGTACCATTATATATATCGCATAGTTGTGATTGAGTGGTTGCTTGGCCCATAAGATCAGATTCAACATATATATATATATATATATATACATATATACATATATATATATATATATATATATATATATATATATATATATATATATAGAATATTAATCAAATGTGGCCGTGCTCTTAGGTGTGGCCGTGCGGTCACACACCACTCAATGTTACGAAATACACCACTCAATGTTAAGAAACACACCACAATGAAAATATACAAAAACACCATAAAACACACCACACACCCAAAATAATGCACCATAACTCCCATGTCCCTAATGGTGCATTTGCTAATACTGTGTGGTGTATATTTGCATACCTAGTGGTGTGTTTTTGGGTGATGCGTCCCTAACGATGCATATTTGTGTGGTGCATTTTCTAACACTGAGTGGTGTATATCTGTATACATAGTGGTGAGGCCGCACTGTTCACACCTAAGAGCACGGCCACACTTGAACATGACCCTATATATATATATATATATAATTAAAGTGATGGATGGGAAACAAATGGTGCACACTTACCTTAAAGATGAGAGGGCCACCAAGCAAGGAAGCAAGCTAGGTAGCTAAGAAAAGCATTATAATTGATTCATGCATAGCCATGATATGATCACAATCATTTCAGAGGCCAACAACCCACCACATGGTAGGCCTTTCCTGCCCTTTAGTCTTTACTATGCACTCTATATTAAAGCTTCACTATTAAGCAATTTTACATCAACCTACCTTTCAACTTTTCATTATCTACACTTTTCAACCACAATGGTTAATCCACCATCATATAGTATAAAAATTAAAAGAAAAAAAAAGGAATAACTTTCTGACTTTCATCCATGGATTGTCCGCCCTTATGCATAAATAAAGATAATAAAGTTCCCAAATAGTCAATAGAATTTGTAAGATACATATAAAGTTATTTCTATCATGTAATTTTTTTTTTTTTTCATTTTTAAAGCAGATTCAACTATCATATTTGTAATTCACTATTATTTTCTCTTCATATTTACAATTTCAATTCACCTTCAACATATAATAATAATAATAATAATAATAATAATTATTATTATTATTATTATTATTTAAATTTGCCAATTACTATGTAGTGTGATTACACTTCTGTTACAGTCCAAATGAGAGGTCATAGGATCGAAACCCAATAGTAGGAGTTTGGTGTATCCACGAATGAACAGATACAATAATAATGTCCCTTATCTACCTATGCGTGATATTTTATAACACTCACGTACAACTCGAATTTAAAAATACAAGCTTGTAATCTAAACACAAGGTAATTAATTTAATAAAAAAAATATTCTAATATGTAAATTATGGAGTCATTTCCATTTTTGGTCCTACTGTTATTGGGGCATTGCCAATTTTAGTCCACTTCATTAATTTTTGCCACATTACATCCAGTCTTATTTAGTTCTTGCCACTTTTAGTCCACCGTTAAAATTTTCGTCAAATGACCGTTCAAAACAGGGGTATTTTTTTGTCTTTTCATGCTTTGCTCATCTCCTTTACCCTTTATAGTTGTTTTCATTACACATTTTCATCTAATGAAGAGGTCCGGCGGAAGTCATGTGAGCCACATTACAAAGTCATGGCTTTTGTCGGACCTCTTCATTGGATGAAAATGTGTAAGGAAGACCACTACAAAGGGTAAAGGAGATGATTAAAGCATGAAAAGACCAAAATATCCCTATTTTGGATGGTTATTTGACGAAAATTTTAACGGTGGACTAAAAGTGGCAAGAACTAAATAAGACTGGTCGTAATATGACAAAAATTAATGAAGTGGACTAAAATTGGCAATGCCCCAATAACAGTAGGACCAAAAACGGAAATGACTCGTAAATTATGTATCAATATTTATCGTTAATCACCATGATACTCCAACAAACTAAACCATGCACCTCTAATAACTTCAATTCGAGAAATCAGTTTAGTTGGTCGTACACTCATCTATGTGTGACCAAACCTTAGTAATGATTATAAGTTTGGTTCAACTTAACATTGGCAAGACATGCTTCTCGTCCGTTTGATTAGATTATTAGCTAAACTATGTCCAAATCTTGAGAATAATATTGGATTATATTAATGCTGAGATTAGGTGGAATATCTTACTGATTTGAGGATTCAATAGGGTATTAATTAAGATGCACGTTGTCTTCATCTGCAATTAAATCTGGTTTAGGGTGGTTATAAAGTAGGAATCAGAAGGTGCATTATCAATGATTAGTTGGTATTGCCGTATCCTTAGTGCTAAGCTTAATTATTATTGACTTTAATGCTACTCCTTTATCGTATTCATTACTTATTTATTCTATGTCACCACACATAAAACCATGTATTATATAGCACATCGTTATTGCGTGGACAGTGATTCACCCAGTTTGTCCATACAACTGTGTGGACCACAATTTAAAAATACATAAAATACATTATTCTAATTAACATGTAGAGCACATTATTCTAATTCATAAAATAAACTATTATTTTAACACATAATGTACATTATTCTAACTCATAAAATACATTATCGCACCCCTATAAATTTTATTATTATAACACATATAAAGTACATTATTCTAACTCATAAAATACATTATCTTACCCCCAAAATGTTCATTATTCTAACACGAGTATGGAGCAAGGATTTTTTTTAACATCAAAATGACGGTGTTTTAGACCGTGGTCTACACAATAATATGCCCATTATAGCTAAAACAACATTAAAAAATATATATAGTAGTAAATTTTCGAATTGATAAAAGCACATGCTTTTCAAAGAAGTTGTACTTCTGATCTTGCGTAAAAAAAAAATATTAAACCATTTACTATTCACTGATTCACAGATCAGGGAATGAATCTATTTACCAAAAAAAAAAAAAAAAAAAAAAAAAAAAAAAAAAAGAGATCAGGGAATGAATCCGTAATGTTCATCAGGGTTGGCCTAGGCATGTTTGTCCAGGACTACTGCGGAGTGCGGACCTCTAAAATTGGGAGACCAAATTGTAAAAAAAAAATTAGTATATATATTACATAGTTACTGGTTGCATGCCAAAGCTTAATGAATTGAAGGTCAAATTGGGCGGTGTCTCAATTGAGCCTTCATTAGGCTTTGCATCTAATGACTAAGAAACCTCCCAATTTGACCTTAATTAATTAAGTTTTACCACACACATACACGTATATGCTAATGTTCAAGTGCATCCACATGATTTCATGAGTCTCATGAGACCCTTCATAAATGCACACGAGTTACTACACGTATGCATGCAAACATGATAGATTATTGTGTTTATTCATGCGGGGCGAATTGCACATAATCCAATCTACCTTGTGTGCATTTATGTAGTAGCTTGTGTACATTTACAAAGGGTCTCACGAAACTCACGGAAAGAGGTTGTCTCATTTGATTATACATACATACATATATATATATATATATATATATATATATATATATATATATATATATATATAGGATCGCGTTCAGGTGCGAACTGGCCGCCCAGGAGAGAACTGCGGACGAATCACAGCGCGCCACGTGTCCGGAATGTAGTTGCAGCTAACGTCATAACTAGGTGCACTTCATGTTATAACTAGGTGCACATAGGTGTACCCAGGTGCATAAATGTTAACAAGGTAAATTACTTGCACCTGCAAGTGAAAATAGGTGCACACGTGCAAGTAAAATGTATTACAAGTGCAAGTAAATTATACAATGAGCATCAATACTAAGTGCACCTAATGTTATAACTAGGTGCACCTATTGCTGTAACTGGGTGCACATAGGTTGCAACCATGTACATGAATGTTAACAAAGTAAATTACTTGCACAAGTGTAAGAAAAATGTATAGCAGATGCAAGTAAAATGTATTACAGGTGCAAGTGAATTGTACAGTGAACATCAATACTAAGTGCACCTAATGTTATAACTAGGTGCACCTAATGTTATAACTAGGTGCAACCTATGTTATAACTAGGTGCACCTAGGTTGCACCCAGGTGCATGAATATTAACAAGATAAATTACTTGCATTTGTAAGTGAAAGTATTTGCGAAAATAGGTGCATGAATACTAATAAGGTAAATTACTTGCACTTGTAAGTGAAAATATGTGCGAAACTAGGTGCACTTGTAAGTGAAACTAGGTGCACTTTTAAGTGAAACTAGGTGCACTTGTAAGTGAAACTAAGTGCACCAAAGTTTCAGTTATTTACGAAAATGCCACCGCGTCATTTTTTTTAAATTGCATCTGATTCGTTGATTTGAACACGTGGACGACTGTGGAGCGTTCTCATTTCCTACCTGGGCGAGAGTTCGCACGAGAGTGCACCCCTATATATATATATATATATATATATATATATATATATATATGAGAATTACTTGAAAAAAAGGATTTAGATTAAGATATAGTAAATAATCTCTATTTTGATTGGAACGACACAGTTGCGAACCATGATGTTTATAATGTCCAATAATATTTAACTCAACATGTAGTATTTAGAAACTCAATACCTAGTATTTATAAAATTAAGCATTTAATTTGTCAAATTTTTGTTGGTGTTAATGCATATGGACGTCACAATATAATTAAGGATTTCAATGCTGGGAGTGTAAAGCCAAGAACAAAAGATTTAGCAACTTGGATCATGTAAAGTAATTCAGGAGCATATATGTATCAGGAAAGTGCAAATAATATTTTTTTTTAATACTATTGACTCTGTTACAATTAGGGATGACAATGGGTCGGGTGTGGGTCGGGAAGGGCTACATCCATCACCCGACCCACCTTTCATTTTCTCCACCCACCCCCACCTCCAACCCGCATCAGGTGGACTTTTTTAGAATCCATCCCCACCTCCACTGGGTGCGGGTGCCCACTACGGGTACCCACCACCTATCAACTTATTATTTTTTTCAAAAAATAATATCAAAATTACTTACACATAATTAAACAATAAAATTCATTAGTTATACCAAAACATAAAATAATAGAAATATTATAATACAATAACTAAATTGTTAATTTTTAAAAATAAATTTAGTAGTTTAGATATAAAAATTGTAAAAAGCTACCCAAAGTTATTGAAACTTTTATAATTAACTATATACTAGTACTACTTATTTTACTATTAGATATATGTATGCACACATGGTGGGTCGGGTGGGGTGCTAGGCGGGTTTTGTACATAAAACCCGAATCCAACCCAACCCACCGCGGATTTACATTTTTAAGACCCACCACCCACTATCACCCAAAAAAACCCGATCCGTGCGGGGTGGATTCTGGTAGATATCCGCAGGGCGGAATGAAATTGCCATCCCTAGTTACAATATAGTATATGTTCATAGCTATTTTCGCAACCTACTAAAGTACAGAGATTCAACAGTCGCCTCCACTGAGGCTCGAACCCACTCCCTTCTATGTGAAAGTGCAAATAATATAATCCTGTTTCTTTTTTTTTTTTGGTCGAAAGAAGAGGGAGGAAATCCCAGGTCAAAACAGATGATTACACATTGACTAAACTCCTATTTCGGGGGATCCTCCTATAGAAACGAGCCCCCATCTGATCCTCGTAAAGCATATCTCTAACATCCATAGGAGGTTCCATAAGCTGGTGAAAACCCGGAGGTAGTCGAAGTGCCATCTTAGCAAGTGAATCGGATACTTTGTTCTGCTCCCTGAAGACGTGCAAGAAAATGAGTTGCTGAAAACTCTTTGCCTCGGTACGGCATCTTTCCATAATGTTGCGAATGTTTCCGTATCCCCGAGCGCCGCGCCGTAGAAGGTCGATGATCTGCTTCGAATCACATTCCACCGTGAGGGTTTGGACTCACAATCTCGACGCCAGTCGTAATTAACCCCTGTAGAATTCCCCATGCTTCTGCTATTTCCGGCGAGCAACATCCAATTCGGTATTGAAACCCAGTTATCCAGTTCCCTACCTGGTCGCGTAACAGACCTCCACAGGCAGCCAAACCTGTCGCGGGTGAAACGCTGCCGTCAACATTTAGTTTCGTCCAGCCCGGCTGAGGCTTTGTCCACAAGACACTCAATTCAGATTCGTTTGTGCGTTGTGAGGTCACCTTGCGACGTGCTGAAAAAGCGGCAGCAATTTCCACCTCTTTGTGAGAAAGCCAGCGCAATTTTTGAACTAGAGGGATCCTACGACCATTGAAAATGGCGTCGTTGCGCCACTTCCAGATCCACCACAACCTGATAGCAAAACGAGGCGGCCAGTCGGGGTTGAGGCCTAGAGACGAATCACCCCTCACATTCATTGTGAACCACGATTCCCAGTCCAGGCCAGCAAGCTTAGCCGTCACGCTGGGATGCAATGCAGCAGTCCAGATTCCCTTCGCGTCCGGACAATTGCGGAAAAGATGGTCGGTGTCTTCAGTCTCACCTACACAAAAAACACAAAAAGTATTAGACATGAGATGTCTTCTTGCGCGCTCAGAATTTGTCATAATGCGCTTATGCATGATTTGCCACAAAAAGAAACAAATCCGTAGGGGTACTTTGACGTCCCAAAGGCGTAACCAATCCTTTTTTGTCACTAACTGGTTCGGATGAGCGATCTGATCGTAAGCCGACTTCACCGAAAAATTCCCATTGGATTCAAAAATCCACCCGATACCATCCCCCTCATCCGTATCCGACACCAGTGTATATGACGCCAAAGTATCCAGAATTTCCGGTGGAAGGAGATCTCGGAGATTTCCCATTTCCAGCCTCTGCCATCCTCCCAATACTCACTAACTGTTGCGTACATAATAGGTAGACTGAGAGGTGTGTTCAGAAGCTGACTGAGCTGGTAAGGAAACATCCACTTGTCCATCTAAAAACGAGTGGTCCTCCCATTAGTAACAACTTTGCAAGTTCCCGCGGCTATAAAGGGAGTTGCCGCTGTAATTCCTTTCCATACAGTTGAAGCCATAGATGGGCGACCGGAGGTGCATTTACCGACTAGAGTCCTGGACCAAAGAGCATCCTTCTCTTGGGAAAGGCGCCACCCTAACTTAACCATATAAGCCATGTTCAGCTCCTGAAGCTTGCGGATTCCAAGACCCCCCATCGCCATGGGAGTGGTTACTGTATCCCAATTTACTGAATGCACCCTGCGAGTTGTGGTCTCGCGATTATCGTTGCCCCAAATAAAACGGCGCATGGACTGTTCAATAGACTGGCAAATGCCCTTGGGCAAGACTGTTGTCTGCATAATATAAGAAGGCATGGCGTTCAGTACAGACTTCGCAAGCGTTACCCGTCCCGCCATGGAGAGAGTTTTCGCTCGCCATCCATTCAAACGATTATTTACTCTGTCCAACAAAGCAGCATAGGTCTTACAAGTCACTCGCCCATGAATCGAAGGTACCCCAAGATACCTACCCAGATCATTTGTTCTTTCAAAATCAAAGCGGCTAGAGATATCCCTAGCAAGACAAGGATCCATATTTTTTGAGAAGAAAATTTGAGACTTTGCGTGACTAATCTGCTGTCCAGACGCCGCACAAAACCGTGAAAGGCAACTTTGAATAATGTCGACCTGCTCCATAGAAGCTTCTGCAAACAACACCATATCATCCGCAAAATAGAGGTGCGACAGTAGAGGACACTTTGGCGCTAACTTGATACCTTTCCATTCTCCCGAAATCACCTGTAGGTTAATCATCTGACTAAGTTTCTCTAGACCTATCACGAAGATAGCTGGTGACATAGGGTCTCCTTGACGAATGCCTCTCTCGGGGCAAAAGTATGGCAGTCGTTCACCGTTCCAATTAACAGAGTAGCGGGGGCTTCGAATACAATTCATAATAATCCTAACCCACATTGGACTGAAACCGACCTCATTTAGAACTGTGTCAACAAAACCCCATGAAAGGCGATCATATGCTTTTTCGAAGTCGAGTTTGATCGCCATGGTGCCGGTCGAGCCTTTCTTGGCGCGCATAGTGTGCATCACCTCCTGGTACACAACAATATTATCAGAAATCTGTCTGCCTGGTACAAAAGAGCTTTGGAAAGGACCCACCAACAGGGGAAGGATTCGTTTCAAGCGGTTTGTAATGGTTTTGGTGATAACTTTATAACTCACATTACATAAACTGATGGGCCGGAATTGTTTAATGTTTTCCGGGCAATCAACCTTAGGTATAAGCGTAAGAACGGTATCATTTAAACCATCCGGCAAATTCCCCGTTTGAATAGATTCAGTGACTAAACGGAAAAGACTATCCCCAACAACATCCCACATCCTCTAGTAGAAGGCAGCATGTAGTCCATCTGGACCCGGAGCTTTGAACGGTGCCATGGGGAAAACAACATGACGAACCTCATCCCTTGTAATGGTCGAGTTAAATAAATTCCACTCATCCTGTGAGATAAGTGGAAAAGCACCCTCTAAACCAGTTGCTCGCTGGGCTTCGAAGGTCTCGGAAAAAAGAGCTCGATAGAAACTGCCGATGTAACCCCTCACTAATTCCAATAAGCTACGATCATGCGTGCCGGTCACGAACCGTAAAATTTTTAGGAACTTGTGTTCGGACCCATTTGTCCTAGGAAATGGATTATTAGGCACTATATTATTATTCTTGAGTTTCCTATTTAATTAAGTTGGTCCATAGCAGCGAAAATTTATTGTGATCGTAGCATCGCTAAATTTCGCGGTGTACCGAACCTAGCCCAATTTTGAGTTTCAGTCTGAGATAAATTTTTAGTTTCGGAATTATTCCTTTTTAAATTATTTCCTACCGAAATTATATCTGTTTTGACCCTTACCAGTCTAATTGAAGATATTTTTCTTGAGTTACCATAAGATTTTGACACTTGTCACCATTTCTAGCCACATGTTATTATTTAATTAATTCTTGAAGATGATCCAAATAATGTGGCTTATCCTACAAGCTCCCTCATATAATATATAAGCTTTGTCTTTAATTTTTTTTTTTCCATTCCCCTTCAAATTGCCGAAATCAAAGAGAGAGAGAGAAAGTGTGATCATCTTCATCTTCTTCACCATTTTTCCTCCATTAAAGCTTGCTTCCTTAGCCAAGTTCCTTCACGAGTGTCAAACTATTCGGTAAAACTTCGATTTTATTCGGTAGAAAGCTTTGTTTTTCCTCCTAGAGCATGAATCTAAGCTTAAGTTCTTAATATTTGTTGTTATGGTGTTGATTTTGATCATAGGATTTAAGGTGAATTTGGGGAAAAGATTCAAGAGTTGTTCCTACGGTGTTAGTAAACCTTCTTAAGGTAAGGAATCCCTTTATTTGGTTGAGATATTTGAAACTAGATAATTGATAGCTAGGTTATGAATTGTTGTTGATTGGTGTACATGAAACCTATATGTTATGTCGTGTACATATGCTATGAAGTGGGGAAATTATGTATTTAGGTATAAATATATATATGTATATGCCGTGTGTGTATATGTGGTGGGTGTGTGTGTCGTGATATGTGCATATATATATATATTGTGTGTAGTATGATGTATATATATACTGTGTACGTGTGTGTGTGTTAAATATATGTTTGTAGTATAGTAAATATATATATGTGTGTATTATGTATATGAAACATATGTATGTACGTGTAGTATATATAGTTATGTGTGTATTATGTATATATATACACGTGTGATGTGTGTGTTTAAACTATATATATATATGTACATATATGAGTATATATGTATAATTAAATAAAGGTTGTATTATGTATATATATATGGTATGTGTACTTTATGTGAGTATGCATAAATGTGGAAAATGTTATGTTGAGTGCATATATACATATGTGTAGTGTGATGATGGGAAATGTTTTGAGCAAAATGTTTTAAGAGACAAGACTTTTGAACTAAGTTAAGAATGGTGATTGATTTCAGAGGAGGACTTGATTTTGTGGAAAATGTCTAAAAAGTGATTTTGACTCAAGGAAAGGGAAAAGGAAGGAAAATGTTTTCAAACCTTAGTTCTAGTAAAAGTGGTGAAGGACCTTGTCTTGTAGCCTACGGGATAGAGAGCTTAAAGTGCCTTCCCGTATGGTGGTTATGTTATTGTATGACCAGTTCATACTGTGGGCGAAGTCTATTCGCCGAGTACTATATCACCCGGAAGGAAAAGGGTCTCCTGCGGGGGTGCACACTTAAGTATAGTAACTCTACTTTCGGGTAGGTGTCGTTCTTATGAACCTAGTGAGGCTAGCTAGGAATCATTCCAACGCGCCTATAAGTCCAGGGGATCAGTATTAGACCGGGCGATGACCACTGAACCCGAGTTGAACGATCCAAGTGGTCAGTCAAAAGTGGAGAAAGGATACTCCAAAGGTTTCACACTCACTTTCTATCTAGAACCAAGTGGATTTTGAAATATGAATGTAGTTACGTTGTAGCTACGGAGAAGAGGTATGTGAAAAGTATTGAAAATACCCAAAGGTTGTGGGTGATCTCTCTGAAAGGTGAAAAGTGAAGAGAATTTCCTTATGAGGGAAATGTTTTTCAAAGAAAGTGATTGAGAACAAAAAGGTGGAATTTGTGTTTTTTTCCATTACTTGCTTATATGCTTAAATGTTTAGCAATATATGCTTTGAGTAAGTAAATGATTATTGTATGACCTCGTCTAGAGGGAAAGTGATTCAAGATTGATATTGAAATTGTTGCCTATTATGTGTGCACGTTGCTATGTGTAACTGTTGCAGGTAGAACCTCGGCTGATGAGTAAGGATAGGGTTTTGATTTAACAATTTTTTTACAAAACCTTTATTTAGTTTTGAATAACCTGTGGATATCCTTACTTAGCCGTCGCGCTAACTACACTTCAATGTGTATTGCTTTTATCAGATGCAGTTTAGTGAGTACCTCTGTAGCCGATGAGCTCAGAATAGAAGAGAAGTGTAGGTTGAGGTCTACTATGATGTTGTTGTAGTATGTTGGTGTTGTAAGTTTAGCCTTAGCACTTAGAGTGGAGTTTGTCAAAGAGGTGATAGAATTTACTCTAGGTGTGGCGGTAGCACCCAGTTTTCTGTTGAGTAGATGTAAGCTTCCGCAGCGTCTGATTACTGATTTGTAATAAAGTTTAAAAGTGGAAAATTGGGGTGTTACAGCCGATGTGTGATTTTAGACTATCAGGATCCGTACTCCATTCTCCATTCTCGAGCCTAAGGCTAGAAATGGTATTCCGGGATTTGCGAATAGCGGTTGCAAGATGGTAATATTTCGTATTCCTGTCCCCGGAGAGAATCCAGTCCTCCCGAGAACGTTGGTACCACAGTAATTCTTCTTGATGGAGAGTCTCCTGGTACTCCTCAACAAGCTTCTGTTCCAACTTGACTAGACCTCTATGCAAAGTGTTGGAAGAAATACGTTGCACCCCACCTAAACGCGCCAGGAGAATTTTCTTGCGATGAAAAATATTACCAAACACATTCCTGTTCCAATTAGATAGAGTAGCGGTGATAACTGGGATATTGTCATTAAAAGGAAGATCCTGGCACCAAGAACTCCTCACGACCTCCTCCAACCTTCGGTCAGTCAACCAAGCCGCCTGGAAACGAAAATGTGCCCCACTGTCGTGATTGTGTAAAGCCTCAGTCCTAATAAGAATAGGGTGATGGTCAGAAGAAACCCGGGGGAGGTGCGTTACAGTAGCGTCCGGAAATTGATGTCGCCAAGAGGCGTTGCATAGAGCCCGATCTAGCCTAGCCCCCTTGACAAAGCCCGCCTGGTCGCTCTTAATCCATGTCAACTTAGGACCATTGAAGCCCATGTCGATGAGACCTTCAGAGTGTATCCAATCCACAAAATCAGCGCTACGCTGCGAAGAAAAAGCAGAGTAATTAGAGGTATCATCTTGTGTAGTGACAGCATTAAAGTCACCAGCAACCATCATAGGACCCGATAGACCCCGCTTTGACATGACCAGTTCGCTCCACAGCCTCCGTCTTAGGTTGTGAGTGGGACTGCCATAGACTACAACAAAATACCAGGGAGCGTTTGATCCCTCGCTGATCTGCAAGATAACAAATTGTGGGTGCGTGAAACGCACCACTGCATTAATAGTGCTATTCCAAAAAATCCAAATACCACCACTAAAACCCACCGCCTCCACTCGAACCCAGTCAGAGAAACCCAGTTTCGAGCAAATAGAATTTGCCTGGGCACCCGATTTGTCACCCTACCTCCCTTGGCCCGCCAATCGCCTAGGCGGACGTCTATCATTGCGCGTAACGAGCATCCAGGAGCCGTATGGTGTAGCACGTCGCATGGGCGTAGCAGTCGGCATATTGTTACCCCCAGCCGTAGTAGCATTGCCCTGGTCTCCCAAGCCCGATACAGCGCCTGTCTCATCAGCGGGAGGCTGTGGACATGTTTCCCGTTGATGACCGTAGAGCCCGCAAGCGAAGCAAACAAGGTGCATGCCCTCATACGCAACTTGCCACACCTTTTCTTCTAAAGTAAATCTAGAGATCAAAGGCTTAGTGAGATCGATTTCCACACACACACGAGCAAACTTACCACGCGACACAAGGCTTGTAGTATGATCAACTCTCACCGTTCGACCAAGCTTGTTCCCAATTTTCCGCAAACTTAGAAGATTGTAGTACTCCACCGGGAGATTCGGAAACCTAACCCAAACGAGAACCTTCTCTGTCTTATCCGTCATTGGATCAAAGTTGGGAACCCATTGTTTGACAATTAAATAGTGATCCAGAACCATCCAAGGACCTTCAAACATAGCGAACTCCAGGTCTTCAACCGATCCAAACTTGACTAAGAAATAATCGTTCTCTAAGGCAATCAATTCCATCCTGCATTTCGATTTCCACATTGCGCCCAAACGCCGTAGCAAGTATGCATAACCAACCTTTTCTGCCCATGACTTTGATAATGAGAGACTTGCGCCACGGCTCCCTGATCCTTTCCTTTTCTCGATCCGTTAGACGGATCGTAGGGCAGGTAGGGTCATCCTCGGCCTCCCCAAGGTCAGGCTCGTCCTCCTCGTCGAGACTATCAGAGTCGCTGGTATTGGCAATTAGAAAAGGAGCCGTGTTTGCCCCCGAGCCCACCACTGAATCCAGATAGGATCGATTCTACAGTGCTGGTTCCATCGCCGGGCGGGAGGGATTCGGTTCCACATCTGGACTCTCAATCACAGTCGCAACAGGTGTTGCCGCCGCCTCCGGCTCCTGAGAAATAGCCAAACCCGATTGGGTTTCAGGGACTACATCAGCATCAGGCATCACTTCGGGATCTTCCGCCATCGCCACTTCAGTCGACGGTGAAGCCGTCGGACGGTCTGACAAAGCAGTAGTGGAATCCCCCTCAATGGAGTTCACTTGTGAATCCGTGGCGATATCCATAGCCTTTAGGCCAGGATCACCAGAATAGACTTTCGATTTCTTAGTACTACGTTCGAGAAGATCTTGATCTTCGTCGGAGCGTTGAGAGGAAAGGATTTTCCTGTTATCAGTCATCGGAGCGTTTCCTACTCGACACTTGAGATTGACTTGGGATATGATGTTTGTAGTTGTAGCTTTTGGTTCAAAATTATCCACTTCCTCATATAATCCTGTTTCTATTTATTGAAAAGTATTTATACAATGTAATAAAATCTAACAATTTTATGTGGATTTGACAATTAATATCTTGTTACGACTTTGGGATTAATTATCATTATTGCCGAGGATCTTGGGCTTTAGTGGCACCAAGTTGCTCTCTTATATGGGAGGTTGTGGATTCGAGTCATAGTGGATGCGATATTGACTCTTTGTGCTTCAATAGGAACCTTAGTGGATGCGACTCTTTATGCTTCAATAGGGTGAGAAAGTAATTGTGAACAGATACTGCATTGTGATAGAGTCAGTAGTATTCAAAAAAAAAAAAGAAGTTATCATTGCCTATCTAATCTTAATTTGAGAGCTTAAACTCGATCTAATAGATAAGTGTAAACCTCTTGGGTGTTTGGTTGGAAAGAATGAATTAGAGGGGAATGAATTGTAATTCGTGAGAAGAGAATATGAGGAATATAATTATTGAAAATTGGAAGAGAAAAATTGATATAAATGCTAAAATGTCCTAATAATAATAATAATAATAATAATAATAATAATAATAATAATAATAATAATAATAATAATAATATTATTATTATTATTATTATTATTATTATTATTATTATTATTATTATTATTATTATTATTATTATTATTAAGGGCAAAAAGGTTATTTCCTTTTTTTTTTCTTCCCTGCTCCGAATTAGAATTACAATTCCTATGGGGTCCAAGAATCCTAATTTCACAAATTAAATTGCAATTTCCTCCAATCAAATACTATAATTCAGATGAACAAAAATTATGCAGCAATTGAATTACAACTAGTCAACCTATCAACCCATGAATAACTTTTCAGAGCCAGTATTATTGGGTCGAACAATTTAAGCCTAATAAAATATATTCCGTAGATAATAACTTTAACAATTACGTATTCAATTTCTTTTTTTTTTTTGAATAATTACGTATTCAATTTCTAAGTTCTTAATTCTTGCACGTGAACAACTCAAGTTTTTGTCAATATCATATCTTTTGCTATTACCGTAATGTTCGTTTAAAAATAAATAAAACATTGTGGCACATCAACCATAGCGTACATTCTCATATACACCAATCATTATATACTATAGACAATACACACATGGTAAAGTGAACCGCTAATATAAATTATATTTTTAATAGACAAAATGTTCATTTTCTAAAGATACATTATTGAAGGTTATATTAAAAAGTGGTAAAGGTCAAATAAGCCTTTCAAACTATAGGCCAAAGTGCAATTAGCTCCCTAAATTAACAAAAGTTCCAATTAGACTCTTCATCTCTTCACTTTTATGTAATTAAGTTAATTAATAGATTACATCTAGGTCACAAGTAAATTTTTTAAAAATTTTAAAATTAATTAGAATAATAAATATATTTATAATTCAAATAAATTAAATTAAAAAAAAAAAAAACTTCCAACAATGTCTTCTTCATCCTGTTGGATGGAGAAGCCGGTCATGGCTTCTCTATCCAACTGGACGGAGAAGCTGGCCATGGCTTCTCCGTCCCGGCCATGGCTTCGCCGTCCAGTTGGACAGAGAAGTCAATCTGGCTTCGTCGTCCAATTGGAACCGGAACCGCCGGTTCCGAACCGGAACCGGACGGTTCCGGTTCCAGAACCGGAAATTAATAAAAAAAAAAAATATAAACTTGTAGGCCACACCAGGCGTGGCCTGGTGTGGCCTACTGGGCTACTGCCGCACACTGGCAGTAGCCAGTACAAGACTCAAGTGAGTCTTTGAAATTCAAAGACTCACTTGAGTCTTGTCTACTCAAATGTCACTCAACTTTTTTTTT
>CP025652.1:16467492-16599342 GCA_003576665.1 Ipomoea trifida | reverse complement strand
CCGCCGGTTCTAGGAACCGGAACCGGAACCTTAATATAAGGTTCCGGTTCCGGTTTAGGCAAACCAGGAACCGGGAACCGGCGGTTCGGAACCGGAACCGAACCGGAACCGAACCGCGGTCATGTCTAACGAAGGGGCACCTTCTTCTCCGGCATGTAGATGAAGAGATCCCTTCGTCTCCGGCCGGAGACGAAGAGCTCTTCATCTCCAGGCTGCCGGAGAAGAGGAATCATCCCCGGTAGAGAGGAATCGGGAGTCTCTTTTTTTTTTTTTTTTTTTTTTTTTTAATAATTTTAATCATTTAAAATTATTAAAATAAAATAAAAAATTATTTTTTAACATAATAACCTCCACGTCAGCAAAATAAGAGGTAAACAGGTCATTTTTTATCGAATTGCATTATTTTGCGCAGTTTAGGGACCTAATTGCATGTTTTTCTAGTTCAGTGGTCTAATTGCATTTTCGTGTGTAGTTCGGTGGCCTATTTAACCCTTATTCCTAAAAATAAACATTAAATTATAATGCTTAAACGTAATGGGCTAAATAAGTACGTTTCCTATTTGATGCTCTCATTTTAATGGGCTTGGTTTCGAGTCATACAGAAATTTGGGTTTCTCTTGGGAGAATCCCTCTTTAGAGGTGTTGGATGCTACCATCTTTTTTCCCTAATATTTATTTATTCATTTTTATCTTTATCTTTTGGAAGAAAACAACTATAACCAACTATGACATATTGCCAATGATAACTTTAATATATTGTTGGCTAAACCTGACCATATACCTGACTTAAAGGGTTGATCAGTTGATGTGTATTAAGATCGATTTTTGTGAAGTATTTAATTTTAGAAAAATGTGTCAAATTAGCCTTTTAAGTCGAAGGATAGTGCTTTGAGCCTCATAAAAAAAATCCATTTAAACTCCTTGATTTTTAAAAATATTTAATTGAGTTCTAAAGCAACCTACTTAGCACGGGCTATTGAAGGAGAAAATTGGTGGTAGTCTCCTTTCACAAACAACCACGGATGTTCAACGACAACCATAGTTATCTAAGAAACATGGCATGACCATCTAAAAGAAATTATTTTTTTAGATAGTCATGACTGATATCCAATTGAACAATATGAAAGGAAGGTGTCATCAATGACTCTCGCCTTTGTTTCAAGCTCCCTAAAAGGAGACTTTATCTCCTCTGAAACGAAAGTAACGACCATAGCCGTTGCTCTCGCTTTAGATGGTTCATATCCAGACCTCATTTTTTAGGTCCACAACTAGATGAAAGTCATGGTTGCTTCAAAAAGTCATAGCTATCTTTTTTTGGACAATCGTGGATGTCATCAGACAACCACGACTGTTCATGAAAGGAGACAACCACGAATTGCATTAAAACAATTTCCAAAGTTAAGAAGAAGAAAAAAAAACAAACAAACAAACAAACAAAAAAATTAAATAAACAAAAATTCAAAATATATATATATATATATATATATATATATATATATATATATATATATATATATATATATATATATATATACACACACACACGTGTCAACCATGTAAAGCATCAACCTTCTAAGAGGTTGTATTAGAAATTTAGAACTCAATTAAATATTTTTGCGGGATTTGAATATTTTTTTCTCACTTAGGACTCAATTGCATTATCCCTTCAACTTAGGGGGTCGATTTGACTTTTTTCCCTTAATCTTATTACTAATTTATAATTTAATTTTTTAGTTAAAAAATAAAATTGATATAATTTAAAATTTAATTTTTTAGTTAAAAAATAAAATTGATATAGTTAGTACTTTTTTTTGAGTACTATTGACTCTGTTACAATATAGTATTGTCACTTCGTGCCACTAGACCATAATATCATTGTAATTAGAACTTACCTGTTACTTTATATATTTGATTATATTTATTGCTAAACATATACACTTAAACGTATACATGAATTTATTATAATTAACTATTTTAATTATCATATCAAGATAAACAAAAAATTGTATCATTGACTACATTGAATGATGAAAAGTGTGGAGCGAATGAGTAATGGGGTCGCTAATGTAAATTACTTTGCTTAAGAAAAATTCTCCTCAAGATTGGTGAAAATTCAATATATTTACTGAATATTAGAAGTTAGAACGTTATAATATGAAAAAAAAAAAATCATCAATAGTTCTATTTGGCAATTATTTCCTTAATTTACTTTTATTTCATTTATGTACTCTATAAAATAAAGTGTTAGTTGATTGGCCAAATAAAATTTAAAGAGATCAGAAGACAACAAGATAAAAAATGTTTCAATAAAATTACAATGATTGGACAACCTAAGTCAAATTGGTCTAGTTATTGTCTTGATAATTTCACAAGATTTCAAGACAAATTCTAGTGAGAGCGACCTATTGGTCTTCCTAATTTGAGCATCCTTTGCCAACTAGGATTAGAAAGCAGTGTGCACTTTTGGATTTCCCTTGTCAGTTGTCACCAAAGAATTACTTAAGGCAACACCAAAACGCATTCAAATGTTACTATATCATTAGAATTATATAGAGAGTAAGACTCTTTCAAGATAGACAACCCAGCCAACCCTCATGGCCTCCCTATCAACACATGTATCTGTTACTTCGATCAGATTTTTGGCAATTACTGCAATCTGAAATTCTAACTCAGAAAAGATTATTACATCAGAAAAAAGTCTCTGGATTTCTTCCTACTTCACAAAAGGTCTTATAGCTACCTCTCTCTTAACATCAAATAATTACACCTTTATTTGGTACTTTACCATATCAGCTCATTGAACTTGAAATGTAAATTGCAAATGAACAGTGCGTATATCCAAGTGGGTATATAAGAGTTTAGTCACAAACATAAGGTGATGACTAAAGATTTGGGTTACCTTTTCATATTGAAATTAGTCAGTCTCGGCACAACTTCAATCAATAATGATGGTGTTACAATGTCTTCTCTTCCTCCTCCTTGCTTTCCTCAGTATGCGTTCAGTCTCGTCCTTTGCATCATCTATTGAGTGGTTTCCTGGGCCTTTTTCATGAACAGGGAATACTCAGTTTCTTTAATCATTGTAAGAAAATGAAAAACAACGGGGAACAAGAAATGAAATAAGGTTTCCATGATTTGTTTTGTCTTTAATTTCTTATTGTGGCGCCACTAGAGATTTTCAAAATTTTGCATTTCCACACATACTGATTAAGAATACAAATTTACTGAAGAAAGTATGCATTTTGATGTCTATAGAGCCAGAAATCCTCTACATGCATCCACGTGCAGGGTTTTCGGTAGAGACTAGAGATGATGAATTCTTATTTTCATATAGTATCTTTTTCATAATTTTGTAAACATGCAGCGGCACAGAAGTGCATGAAAGATGCTTCAAAGCTTCACGTGGTTTACTTGAGCATTTTTGTTTACTTAACAATGATAACGAATGTTCCTTTTATCTTCAAAAAAAAAAAACAATGATAAATAAACCTTATTAACAGTACATGAAAAGAATGTGTACTACCTAATTCCTTTTCAGTAAGCAAGCAGGAGAAACCCTTGTCAATATCCTCATCAGATAGGGTAATTACTCTCTGTGCCTTTTCCTGCAAAGTCCAGCACTTTCTAATGAAAATTTAATTCAGAAAACTTTCGGTGAAACCTAACAAATTTTTTTTCTCTAAATAATATCATACAATATGCAGCTTAAGTAATTGAAAGAACATTATTTCTTCTTACTGTATGGTAAACAGACAGATATGCATGCACAGGTTACAGGTGTATATATATATATATATATATATATTCAAGCAGACAAACAGATTTACCAGTTGAATGGCCAACAAATGCTCCTCCTTGTGCCTTTCATTTGAACTTCTTGCTTTCACATTAGCTTGTTCATGCCTTACTGAGTTCCAGCTTCCCATTTCCACCTTTAGCACTGGGGCTATTTGCTGATTGGCATGTACTGGTTGTCTATAAAGTAAAATTGAAAGGAAAGGCTTTAGTGATTTAATGCAGAGAGTAAACAAAAGAAAAAAAAATAGATTATAAAATATAGAATATTCCCAAGTCCAGACAGCAGTATAATAAAAGCAAAGGTTCAATAAAAATGAAATTATATCACAATTACAATTACTAACCCCATTTCTAATCAATTCATAGGTTTGAACTAAGATTACCTGGTCATTATTAAATTTTCCCCATCTCCTTCCATTTTATTTTGTGAAATGGGATCTCATGGACCTTTAGGCCCTAATAAGGGATTATGAAGAAATGATGGCATAGTAATAAAGATGAAAGGGTTAAATTTCAAACATACCTTTTTAGAGGCTGCATTTCACGCAAAGCAGCACGACCTTTGATTTCCTGCACATACTTGAATGGTTAAGGTTTCTGATAGCAATCCAAGACAACAACGCCTCTGAGAAGATTTGAAAATTCTTTTCTAGGAAAGTACTTCTGTGAGGGGGATATCAATGGATGCAGGTTCTGTGATGGGAACCTTCGCGCTAGAGGCCATAGCCTGCAATTAAAGCAAGTTACAACATTAGTCTGTATATAGAATGAGAAAGCAAAAAACTGTTCACTACAACTCAAGAATGTAAAACAATGTGCGTCAAATATTCATATATATATATATATATCCAGTTTAATCGAGATGGTTGCCTGTATCTCCTTGATCAAACTTTTGCTCAGATCATTTTGTAATTTGACTATAAAAGTTTCAAACTTTCCAGGCAGTGCTGAAATCACTGAGGACATCTCCCTGAAGTCTTCTTGACACACATTCTTCTTGAGTTCTTCACTCATGGATTTAAAGGTTCCGTCCAGACTACCTTTGAGATCTTCTTGTCCCTTGATCTGCATTATTATACCTCTGGTTAGGATCATGACTCATGAGTTAAGCATTTTATGCTGTTTGAAGTACATTGGCACTTCATTCACAAAGAAAATAATATATGGAGTATGGGATCAATTTAGAGAAGTAATTCAAGACTGGATAGAAGTATTTTTACCATTGCATGCAACAATTCATCATGAACCACAAATCTCTGTCGTAAGCTTTCCACTGTCAGGTCAGAAAAGAAAATGCATTAAATATTGTGTTCCATAAGGTTCATACCTGAACCTCTTGCTGGCAGATTGACAAGTGAAATTCATTACAGGGAGAAGTTCAAAAAGCTCATTTTCTCAATGATATATCTTTGGCAATTATGTGAACAATGTAAAGGAGTTATTGTGGAAACCCTTTCATGCCCTTGTGCCTTTTATATTATACACTAGAAGTTCAGTAGTGTAGCAGTGGGAAGAAAGAGAGTAAGGGGCCTCTTTGAAATTCATGTAACTATTCATCCAGATCAAGGATTTTGAATGCTTACATTCCAATAATATTTCCTTTGTTCCTCTATTTACTTGCATAATGTCATTCTGGTAGGAGTCAAGGATCATTCCCAATCTACTTAATGAAGTTTCCATCACTCCAATTCTGTGTTCAAGTTCTTGGCTCATCTGGGCTGTTAATGGCACAATAAATAGGCAAGTTAATACATTTAATTACTGGTTTTGAAATAAAATCAAAGATCAACAGACTCAGAATATCTAGGAAGTCTCAAAATTTAGCATAACATGAACTTTCCATCATGTTACTGTTTAAGATTAAACTTGCAAGCATCAATTAAAAACAAGCTGATGGTACTAGGTCAATGGAAAAGTGTAGCATACATTTGTATTCAGGGATAGACCACTTATGCATTAAATTGGTTGGAGTTCTTGATAACTGCATTTGACTCTCTTCTCTATCACAATTGATTGGAGGGAAGAAGGAAGTTTTCTTTGCTGAATTCTCCCTTTCTTGAGAACCTAGTCTCTATTATATTATAGTACAAAGAAAACAGTCTTTAGTTTTTGATCTGGAATGAAAAAATTCAACAAAAATCAGATATTTGTATCTTTCGGATATTTTATAATAAGCTCAGCACTAGAAATAATCCATTAGAAGTTACGTGATGCTTTGCCTACATAATCATCTGTCAGAATAATTCCTGCAAAAATAGTAAAGTATGATATCTATAAACTAAAATGTAGGTGCAAAATTACTAAACTGTATTCCCTCTTATGAATCAAAACCATATAAATTTCCATGTTTGACATCATGCAGTGGCAGAATAGTAGAACTGTGAAACCTCAAAGCAATAGGTGCAGCAGAGAGTTGAAGTACTCCAATAGTCCAATATTGGAAGAATAAAAAAGGTGCATTAAACAATTTAAAATAAACTATTAACAATTAGAAAATGTGAATAATAAATCATTGGCATCAATTTTAACAAATTAACCAGCACAAATTATATTTTGCTTGAAGTCGATTGCCAATTTGTTCACATAAACTCTTCGCAAACGTAAGCTCCAGAGAGCGAATGAGAGAACCTGTTCATTAGTGACAATCTCATCTGGGGAGTTCTGCGAAAGCTGCGAGAAAATTCCGAGCTGAGACGAAAATCCTTGAGAGAAGGACTGCTGTGATCGCAGCTGCGACGCTTGGCTTTTTCCAAAAACTGAAGACTCTGTTCCGCTCGGCCCAACGCTCGTTCTCCTTCTCAACACACGAAAACAAAGTTTAACTTTCTCTAATCAGTAAACGATCACATACGCATTCATTCACGAAAGCAGTCCTCTAAATCACGATACTGCAATTATATCATCCCATTTTCCATAATGCCTACACTATCAACAAACAGCTGGTTTGAGGTATGATCAACATGCAACAAACAGCTGGTTTGAGGTATGATCAACATGCAACAAACAGCTGGTTCGAGGTATGATCAACAAACACAGCCACAGAATAAACACAAACACCATAAATATGAAGTAAATTGGAGTAGAATTGAACCTGGCATGAGGAGGAAGAACGGAAATTGAGCTCAGATCACAAGCTTTGTTGATCTTCAGCTTCATTTGCAGAATTGTCGATCCTGCAGCTAAGATTTCTGAAAATCAAACTGAAATGCAGAACGTTGAAGCTGAATCCGTGACGAAGTGATACCCCGACTTACTGATGAAACAAAACTTTGAACGTTGATTGTGACTTCCTGTTTTGATCGTTTGAACGTATTGAATTTAAAAATGTGCATCGAGTTTGGGAAATTGGTATAAAAACTATCTTTACTTATAAATGGGCCTGTTTTATAGACACGTCCAGAAAACGTTTGGGCCGTTAATTTCCGGGATCTAAAGCCCCATATTTTACTGTGGACCAAGTTCCATGTAATCATTATAATTACACTCAAATCTTATTTAATAATATTATTCTGTTTTTTAATTTTATTTTTTTTACACACACTAATTTCAATATCTCTATCTCTATCTCTATCTCTATATATATTAAAGCAAAATGAAGTTGGTCAAAATTTTCCCCGCTCAAGCAAAATGAATTTGGCAAAGGAATATCTTAGAAGTTGTGTATATATCCTATCTTATCCTAACAATTTCTATTTTAAGGAGTATCTTGGAAGTTGTGTATATATCCTATCATTTCCTAACAATTTCTATTTTGGTTCATTTCATTTTTTTTCACTTGAATTTATTTTTCACTTTATCTTTTTGTACAAATAAAACTAATTTATAAAAAATATATCATTAAAAAGAATTAATTAAGATCTTTTAAATGACATCCATATTGATATATATTTTATTTTATATTTTTAAATAAATCTATAAGTAAATAAAGTCATTACTTTAGTGTAATATTTATATATGCATCAAGCTTTGTTTTATTAATCTCTCATCTCTTATCTCTATATGCATGTATTTATACATGTGCATATTAAACATTTTTTTTTTTTTTTTGCAAAAGTGTATATTAAACATATTTTTCACCATTTTGGCTTCTTGGGCCAAGCGGGGTAAAGAAGGGAAAGGATGAAGAAATGTGTACATTTTCTCAAAAAAAAAAATGAATATATGTTTGAATTTGTCTTAGTTTTTATTTATTTATTATTTTTTTTTATACTGGGCACAAGATCAAGCTTGCAAGTTATGGGCAGATATTGGGAAATGGCAGACAATGTGTTGTGGCAGGTAAGGGGTTGTGAGGATTATATATATAAATATGTATAACTTCTTTTATGTACTGATTTAGATGTGTTATAATTTTACTATAAATATTGTTAATCAAGAAGTATTTAGTAATTTATAATATAGTATGATCAAAATTTATAATAAAACTTCAAATAGTTTTGATAATTATTGATTCATTATAACTTTACAAACAAAACTTTAATAGTTAGCACGGACAAAAATATTATAAAATAATATTATAATGATTTGTTGTTATATTTTGTAATTGTTAGACATGTATGCCCTAGGAGCCAGCATTTATTGTTTTGGACATTAATTTCTTATTAAATAAATATAATAAATAATTGTTTTATTTATTTTATTAAGGCTTAGTTAATATTTGATATTATTCCATACAATCTTCTTAATTCTTCATTCTTAAGTGTTAAGAATATGAGTGACGAAGAATTAATAAATGAAGTATTGTAAAAATGTTCCTAGTTATAGGAATTCTAATTGGGCATTAGAATTCCGATAAGACTAACACATTGTCCTTCTTATGGTGAGTCTCATGCCATTCTGTATGAGATACAGAGAGTGGACATGTGGATGATTGTTAGAGAACAAGTCATTGAACATTGATTGACTACAACGTACCGCATGGTGTTTACCTACGTGTCATCGGTATGTTGTATGTTACAAGTATGCAATAATCCTTTGACTTGAGACGACATGGTTGTCTCGTACATATGGTAGACTAGTTTTTGCCAGTATGCGTCTTTTGTTCCTTATGGGACTATAAGTGTACTTGGTGGCCTAGTTCAGTGTTGTACAGTGACATGTGTGCGTTCAATAGAGGATCCACCACCTTAAGGTAACAAGGATGTTCCAGTCTATTCAATAATCATATAACGAGAATCTTTGGCCAGAGTATAATGAAGTTTGACTTCATGTTAAGAATATTGAATAGACATATTGACCGGGTTTATGGGTTTGACCTAGTTTGACCATGACCTTTATCTGGTTCGGAACAAGTATTGTGTGGAAGGAATGTTGCATGATATTTGTAACGGAAAGGTTCATTATAATATATTATAAAATATATTCATTGTTAATTAGGTAGTCATGACATACTGCTAGGTGTCACTCATGACTTACGAGTTATTTAATAATGAGTTATTAAATTGTAACACCCCAATTTTCACATCTTAGATTTATTACAAAATCCTAATAATACAATGCATTGCGGAAGCGTCTAACCAGCAGAAAACTGGGTGTTACCGCCACGCTTAGGTATCTTTTCTATACCCAAACGCTAAGGCTATACTTACAACCTCAAATAACCATATCAATATCCAAATATGTATATATGGAAATGATCCTTCCAGGGTGTCTATTCTAGAGTAGAGTAATCTTCAACCTCGACTCCCATCCTATTCAGAGCTCATCGGCCACAAGGGCCCACGCTAGACTGCATCTAATAAAGGACACAATGAAGTGTAGTTAGCACGACGGCTAAGTAAGGAAATCCATTGTCACTCAAAGGTAGACAAAGGTTTCGAAAATATAATAATTTGTAAGTTGTAAAATTTACCCACGAGTTATAGCTCTACCTGCAATCAGGTTATCAATAGTAGATAATATAATATAAGGCGTAAGCCAACTCAACACGTAAACTTTTCTCATATAAAGGTATCGACATCATTGCCACTTAAAACACATTTTTCTATTTTTCAGACAAGTTTGTAAAATATTTCGTTTCCAGTAGTTCCCTCATTTTAACTCAAAAGGAGGTTCAACAGCACATTTCCGTGCTCAAAATTCGTCACATTTTGGATAGAATCATTTCCTTCTCAAGTCGTTACAGAGTAACTCTTTTCTCATCTTTAAAACTTCCTTAGTTTCTTCTCAGTAAGCGTGAAGCCTTTAGAGCATTCTCATAACTCCCACTCTGACCACTTGGATCATCGAACTCGGGTTCAGTGGTCATCACCCGGTCTAACACTGATCCCCTGGACGTAAGGTTCGTTAAAATGATTCCTAGCTGGCCTAGCTAGGTCCATAAAAACCAACACCTACCCGAACTTCTGGAGTAACTATACCTTAAGTGTGCACACCCCCATAGGAATACCTCATCCTACGAGTTATATAGTACCCGGCGAATAGACTTCGCCCTGCAGTATGAACTGGTCATACAATATCCACAACGACCACTGGGCCATGGCACTCAAAGCCACCCGTGGGTCAATCAAGGTCCTCCTCAACTCGCTTTAGAAACTAAGGGTTTGAAAACATGATTCTTCCTTCCGTTTTTCTTTCTCAAATCATTTCTTTTGGACATATTTCTCAAAAAGTCCAATAGTTGAAATCGGCTATCTCACCAGCCCAAGAAGGATTTTCAAAATACTCTCAGTGCCCGTAGGCTTTTCAAATATCATTTTCTCATCTTTCTCACGTAAGGTACTCACTCATTAAAAGTGGTATTTTCCTCAAAAATAAGGTTTTGACAACCTGTTTATCAAAATAACATACGTTCTTTCGACGTAAGTTTTATAAACATTTTTATTTACTCATAGGCTTTTCAACACAATTCCTCAAGTCACAAGAATTGTACTTATTTCTCAACAACAATATTTTCTTCTAAAGTGATGTACATAATTTTTCCAAAACCGATATTTCTTTCGAAAATAGATCTCTTTTGCCCGTAGGCCTTTCAAATTTTGTATCATATACATACATAAACATTTTGGGAGATAATATAGTTGGAAAACAACTTAGACATAGTTTGACATCATGCCCAACCTTTTTGGACTGAAAATTCTGGACTAAACATTCTGGACGTCAGTGGACGCATGGTGGACGCGCGTCCACCTTGGCGTCCACACCTACGGCTTTTTCTCAAAAAAACTGGACGCCAGTGGACGCACGGTGGACGCGCGTCCACTGGGGTGTCCACTCATACGGCGGAAAATTTTTGGGCAGCAAAACAGTGTAAAAACACTTATTTTTCAACATTTTTCTTCAACATAAGTTTATATGGACACAAATATAGCATATACATGCATGTACTAGCTATGAACATGCATACAAAAATTACCAAAAGTCCAAAGTGTAATTCTCAAGCTAGCTTGTAGATCCATAAACTTAACACGTAATTTTCCACGTAAAAATTCCTAGTCATATAATTTACTAGCATTTGTTCACCTTCAAGTGATTGAACCGACTTAAGGGATTCCTTACCTCCCAAGAAGATTTTTAAACCGTAGAAAGATGGTGATCTTCTCCTTCAAACCTTTCACCGAAGATCCTAAACAAAATTACCATAACAACAATATTTCCAAGAATCTTAGCTTACAATAAGTTCTACGAAAGGATTCTAGCCTTTTAACCGAATAAAATCCAAAGCCTTACCTAGGATGGAAGAACTTGGTGGAGAACATGGCTATGGAGTTCTTGAACAAAGAATGGAGATGAAGATGAGATCTATTTTCTCTCTCCTTTCCCCTAATATTTCGGCCAAAGAAGAAGGAATGCAAGACTTGGAGCTCAATCCTCATGGCTAGCTTATCCTACACTCCTCCCCTTTAATTAATTAATTATTACCATGTGGTGAAAAGGGATGCCACTTGTCACCACCCCATGAATCCCTTAGAAGATATTAATCTAATTGGCCAGTTTGTGCTTAAATCAGATGAATGTTCGGAGGATTATAACTTAATTCGGGAAAATTCTAATACCAAAATTATCGTAAAAATATTCCCGTCACAAATCACCAATTTTGGGAATTTTCCGATAATCCGCTAAATTTAGGTACAGAGTCCGTAGCAATTTATCCCTTACAGTCCAATTAAAATTTTCCTCGAACTAGCTAGCATTTCAGGCTTAATCGTATGATACTTAATAATCGCAATTCTAGGGAATTCGAACTGAATCTTCATCCTTAAAAATTTTCCTCGGTTCGTAACCGATACGTAGTTCGCAGCTTATCGATAATTAATCCTTACGAGAAAAATTATTTCAAGCACCGAATAGTTTTCTCTTAAATGTCATAGCTTAAAAAAATTTATATCGCTATTCTCGAATCTTAACTTTGTCGTAAAAACCGAGGGGTTACATAAATATTACTCGTTGCTAGTTTGACTATGAACCTAGAAAGTCACACCTTAATGGTTCGTGGTAATGCTGAGAACTTTAAAAGAAATCGAAAAAAAGTTATCGATATTGAATTAATACATTAATAATTGATTAATGTGTTAATTCAATATTTGGGTAGTTTTGGGCTTCTAAGGCTAGCACCTTTGGGCCCAAACCAGGATATATATATATATATATATATATATATATATATATATATATATATATATATATATATATATATATATATATATATATATATAGCCTTACCCCATTTCTTATGAAAAGGAGAGAAGTGAAAATACAGAGATAAGTCTGAAAAGATTTTCACGTAGAAATCTCTGGAGTTCTCGCGTGCCCGACCGGTGGACAGACTAGGGGCCGGACGATTGGACGGTTTTGATTATGCCAAAGCACGCTTCAAGGGTAAACCTTTCTAACTTCCTCTTTAAACATAGAATCATGAAAAAGTGATTTGATGCTTCCATTGCGCATGTATGATTTTCTAACAGTAATTTATATATATATATATATATATATATATATATATATATATATATATATTACAAGATAACAAATATCGTACAAATTTATAAAATTATTAAAAATCTAAAATTATATGAAATCTTTAAAAGATAATATTACGTGAGTAAAACTTAAGACAAAAATTTGAAATTGAAATCAAATGTTTTTGCATGTTTGTAAGTACAAAAATCACTGAAAGCATTTTAAGAATTTGAACACTAGACATTAGGTTTCAAGAAAAAAAAAACACTAGACTTTATATATAATATAAAATACAGAACCCAGTAAAATTTTTGTCATTGTTAATATGTGTATATATGTACTGAAAAATATAAAATATTTAACATTTATCGAAATTGACTCTTTGTCCTGAAATTGACTCTTTGTTCTTCAACAGGTTGAGAAAAGTATAGACGAACAGATACTACAATGTAATAGGGTCAGTTGTATTCAAAAAAAAAATGTAAATGTCAATAGTAAACTTTTAACAATTGATCGTAATAGAAAACATTATTACATTTCTTTCAAAAAAAAGATAACATTATTTCATTATTCTCTTTCTTTTGTTCTAAATATTATAACAATGTTTCATATATTTAATTATATAACTTTAGTCCGTGCATTGCACGGGGAAATATCTAGTAACAATATTAAAGTATCATTTTAAAATATAGTTACATTTGACAATATATATTATTGGATGCGCTATATTTTTAGTTTCATTTTCTATACATACTAGTTTAATTATAGTAATGATGAAGTATTATTTTAATTACACTTCAAGTTCATTTGACAATATATGTTACTCTATGACTTTGGATTTTAGTTTAATTTTTCATACACACTATAGTTTCATTATAGCAACATTAAAGTACTGTATTAAGAAATTATAATTTTAAATTAATTAGGTTTTAAGAAATTATTATATTAATTATTTAGTTAGTTAATTTGGGATTTAAATAGATTGTTTGATGTTTATTGTTAGTTATTAGTATTAAATTACACTAGTATTTTCGCCCGTGCGTTGAACGGAATGAATTTGTTATAACATTTTAAGAATATTTGGATCAATATACAATTATATAAATTATAACATCGAATATTATATAGCGCAACTGATGAAATTGGTTGGATCGATTATGTTTTTATGATGTTTTCATTGCTTGAATTAGAACAAATAATTGTCCAATTACCCGTGCAATGCACGAATAATTTTTTATTATATATTTAGATAATAAAAATAAAGATGAAATTATAAAAAAAAAAATTAATATTGAACGTGTACATTTATTTGATTATAAGATTAGTGCGAAAGTATCACTCTATTAAATGATTAAGATATGACTTGTTTGTCTACAATTACCTTAAAAAGATCGATATATAATATGACTTATGCAATTATATTATTACTAAAATAAATATGGGAAAATGAGAAATAATTTAATTATAATTGTTATAAAAATAAATTCAACGACCAATCTTTAGCTTAATTACCATAATAATTATTAGGCAATTATTATTAGGCAATTACACTAATATATGTGCAATTATACTTTTATACCTTAAGTATATTCATTTTCACCGTATCACATTTAGTTTTTTCTTCCTCCTCCGTATTTGAATGAATTAATTTTAAATATTCAAATTATTATTACTTGTGTAAATGATAATTAATAAATTATTATTTCTTATAAAATTACACAGAATTTTCAATGAATTTTCTGATTTATTATGAAAAATTTGTTTCCATTATTCTCACAATTATAATTGTTTAATTATTCTCAGAATTTGGTAAATAAAATTTTACTACCAATTAAGTTTTTTCAATTTTTTTTACAATTAATTAATAATATTAGTTTGTGCAGGAAAGTTGAAGGGAATGATTTTTACTTTTATTAATAGTATTGATACGTGAATATAGAAACAATATTACCAATTAATATATTTTAGTTAATTTTCATTTTACATTTTCTTACCAAATAAGCTTTATTAATTATTTGACCAATAAAATATTTAATTAATTAACTTTTATATATAGTATAGATAGATAGATTTAGGAGTTTACTTTTATATATAGTATAGATAGATAGATTTAGGAGTTTTAGCATAGATAGATAGATTTAGGAGTTTTAGTTATCTTAGGTTTCTTTATTACGGAGTATTTGTATTTATGTAGAATTTCTAGTTGTCTTGGGAAGTGTCAAACGAAATTAGGATTCTACAACTATAAATACCGATGTCTTATATGAATAAAATAGAGAGTTGAATTTTTTGAGATAGAAAATATAGCATGTAAGTGTACAAATGATACGCATTTTATCTTAGTTTAATTGGTTAAATTATTTGTCAAAACTTAGGTTATTTTTTATTAGATTTTTTTGGACTGTATTTCTATCTGGGTCTCTTGCAGTATCATAGTCTTCAGCCTAGATTTACATCAGCTATCTTCCGGATTTGAGTCAGCGCGTGGTCAGTCTAAACAACAAATTTTCCTAACAAAATTCTGGTTGTTGTAACAAGTTTTCAGGTTGACTTTTAAACGTACGTATAGATATTATTATTGTATGGGAGTTGGGCAGCATATATCTACAAGAATGTTCACATTTAGCGACGTTTAAAAAACGTCGATAAAAAAAAAAACACGTCGCGAAATGTTTTTACTGACGAAATAAAAACGTCACCCGGACCGTCGGCTTAGCGGCGTATGGAAAGGTACTACTGACGAAGTTAAATTTTCGTCACAAAATATTACAATTACTGACGTTTTTGCATAGTCTTGATAATGTCATGGAATACGTACTTTTTGAGACGAAATATTAACAAAAACGTCGGTAATAGTTTGTGACGAAGTAAAATATTTCGTCAGCAAATGTGTCTTTACTGACGTTTTCCATTCAATTATGTGCTTGTCATGAATAAATTTAATTGGTGACGAAAAATGAAATGCATCAATAAAATAAAAATTCGTCAATAAAAAGACATTTACTAACGCTTTTTTCCATATTCGTTGTCATCACAAAATTTTATATTTGGAGATATTTACAATTTTTCTTAATAATTGATGATAATTTACATATACTTGTATATAAAAAGGTTTACACAACAATTTCATATAATTGAAAATAAAATATTTTAGCATTAATTAAATGTTCAAAATAGAAGAATATTTTTCATAATATAATATTTATTGAATTACAAGGATGTAATGTGATACAAATGATACTTAAATAAGGCTAGTCTAGAAAAGGGAATATATACAATTTTATGCACATAAAGATGGATAATAATTCTAATGTTCAACAAAACTATTGAGGCCGACACTTTGAAAGTTCTTTTTCTTGGGCAGAAAGTCTGATTTGATGAGTGCATCTAGATATGCAATAATTCCCTGTCACTAAAAAACATAAATGTTTTTCAAGCATGAGTAATAAATTATTCAAAACTATATATTCAACTCAATCAAATAATTAATTTACATCGCTTTATACTTTCTTGTGATTATATTTAATTTCTAACCTAACTTTTCTTTGCTAATTTTTCATTTTTTTTTTGAAATCAAAGGAAAACTTCCATTAAGAATTTAGTAAAGTAGAAATACAATCAGGAGGGTTGAAAACCCAAGAGCCCCGGACAGACCGAGAACCAGTTGCCCTTGCAAGAACATGAGCCACATGATTCGCTAACCGCTTGACATGGCGAACAGACAAGTTGTCAATGTCCTTAGCAATAATACGACATTGCTTAATAATAGCACCAACATACGAAAGGTCTAAAGTATGAGAATGGAAAGCTAAACAAAAATTTAAACAATCAGTCTCAATAATAACACTATTATGCCCAAGATCTTTAATCCATGACAACGCTTCCTTGATCGCCATAGATTCTGCAAGCAAAGGATCATGAACACGACCTATTAAATCACTTTTAGCCGCCACAAATAGCCCCAAGTGATCACGAACCACCGCACCATATCCTGCATTAATATAAAAAATCGCGGCATCAATATTGCACTTGAGCAAGCATGGGGGGGGGGGGACATGTCCAAACATATGGAATACAAGCATTATTTAAGGAATTTAAATTCCCATAAACTGCCTTCCAACTTTCAACAGAACCAAATACTTGCCTACGCAAAACCTCAACCATCCCAGACCCATTCCTCCAGATACAATCATTTCGCAGGGACCATACGGGCCAGAATACTGCTGCCATGAATACAGCTCTATCAACCGTGGGCATGCGTAAAACTGACTCCATGAAAGCCGGCAAAGAACGCCCTTGGAGGACGTCAGCATCCTCCCATAATTGGCTCGCAACATTGCAGTTACAGAGAAGATGGGCAGCAGTTTCCTCAGCGTGACCACATAATGGACAACCTCCTCCAACCCACACTCTTTTAGTTTTGAGAATCTCCTTAACCGGTAAAATGTTTTGAGCACATCTCCACAACAAATTCTTAACTTTAGGAGGAACCGGGAGTCTCCATATGCAATCCCAAGCCGTGAACTCAAGTCGTGAATCTACAATCATAGAGCTAGCGGTTAACAGATGGTATCCATGCTTAACAGTGTACGTGCCCCGAATATCGCCCCTCCACCGCCATGAATCTCTATAGTTGCATGAAATAGGCGTAGCTAAAATTTTTCTAACATCCGTGTCAGTAAACAGATCCTCAAGAACCTCCACATCCCATTGGCCATTCGCATCCATTAAGCCGCTGACTTTTGCATCCAGTAAGTGTGCAATACATGGAATTTGGAGATTTGGATCACTAGTATCAGCTAACCAAGGCCAACCCCATATATTAGTTTCCATCCCATCACCAATGGTGCGAGCAACACCTTGCTTAAGAACCTGTTGACCCGCTAAGATGCTCCGCCAAATATAACTTGGGTTACTGCCAAGTTGAGCTTCTAAAAAGCCACATCGAGGGAAATACCTCGCCTTTAGTAACTTACCAACCAAAGAGTCGGGGTTGATCAGCAAACGCCAACCTTGCTTTGCTAGAAGGGCAATGTTAAATTCATGGATGCGCTTAAAACCCATACCTCCATATTTCTTAGGCTTGCTCAGTCGTGACCAGTTCAACCAATGGATACCCTTTCGCCGGACTCCCCCACTACTCCACCAAAACCTGTTAAGAAGTTTCTCAATGGTATCACAAAGCTGGTTTGACAAGAGAAACACGGACATTGTGAAAATTGGGAGAGCTTGGCCAATACTTTTGATTAAAACCTCCCTGCCCGCCTTCGAGATAAATTTATGCTGCCAACTACCAACTTTCTCTTGAATTCGTTGCTCAATGTAGCGAAAGATGGCTGTCTTGTTACGTCCCAATATCGAAGGTAACCCAAGATATCGACCGAAATCAGTCGACTCAGGAACCCCAACACAAGTCGCCACAGATGAGCGTGACTCCTCCAAAGTATTCGTACTGAATATCAAGCTCGACTTAGTGTAGTTTATTGCTTGACCCGAGGCTGCACTATACTCAACCAGGCAATCCTTAACATTTTGAGCTTGAACACTAGTGGCTTTAAAGAACAGCAGGCTATCGTCGGCGAAAACAAGATGGGAAATAGCCGGTGCACCCCTGGCAATTCTGACACCATGAATGTCCCCTCGGGCTTCAGCCCTTTGCAACAGAATAGACAAGCCTTCAACACATATAATAAATAAGTAGGGAGATAAGGGATCGCCTTGTCGAATCCCTCTGGTAGGATTGATCAAACCAACAGCCTCACCGTTTAGCAACATGGAATATCGCACAGACGTCACACATAGCATTAACAGATCAATCCAACGCCTGTTAAATCCCAGCGCAGTGAGCATGCCTTCCAAAAAATTCCATTCCATACTATCGTAGGCCTTGGCCATGTCTAGTTTCAATGCAGCCCAACCTGTCAAACCAGTGCTCTTCCGTCGCAAGTAATGCCCAATCTCACCCGCAATAATGACATTATCGGTTAATAGCCTATCTGGAACAAACGCACTCTGTGTGGGGGAGATGATACTTTCCAAGATGACCTTCATGCGATTCGCAAGAGCCTTTGCCAAAATCTTATATGCCACTCTACAAAGAGCTATTGGGCGAAGATCAAAAACCTTTTTCGGCACCTTTTTCTTTGGAATAAGTACTATGTTTGTGTCATTTGACCCCGCAGGAAAAGCACAATTATTGTAGCAATTCATAATAAACATATATAAGTCATGCCCAACAATTGGCCAATAAGTCTGATAAAAAGAAGGGCACATACCATCAGGTCCTGGAGATTTATCGGGGGCCATTGAGAAAAGAACGGCTTTAACTTCTTCAATAGTGAAATGCTGCATAAGATCGACATTCATTTCTTCAGTAATCCGGGATCGAACATGAGGGAAAATATTGGAAGTGGTTCCAGTTGTGTGAAAAATGTGATTAAAGTACCTGAGCACTTCAAGATTTAGAGCGTTACCCTCAGTCCACTCATCATCCGGGTTTAGGAGTCGTTGCAAGTGATTATTGCGGCGGCGGGAAGTGGCAAATTTGTGAAAATAATTTGTATTAAGATCACCATGTTTTAGCCACATCTGCTTAGATCTTTGTTTCCAGAACACTTCTTCCTACCTCAATAACCCGTCAAGCTCCTTTTCGGCATCTAAGAATTGGGTGACAATATTAGAACTTCTACTCTCTTTAAGCAATTTAAGTTTATCCCGTAATTGCCGAATTCTCTTGCCAAATTTGTTGTATATCTCACCACCCCAAAGCCAGAGAGATTCACCACAGTGAGCAATCCTCTGCGTAAAATCCAATCCCAAGGTCTGTTGCCATGAAGACTATCACTGCCCGGCAACCTTCATCCTGAACCCATGTTGGCCGAAAGTCCATATCCAAAAATATTGCACAATGATCAGAAGATAACGTGTAAATATTGTGCACCACTGCCTCATCAAATAACTCAGCCCATTCAATCGACGCCACCGCTCTGTCAAGGCGCTCTTCTACCCATGCCTCAGTTCCACGGCCTCGTTCCCATGTGAATTGATTACCCCTCATTCCCAAATCCAACAAATTACAGTCATTTAAAGCTGTGTTAAAACCATCAATAAGCATAATAGGATGGGCATGAATACCTCGTTTCTCCGTTTGACTAGAGATATCATTGAAGTCACCGATTACTACCCACGGCAGAACTGAATCATCTTTAAGCTTCCGGAGGAGGTCCCAAGACAATTGTCTCTTGGATCTTTCAGGATGACCATAGAAGCTCGTGAGTCTCCACACCGGTTTCCCAGTTAAATGCACTTCCACATTGATATGGTTATTTGAGAAACTGAGCAGCGATGCCATCCCTGAATCACGCCAGAATAGAGCCAGCCCACCACTTAAACCAACCCGATCAACACAAAACAGACCTTCATATCCCAATCTCACACGCACTCGTTCCATTTGACTCGCAGTAGACTTGGTTTCCATAACAAAAAAAAAACTAGGTCGCTGTTTGGACACCATGTCTAATAATTCGCGAACTGTCCAGGAGCTACCCATACCCCGACAGTTCCAGCATAGGGTACTCATTGAGAAGGGCGGGACTGGTTCTCCAGACCCGCCAACTGCAAGTTTTTTGGACTATCTGACATTATAGTATCCTGGCCATGCACAATACTGCTCTCAACCGTGTCATCCCTACGTCGCTTAAGATCACCCTGTAAACCACTACTTTCCGCTCTCTCGACTTCCTCCAACGGGCTAGCTGTTTTTTCAAGCGAGGGTGAGCCATTTGGGTTTGTGAAGGAAGCTCGGCAAGTAACCATTTTGCGCCAACCGGTTGAACCTGGCGTCTAGAACCCGCACGCAACCAAGCTCCATACGGGAAATTTTCAGGGCTAATACCCTTCTCATAGACGACCTTACAAAACTTGTCTGAGTGGCCAAGTAAACCACAGCAGAAACAGAAGATGCTTAACCTTTCATACTTGAAGGTAACCCATTGAGAGGTGCCATCTCTGCGATTCAATTTCATCCTCCGCTTCAAAGGAGTTAAGACGTTGATCCGGACCCTAAGTCGATAGTAACTCCGGCGACCCGTACCAAAATTATTTGGATCGATGGACAAGAAGCAACCAACATAGTTTCCGATTTGCTGGATAAAATCGTTAGTTGCAAAAACAGCCGGCAAACCGTGGACCTGGATCCAAAAGTCGACCGAATCTAACACCACATCCTCTGGGCGAAAACCGATCTCCACCTGCTTGCACACAAGAAGGTTGTTTTCATAAGACCAAGGGCCGTCGTTAAAACCCCGTTGCACATCCTTGTAGTGAGGAAATTGGAACAAGAACAAGTTGTCTTCAAGAGATAAGACACGCATGCCCATTACCGGCTGCCATACCGACGCTAACACTTGCTGCATGTGGTCAAACTTGATTAATCGCTCGGTAAGGAAGCGACCAACCACCTCCCAATGAGGGGGCTGTTCAGATGAACCGTGAACATCAGGGGCCTCGAGACTCCCTTCTTCTTCTTCTACGATCGTTAGATCTGCACATCTATCTTCAATAACGCTGATATCCATGCTGGGAGGAACGTGGAAAAGCCGAACAGAGAAGAAACCGGACACAGCCGAAAGAAAAGAACAGACAAAACACAGAGCAGAAAACAGACAAAAAACCAAGAAACCCTAGAGAAACTAGGGAGACAACTCTCTAGAGAGAAGACCTAGAGAGAGAGCCACGTTTTTTTATTGTAGGGAGTTGTTTATTAGTTTTTGTTTTTTTTGCTAATTTTTCATTTAGTTGCTTATAGCATGTAATCAATTTCCATTCTTGCCGTATACTCCCAAAACCAAAATTTACATAACAAAGAGATGATAAATAAAATTCTAAGCTTTGGTTATACCTTCAAATGTTGGTATACCCCTTGAGGTCATTAACTAAGTTGTAAAAACTTGGTGAATTCCCATGAAGACCTCTACAAGGCCAAATCCAAGCTAATTCATGGCAAAATCTCCACATTTAGAAGTATCTAACTTCTCAAAAATGCCGGCTAAAGATGATACATTTTAATTTTCTTTGAAAAGTTTTCAATATTCTTTTATTATGAGCACTTGAAGAATACAAAAAGGTCTTCAACTACTTCAACTTGACACATAATAGATAATAATAAAAACAAAAATTTGCTTTGCAAAATGCTAAATGATCTTGTTAAAACAAAACATTTCTTGGGCTAGCAAAGGGAAAACAGGTATTCTCACTATGACAAACATTATTTAAAAAATCAAAATTTCATATGTTAAACATTACCACCACAAGTTCTAACAAAATGTCAAAAGAGAATCCAAAGCTAGTATGTTAAATTCATAAATTGAAATTTTATAAAAACAAATAAAACTTGCTAAGTCTATGAAAAAATTTATAGAGAAAATCACTATAAAAATTTAGATATCAAGTATTCAATCAATAGCAATATGTACCTTTTTGTAGATCAAGTTGCCAATCTTGATGATGCCATATCATTAATCAAAAACTTAAGCTTTGTCTCATGAAAAGAAATCAAGTATTCAATCATAAGGAATATGCCAATTATTGTTTGTTTAGTGGTATCTTTCGCACCTGCATATAGTTAATCCATTCACAAGCATGTCAAGAAAATAAATCATTTTGAAGAAAAATGAAAGAACCTGCATACTGAATCCTCCCTATTCCTATGCTCCTCTCCTCTATGTTCTTGCTTGGCTCTTGACTTATCTAAAAAAACAAGGTTTCATTCCTTATCCAGGTAGCATAAGGAAGAAGATTAACCCCTTTATTCAACCTGTACTCTTCATGAAATGTGCTGTCAGCCTCTATTACAAATTACCAATTACCAATTACCGGAACTGAATAAGCAAAACAACAATAGATGAAGTAAAATATGCAAACCTCTTCATATGACAATTGACAAATAAGACATTGTCTTTGCAATTTGATGAACCTGGCAAACAAAAATACTTCTTGTCAACTACTAATACTCACAGTATAAATTCAGTCCAAATAAGATGCAATTAAATCGAGATGAAAGTGATCGAAAAAAGCTAAAAGATTAAAGCAGGCAATGGTATCATTTGATATGGACATAATTTGATAGCTATGAAATCATGGTTAGATATCATCCAACACTGTTAATATAATAATAATCAAATATACTTGTGCAAGTCAGGCCTCCAATGTCTCCGTTTCAACAGTTTACATCATTATTGTTACCCTAGAAAGAAGAACAAACCATTTTATCTTGATAATAACAATAAATGTATATGTTGCTAAATGCACCACAAGAATAAAATGAAACTGATTCTATAATGTCCGGTATAAACAAAGCATAACAAATTGCTTAAAAAGGATTAGTACATGTTTGTCTATGTGCCATGTCAATGTTAAAATTGAGTCTCTGAAGCTGTAACAAATATTAGAGTTTCAGAAACACTGCAATATAGAGGAGTAAAACTATATTGTAAAGAAGGTTAAAAACTGAGAAATACTGTAACACCCCGTAAATTCGTTCAAGCCTTTCGATCGATAATTAATTCCTTGGGCAATTTAATTACTTTAATTGAGCTAGTTCTTTCAATTTAATACATAGATATATGTATATATTTCTTGAGCCTAATTTAATTATTCTAATCAAGAGCCCAATTCTTGAATTTATTCTTGTAAGGGATTTTATTCAAGTTGGATCCTTACAATTCTTGTAATTAAAATATTCTTACATGGCCCAATTTCTTAATATATTAGTATAATGTCTTTAAGACATCTTATGGGCTTCTTATTTCTAATATATATATTTAATTGTAAGGGATGAATTCATTAGCCCAACTTATTAATCTTGTACATATTAATTCTTGTAAGTAATATAATATATGATTTGAGCCCATCTCATATTAAAGTCTTTCACCCTAATACATTATATGTATTGTAGTATATATATTCAAGATTAAAAATCCCTAAAGGTTTTCACTCTCTCTTCCCTACTCCTACACACTTTCACGCCATTTCCTATTCTTTATTCCCAAATTTGATCTTCATTTCTCCTACAAGTTTTCAAGTCAAGATTGCTCCTTTAAGCTTGTTTAGGATTGGGTAAGTGCATCTAGCTAAGAATCTACCTTGCATTTTATGGTTTTGCTAGTCTTTTTGCATATTCTTATGTGTGTTCTTTTGGGGTTCTTTGGGTAAAAGATGATCAAGAAGGTGGTGGGCTTTGTGATCATTGTTGAGGCTTGGCTAGGTGGGAGAAAGCTCTTTGAGATAACCACTATGTCTATCAAAATCTATTTTTACACTCTCATTCTATATGATATATTTGGTGTTGGAAATCCTGAAATTTCTTGGTGTTTAGCCCTATTCTTGGTTGTATTTTGTTGGAATTTCTTGATCTTGTGCCTTGATTCTTGGCCTATTGTTGTTATGATCATTTGTTAGTTGGATTTCCATATTTTTGGCCTCTAAATAGATGAAATGTTGGTGTATTTGGACCTGATTATTGCTCTCTGGAATGATTTATTCGTGTCTGAGCGTTTCTGGAAACTGGGAGGGTGAGATGACCTCGCGGAGGACCCTAACGGAATAATGTCACCCGTTGGAGTGCTCCGCAAGGCCATCGCGGAGGAGAGCGACGGGGAGAGGTGGTCCGCCGAGGGGCTCCGCCCCCTTCGTGCGGAAGTGGTTAGCGGTGGACTGTGTTCCGCCGAGGGGTTCCGCACGGTTTCTGGGAATTGGATTCCAGAGGCTGTTCTGAGTTGATTGTTGTCTGTTTGTTCCCCTTTGTTCTGATTATTGTTGGAATGTTTTGTTGGGTATTTTACCATGTCTTTGGAGTATTTATTCATGCCGTTTGTTGGGTATTTATGCCATATCTTGGAGTATTGATTCATGTCTTTGGTTTCTCTTTTTGTACTCTTGGTTTATTAATTCTTTGAATTCATTACCTGGGAGTTGGTTTGTGTTCATAGTTGAGATGAACACTTTGTTTGGTTGTTTTGGGTTGAGGTTGGAGTATGAGTATGTGATGGTGGATTTCTTGGTATCATTGGAGGTTGTTGGGTGGTTTGACTGTGCTACTATTGACTATTGACTTCTGACTTTGGATTTCGGTCCCTGTGATTGGGTTGATTACCCCTGTGATTGGACTACGGTCCCTGTGATTGGACTTCAGTCCCTGTGATTGGACTACGGTCCCTGTGATTGGACTTCGGTCCCTGTGATTGGGCTCATCACCCCTGTGTACCAGATTTCTGGATTCTGACTTCTGACTTCTGACTTCTGACTGTGGGTTTGACTTGGTATGGTGGTTGGTTTAAGGGTTCGGAGGTTGGAGTTGGGATTTCTTTCTTGGCTTATGTGTTCATGAGTTCCTTGTGTATATTCGGTTGATATCTTGTTGTTCTCGTTGTGGTTGGTTGGTTCCTTTTGGTTGTTGATCAGTTGGTAACATTATTTATGGATTTGTTGTTGTCTTGTACTCTCGTTATTGGATCTTGGCTTCGTTTGGATGAGTCTTGGTTTATGATTCATTCAGTTTATTGTTGTTGAGTATCCGTTTTGAACTATTGAACAGTTTGTTGGTGTTTATATTCTATATGGGTGTGTAAACCTATTTACAAGCTTACGTATATCTATATCTCCTTGCGGGTGTGAATGGTGGTTGCTTAGCAGTCTTTTGCTAATGGTTCTTTGCGTGTTTTCCAGGTATGGAGTAAGTCTGAGCGCGAGCGCGTTAGAGCCTACCTTGTGGCGATGCTTAGACTTAGTTTACATTGTTTAGACTTTGGTTTGTGGGCCTGTGTGCCAATTGAGATTTTATATACTCTTGACTAGTGATTGGGATGTTTGAGACAGATTGAGGATTTCTTTATCTATGCAGTTATCTATTTTCGGTTAGCCTGTGCATCTAGGTTGTATTATCTTTCCTAGATGTGGCATGATGCCCCTAAGTTTTAAATTCGCTTCTGCTATGTTATGTTGTTGGTTGAGATAGGCAGCTGTTGTGTTGAGATTTATCTATCTCAGCTCGTGTAAGGTTGGGGTGTCACAAATACATTTGCCACATAGAAATGAGCAAAGGAGTATCAATTTCCAGAGATTTTGATCAACATGGTTTATTCTGATATAAGTGAGGTAAAAAACTACATTAGTAAAATTAACCGTAGAATGACGAGGAAGAACGTTTATATATAATTCTATCAAATAAGGAGAGGATATGATAAATTTACAAAATATCTGCATCACATCTTACTATAAAATTACTTTATTATGCTCAAAAAGCCACAGAAGCACCTAAAATTACTTCATTATGCTCAAATATTGCAGCAATACTAGGAATTAACACTTGGCATAGACCAAAGCTTCTGAAAATAATTCAAAAATGGACACAATAACATTTGACTAGTTGGCTTACCTCGAAAGTCATTGTATAAGCTGTGGCCAACCAATATCTTTCCATGAGATAACAAATTCTTTAAAAATTTCTGTAGGAATGCAAAAAAAAAAAGAAAAAAAAGAAAAAAAAAAGAAGTTTGAGTGATCTTTTGGCATAAATCTAGGACACCCCAAATAACAAGATTTACCTGTACATTAGCCAAGGAACAAGTAACTCCATCTAAATCTGTTGCAGTAATTTCTGTAATATCAGTTCTATAATCTGCAATTGCATTTCTTGGCTTTACAAATTCATCAAGTTTGACCTGAAGTATTCCAAACTCCACAGTCATTTAAGGTGATACATGATGAAAATATTATATTAAATGCAAAATCAAAATATTTAAATCATCATAAATACGTACTGTTAGTACAAATTAATTAATTGGTATATGTTAATTTTATTGTTGGCATATAAATCAAACAAGTTGAGAAGGGAATTAATGCATGCATAATAATATAATATGTATGTGGCGAGAATGTGTGTGAAGTGGAAAGTAAAATGTGAATTATGCAAAGTGAATGAAAAATGAATGCACGTGAACGTGTGGTGCATGCAAAACAAAAAGAAATGGAATGAAGTCATGGAAAGTGAATATGAGGTGCAAAATGAAAGCCAAGCAAATCGTGTCAGCATGGATACGGACGTGACCGAAAATTAAGATTAAGCTAATCACTATAAATAGGTTCACTCATTATGAAGAAAGATGAAGTTTCATAGATACAAATACATATATATATATAACCAGGAAGGTGCTGCGATGAAACTTCAATACAGGGAAAGATTGGTGTATTATCCGGAGAAATAAGCTCCAAGTTATATCAGTACAAGTTGTGTTAAAATCCAGGTTGGTTACAGTTTGTTTAATTGGTAGAATTAGTTCAAACTGTACATGTAACTTTTTTATAAAGTTGTTTTATAAGGTTAATGTTTAAATAAGTGGTAGACCTAGTTTTGTAATTCGTTGAACCTTGTAATTGTAAAAACGAGCGGGTTGAGCTTTAGTGAAAAAGTTTTGGGCATGGCCCCGCAGATTAGGAGGTGTTCTCCAACTGCGTTATAAAATTCAGCTGTGTACTTATTTTGGCTCTTTCTTTATTGCTTAATATTTTGGGTACATATCTGCATTACATAATTTCAATGGTATTAGAGCAGTGTCGCTTAATTTGCTAGCGAGATCCTAGGGATACTCGAGTGTGTTTTGCAGAATGGAAGAAGGTGCCTCAATTTCACGACCACCATTATTGAAAGGAGTAAGCAACTATGTTTATTGGAAGGCCAGGATGAAAGCCTTTATCAAATCTTTGGATGAAGAATGTTGGGATGCCATTGAAAATGCTTGGACTCCACCTATGATGACGGTCGAGAACGAAGAGAAGAAAAAACCCCTTAGCCAGTGGACAACAGACGAAAAGAAACGATCACCAGCAAACAACACTACAAGAAAATTCGCGATTCGCGACGGAAAAATTCCGTCGCGAAACAGCTAAATTCCGTCGCGAAACGGGTTTTGCGACGGAATCGCGACGCAATAGGGCTATGAATGCTATTCATAGTGCACTTGGACCAGATCAATTTGTATTGATCTCAGCCACAGATATTGCAAAAGTTGCTTGGGATGCACTTATGAATCATTACGAAGGTACAGGATCTGTCAAAGTTTCAAAACTACAATTGCTCATGACCAAGTATGAAAGTCTGAGAATGGAAGAAACTGAGTCAGTATCTGAGTTCAGTGCGAGGGTTAAAAACCCGGTAAACAGCGCACAAAACTTGGGTGAACCATTTGAGGAAGAAAAAGTGGTTCGAAAAGTTCTGAGATCCTTACCCCCGAGGTTCAAGATGCAAGCTATTGCTATAAAGCAATCAACAGATCTAAAAACTCTAACTTTAGATGCTTTAATGGGAAATTTGCAGACTTTTGATTTGGAAATGGAGGAAGAAGATAGGTACCTGAACAAGGACAACACAGGAGTTGCATTCGGCGCTACGGCACCTGCAAGAGCTGACTCCGATATAGAAATGAATGACGTCATGGCCATGCTGTCTAAGAAATTTGGCAAAATGCTTAAGAAAGCTAAGGGACAAGGAAGGCTGAAAACAAATAGCAAAGGAGGTGGAACTGGAAATATCCAAAAGCCAAAAGGTTAAAATCAAGATTTCAAGCTCAAAGGCATTCAATGCTATGAATGTGGAGGTTATGGACACATTGTAGCGGACTGTGGAAACAACAAATATAAGAAATCGTACACACTTACCTGGAGTGATTCTGAAGATTCTGACAATGGTGAACAAGCAGAATAACAGACATGAAATTTTGTTGCATTCCATGGCAGCATGTACCACCCTGATGATGTGGAAGAACGTGAAAACTATGAAAAGTTCTTCAAAATTACAGAAGAAGTTGTGGAAGATAGTGAGGTAATGATGGACTCAAATCATATGCAACCTACCACAATAGGAGCACATGAGGTAGCTGAAGAGATACAAACTGATGACGATGATGTTGACCTTACGCATGAGGAAAATGAAGAGATACAAACGGACGATGAGGATCTTGACATCGTAGAAGCTTATGAAGATCTATACAATAACTGGTGTAAGGTAAGTAAGCTGAACCTTATGTTAATTAAGAATGTTGATTCTCTAGAGTTGGAAAATTCAGCCCTAAAAACCTCAGTAGAAGAACTTAAGATTGATTTAGATACAAAGGTTTCAAATGAACTATACCTGCAAAAGGAATTGGAAAGTTTCAAAAAACGTGTGAGAATGTTGAACACAGGCACCAATAGTCTAAATGAAATCCTTCAGTCAAGAGGGAATAACCATAACAAAGTAGGTCTAGGATTCACAAGCGGGCAGGGAAATCAGAAAAACTCATGGGTGCCAGAAAAGAGATCAAGGAGAAACACTGAAGGCAAAAGGTATGTGAACTATTTTTTTAACAAAACATGTTTTAGGTGTAATATGAAAGGGCATGGATGGAGGCGTTGCAGACAAAAAAAACCACGACAAGTGTGGCGACCCAAGCAAACTTGCTTAACAACAAAATGATTTTTTTTGTCTATTAAATTTTTTTTAAAAAAAAATGCTTAACTTATTTTTTGTTTCGTTTTTTTAATTATTTAACTTTTATCATGTTAGTTTGTTTTGCAGATTCAATTATACATTTGTTTTAAAGATAAAAAATCAAAAACAAAACAAAAAGAAGAAAAAAAAATCAGACCTTGTATGCTAGATGAAGAGAAGTTCATTGACAAGAAAAGATTAAAGCTGTATGAGAAAGAAAGAAGGAGAGTTTTTGTCATATTTATGGTTTGCTAGTGGTACAGGGTTCTTAACTGACGATGAATTTCTTTGAGGAAGAAATTGAGCCAATCAAAGAAGATTATAGACTACTAAGACTCTCAAGCTGCGAGGAGTTGTTAAAGTTATTCTCGATGGACCAAATCCAAACAATTAAGCTGTCACTTCCTCAGGTTTTGCACAGTTAGTTGATTCTACAGATTAGTCCATGTTCTATTGAGGGTTAGTTCACTGGTAACTATTTAGCTTTCAATAGTAGTATTGATTTTTGCAAGTAGTTCATCTAGAACATTTTATTGATAACTTGTGGATAGTTCTCTTGAACTTATTCAAAAAGCTTGTTGCTCGTTTCCCACTCAACTTCTTGCTCATCATAATAGCCTTATGCTTCTGATTCTCTACTCCTGCTACACATATTACACTTGAAATTTGTATGAATGATATGATTGCTCCATCCTCTCAAACACATTAACATCTCTGACATACTTTCCTAGAAGAGGGCTACCCGGTGTCTGCTACGGTTCAAAAGGACCCTAGAACAGCCCGGAGTGAAAGCTATCTAGTGAAAAGTGTACCTTAAAATGGTTACCTGGAAGAGGGCTACCCAGTACTTAATATGGATCCAAAAGAACCTGAGAAGAGTCTGGTGTGAAAGCTTTCCAGTGTTGTTATTTCCGTACTTGATCATTATACTTATGGAGCTCTCATGTTGATATACCTCTCGTTTATATCCTCCCTTTGTGAAACTCTCAAATTTCAGTATCTATCCACATCTTATCAATTGCATGCTCTTAGTTGAATTTTCTTGCATTATTCAATACATACTGTTGTGGCTATGTTACCTTTGGCTAATGTTTATCAAAAGGGGGAGACATGCAATAATTAAAGGGGAGAGTGTGTATGAATTAAGAAGGAGAACTTGATGTACACTCGGCTATGAATTGAGGGGAGAGTGCGTGTAACACCCCGTAAATTCGTTCAAGCCTTTCGTTCGTTAATTAATTCCTTGGGCAATTTAATTAATCTTAATTGGGCTAGTTCTTTCAATTTAATATATATATATATATATATATATATATATATATATATATATATATATATATATATATATATATATTCTTGAGCCTAATTTAATTATTCTAATCAAGAGCCCAATTAATTGAATTTATTCTTGTAAGGGATTTTATTCAATTTGGATCCTTACAATTCTTGTAATTAAAATATTCCTACATAGCCCAACTTCCTAATATATATTATTATAATGTCTTCAAGACACCTTATGGGCTTCCTTACTCTAATTCATATATTTAATTGTAAGGGATGAATTCATTAGCCCAACTTATTAGTCTTGAATATATTTAATTCTTGTAACCAATATAATATATGTAACTTAAGCCCATCCCATATTAAAGTCTTTCACCCTAATACATTATATGTATTCTAGTATATATATTGAAGATCAAAAACCCCTAAAGGTTTTCACTCCTTCTTCTCCCTACACACATTCCACACGCCATTTTCCCTTCATAAATCATCCAAAATTGATCTTCATTTCCCTACAAGTTTTCAAGTCAAGATTGCTCTTTTAAGCTTGTTTAGGATTGGGTAAGTGCATCTAGCTAAGAATCTACCTTGCATTTTGTGGTTTTGTTAGTCTTTTTGCATATTCTTATGTATGTTCTTTTGGGGTTCTTTGGGTAAAAGATGATCAAGAAGGTGGTGGGGCTTTGTGAGCTTGCTTAAGGCTTGATTGGATTGGAGAAAGCTCTTGGAGGTAACCACTATGTCCATCAAAATCTATTTTCTACACTCCTATTCTATATGATATTCTTGGTGTTGGAAATCCTGAAAATTCTTGGTGTTTAGCCCTATTTTGTTGGATCTATTTGTTGGATTTCATCTTGATCTTTTGCCTAGTGTTGTATGATCATTGATGGTTTGGATTTCCATGTTTTTGGCCTCTAATTTGATACAATGTTGATGTATTTGGGTCTGATTTTGCTCTCTGGAAATGGATCATTCGTGTCTGATCAGTATTATGGAATCTGGGATGTGGAACTGGCCTTGCGGAGGTCCCCAGCGGAATAATGTGACCCGCTGGGGAGTTCCGCAAGGCCAGAACGGTGAGGGTGAACGGGAGGTGGTGGTCCGTCGAGGGGTTCCGCCCCCTTCGTGCGGAGGTGTTCGACGGTGGGCTGTGTTCCGCCTGGGCAGTCCGCAAGGCTTCTGGAAATCCGATTCCAGTGGCTGTTTTGTGATGTTGTTGTCTGTTGTTCCTCCTTTGTTTCTGATTATTGTTGGATTGTTCTGTTGGGTATTTTACCATGTTTTTGGAGCATTTATTCATGCCTCTTGTTGGGTAATTATACCATATCTTGGAGTATTGATTCATGTCTTTGGTTTCCCTTTTTGTACTCTTGGTCTATTAATTCCTTGAATTCATTACCTGAGAGTTGGTTTGTGTTCATAGTTGAGATGAACACTTTGTTTGGTTGTTTTGGGTTGAGGTTGGAGTATGATTATGTGATGGTGGTTTGTTGGTATCGTTGGAATTTGTTGGGTGAACTAACTGTGCTACTATTGATTGTATTCGGGTTCATTACCCCTGTGATTGGGTTCATTACCCCCGTGATTGGGTTGATTACCCCTGTGATTGGACTTTGGTCCCTGTGATTGGACTTCGGTCCCTGTGATTGGGTTCATTACCCCTGTGATTGGATTTCAGTCCCTGTGATTGGACTTCGGTCCCTGTGATTGGGTTTTTACCCCTGCGTACCTGACTTCTGACTGGGGTTGGGTTTGGTATGATGGTTGGTGTGAGGATTTGGTGGTTGGTGTTGAGAGTTCCTTCTCGGTTCTTTGGTTTGTGAGTCCTTGTGTATTCGGTTGATATCTCGTTGTTCTCGGTTATGAGTGGTTGTTCCTTATGATTGTGTTCAGTTGGTATCTTGGTTATAGTTCGTTGTTGTCTTATGCTTTCGTTGTTGGATATTGGCTTTATTTGAATGAGTCTTGGTTTCTGATTCGTTCAGCTTATTGTTGTTGAGTATCTGTTTTGAACTATTGAACAGTTCGTTGGTGTTTATATTCTATATGGGTGTGTAAACCTATTTACAAGCTTATGTATATCTATATCTCCTTGCGGGTGTGAATGGTGGTTGCTTAGCAGTCTTTTGCTAATGGTTCTTTGCGTGTTTTCCAGGTATGGAGTAGTCTGAGCGCGAGCGCGTTAGAGCGTATCTATGAGGACGCTTAGACTTAGCTTTATGATGTTTAGACATTGGTTTTTGGGCCTGTGTGCCTTTTGAGATATTATATACTCTTGACTAGTGATTTGAATATTGTGGATTATGACTTGGGGATTTATTTCATTTTATATATGACAGCTTAGTTCGTTTCTTATGGTTAGCCTGTGCATCTAGGCTGTGTTTTATACCTAGATGTGGCATGACGCCCTTAAGTTTTAATTCGCTTCCGCTATGTTATGTTTGTTGGTTGAGATAGGCAGCTGTTGTGTTAAGTTTCATCTATCTCAGCCTGTGTGAGGTTGGGGTGTCACAGTGCGTATGAGTTGAGGGGGAGAACTGCCACTTGATTGTTTGATCAACATATGCCAAAGGGGGAGATTGTTAGTACAAATTAATTAATTGGCATATGTTAATTTTATTGTTGGCATATAAATCAAACAAGTTGAGAAGGGAATTAATGCATGCATAATAATATAATATGTATGTGGCGAGAATGTGTGTGAAGTGGAAAGTAAAATGTGAATTATGCAAAGTGAATGGAAAATGAATGCACGTGAACGTGTGGTGCATGCAAAACAAAAGGAAATGGAATGAAGTCATGGAAAGTGAATATGAGGTGCAAAATGAAAGCCAAGCAAATCGTGTGAGCATGGATACGGATGTGGCCGAAAATTAAGATTAAGCTAATCACAATACATAGGTTCACTCATTATGAAGAAAGATGAAGTTTCATAGATACAAATACATATATATATATATATATATATATATATATATATATATATATATATATATATATATATATATATATATAATAAAAAACAAATCGCAACAAAGTAAAAAAAAAAAAATTTAAAAAGCTAGAGAGAAAGCTATCCTATTCTAACTAATGAGAGCAAAAATAATACCAACAATTGGGTGGAGATTAGTTGATTAGGGTTTGTATTTACCTGGACATGAATCTTCTCTTGTAAGCTTGGGTCCTTTGGAAGACTTCCACTAGGATTTTGCAGAGATGAAGGCTAGGTATTATGATGAAATAGTGAAGAAATTTTATTGTAGTGAGATGAGGGGAAAACTAGAGATGCAGAGTGCGATGCTGCTATAAAAACTACGGTCTTCTCGCAGTGGAATCGGCAGTGGTGTCACGGAGCGGTCGCAGTGGAAACTGAGGTGTGTCTCGGAGCGGTGCCAAATGATACTGCCCGATTGCTACTACGGAAACGGCTATGGAATCCTTCTTCACCCAAATGGTAGTGTAGTGAGAATATGGAAACTTGTATTGGTAGTGAACTGAGATTATTAGACATATTTTTTTTCTTAATGGCGCCAAATGAAAAAAATCTTTCCTGCAACATATTTTCGCTTTTCCTGACGTTTTAGGCTAAAAATGATTTTTAAAATAAAACATTTAGGTACGTTTATTATAAAATGTCATTGATTCTAAATCTTTACTAACGAAATATATTATATTTCGTCAGTAAATATTACAAATTTTTTTATTGTCTCTACCAAAATATATAGTGACGTTATTTAATATAACGTCGCGAATTGTTATATTTAGCGACGTTTTTTAGAGCGTCGTTAAAATTTTCGTCGGGAAATGAAAGATTTCTTGTAGTGATATGTTTAGTCAAATTAGTTACTAATTTGATTATATAAAGTGAAATTTTTGGAGCTCATTATTCACGACTTCAAGGACTTTAATTCGAAGGGTTATTCAGTTATATTGAGCTGATTATTTATCTAATTTAAGTTAGTGAAAATCTATACAAAGTTTTCTCAAGAATTATGTTTTGGGGGGGGGGGGTGAAGATTGAAGTGTATTTTGGCATTCACGAACCTTTCCAACGTAGATGTTTTGAAGATTAAGTTGGTGTATTTGGCTGAGGCTTTTGTGTATGTGATTATGTCATATCAACCCCTGTATTCTTGGTGAAAATCTAGTGGATTGGGCTGACATGAGTTGCCGCGCAGACGTAGGAGTTTTAGCTCCGAACTGCGTTACCAATTACTGTGTCCCTGGTTCCTTTTCTATACTTGTCTTTTATTGTGTTCTTTCTTTGCATGAAAATTAATCCTAATTCAATACAAGTAATTAGCTTTTAAAATTAAGCAGAAACCTTTTAGGAACCAATTGCATTCAAGATCCACGATTCTTTTTCATAGCGTTTTCTAGAACTCGAGATGAGTTCGGCATTGAGCCGGTCATGACAATCCTGACTTATCATCAAGTGTAATACCTTACTTGTGGCGTCGTTCCTATTCCTACGTATCACCTTATAACTTGGTGTGATCGAGGACTTATTAAAACCAAAAAATTAGCCATTTTCCCAACTTAAATTAAACCTTTGAACCAAATTCACCCAGTCGAATAAACCATCCTATGATATTCTTTGTAATTCGATTGTGAAGAGAATATCGGGCCAACCATGTTATCATTTGGTATCAGTGTCTAGGTCTTTCTCATGCTCCAAGAAGTAGAAAGAGATGGAGTAGATTGTATGTTAGTCGAAAAACCTGGTGGATTTCAAGACTTGGACATTTGTGTTGTACTAAGGGATAGTGTAATCCTCCTTAGGAGTTCCAAGGAGAAGAGTGGAGTAGCCTGCGGTAACCGAACCACTATAAAATCTCTCTCTCTCTCTCTCTATCTCTATCTCTATCTCTATCTCTCTCTCTATCCTTTATTTATTGCTCTCATTGCATATTTTCAACGACCAAACTAACTAATCTTACAAGAACAAATTACGTGCAAAATGTTTAAAGGTTTAACTTATATTTCCGCTGTGCATACTCTCGAGTAGTTAAAGTTACCTTTCGGTTACTTCAACTATTCGTAAATCATTTTGAAAAATTCTACAAGTCTATTCATCCCCCCTCTAGGCTTGTCCATGGCGGGTACTAGTTACCAGGCCCGCCCGTCATCATGAGTACTATCAGTTGGAACTGTCGTGGCTTGGGCAATCCACGTACAGTTCGCGAGGTGGTGGACCTTGTGTCCCGTAAGAAGCATGAGTTCCTATTTCTCATGGAAACCAAGGTGGGGCAGATGCATGCTAAACGGCTCCGTGTCAAGCTTGGGTTTGAGGGACTGTTTTACGTTGATAGGGTCGGGTTGAGTGGAAGATTGTCGTTGTTTTGGAGGAAGAATTATACGACCAGACTGCTGAGTTTCTCGAAACATCATGTTGACGTAGAGGTTTGTATGCCAAGCTCGTTATGTTGGCGGATGACATGCTTTTATTGCTACCCTGAGCGTAGTAGGAGAGCTCAATCTTGGGACTTGCTACGATCCTTAGCTGGCAGATCAGTGTTGCCTTGGGTAATCTTAGGAGACTTTAATGATCTCTTGTACCAGTCTGAGAAGAGAGGTGGGAACCCTCATCTTGATGGTCTGCTATGCGGTTTCGGGGAGACTGTGGATGATTGTGGATTGGTTAGCTGCCGCTGCAGGGTTACCAGTACACTTGGGAAAGAGGCAGGGGTACTGCGGACTGGATAGAGGAGAGGTTGGATAAGGTGCTGGCGACTGAAAGTTGGTGTAGTCAATGTGAGGGTGCTGTCGTGGAGAACCTGGTAACTCGTAATTCGGACCACTCCGCCCTCTATTTGGGGTTTGGTGCTGGTCGGGTGAGGAATGGTGGTAGTAGGAGCTTCAGGTTTGAGATGGCTTGGCTGCTTGATGAGGGCTGTAGGGGCGGTGGTGGAGGGGGCGTGGGAGGATGGAAAGGCGGATGAGCTTCTTCACTGTTTACATCTTTGTGGGGAGAGGTTGCGAAGGTGGGGTCGCGATCATTTTCATAAGTTCGGGGAGAAGATCAAGTGTCTGCGGAGGAACCAGTTGTCTTTACGTGGGCATAGGGATCCTACTTCCTTGGCTGAGTACCAGCATATTGAAAACCAGTTGACCCGTCTTGAAGCTCAGGAGGATGTGTTTTGGAGGCAACGGGCAAAGCAGCACTGGTTGAAGGGAGCTAATTCCAACACACGATTTTACCACAGGTATGCCTCTGCCAGTAAAAAGAAAAATATGCTATCTAGGCTTAAAAATGATGTTGGTGTGTGGGTCGAGGGTGAACTTATGGAGTCTGTTGTTTTGACATATTATGATAATATATTCCAGTCCAGTCACTCGGCCCCTATTGAATCGTTTTTCACCTCTATTGCTCCACGGGTTTCTCAGAGTGACAATGATCTGCTCCCACGGTCCTTTGAGCATGATGAGGTCAGAACAACATTGTTTTCTATGTTTCCTGATAAGGCATCGGGGCCTGATGGGATGAACCCGGGGTTTTATCAGCACAACTAGGATGTCGTAGGGGAGGACGTGTATTCTTTTGTGGTAAATTGCCTAAATTCAAGTACTTTCCCAGATGGGCTAAATGACACTAATGTTGTGCTTATTCCAAAGAAAAAAATACCTGAATCTGTGGCTGATTTAAGGCCTATAGCTCTGTGCAATATTGTTTATAAGATCATATCGAAGGTGTTGGCAAATAGGATGAAGCATCTGCTGGGGCACTTAGTCTCTAAGTCTCAAAGTGCGTTCATCCCTGGTAGGTTAATCACTGATAATATTCTTGTGGCAGCGGAAGCGGGACATTACTTGAATAGGAAACAGTGTGGTTTGGTTGGCTAGGGAGCTCTCAAGTTAGATATGGCAAAAACCTATGACCGTATGGAGTGGTCTTTTCTCAGGAGAATGTTATTGGCATTGGGCTTTGCCGATAGATGGGTGGACCTAATTATGCTTTGTGTAACTACTGTCTCATATAATATCTTGATAAATGGGGTTAGTGGTGGACAGGTTAATCCCACTCGTGGTTTGAGGCAGGGAGATCCTCTTTCGCCGTATTTATTTATAATTTGTGCAGAAGGGCTCTCTATGCTACTCCAAAAGGCCTAAGCAGAAGGCTTTATTCATGGTTACAGGGTCGCTAGGGGTGCCCCTCCTATCTCACACTTGTTTTTTGCGGATGACAGCCTCCTGTTTTTCAGGGCAAATGCTCAAGAAGCAGGGGCTGTAAAACATTGCTTAAATGTGTACAAGTCTATGTCTGGGCAGGCGGTAAATTATCATAAATCTAGTGTCTGTTTCAGCAGGAATACTACTGAAAACAACAGGGAGGAAGTGGCTCAAGTGTTAGGTGTATCACAGGCTCCTAACTTTGGGAAATATCTGGGCTTGCCAGCCTTTGTAGGTAGGAACAAAAAGGCTGCCTTCTCATATATTGAAGATAAGATCAGACAGAGAATTGGTTCTTTGAATAAAAGACTACTTTCGCAAGCTGGTAAGGAAATTTTGTTGAAGAGTGTGGCACAGGCAATGCCCACCTTTTCTATAAGTGTTTTCTTTCTTCCTGAGTCAGTTTGTTCTTCCGTGGAAAGAACTATGAATAGATATTGGTGGGGTTCGGGAGTGGAGAGAGGGATTCCTTGGAAAGCCTGGGACTGGTTATGCGTGCCAAAAACTTATAGTGGCTTGGGTTTCAAGGAGCTCCGAGCTTTCAATCTGGCAATCTTAGGAAAACAGGCTTGGAGATTTTTAACTATGCCCCAATCTTTGGTAGCCAGAGTCTACAAAGCCAGATATTTTCCAAGTTCCACTTTTATTGAGGCTTCGTTAGGTGGATGCCAAGTTATTGCTGGAGAAGTATCATGACTGCTCACAACCTTGTCTATAGTGGTGTGAGGCGGAGGATTGGTGAAGGGAAATCAACATTAGTCTGGGGTCACCCCTGGCTCCCTGATGACCCAAGTCCAATGGTTCAGACCCCAATGCCTGCCAACCTTAATGGTTCCCTTGTTTCTGGTTTGATTGATGAAGAAAGGAAGACATGGAATCTCTCTATTTTATCTGATATTTTTACCCATGCGGATGTGGAACGCATTTCAAGGATCCCTATTTCACCCGGGTATGAAGACTCCTGGTATTGGTTTGGTGACCCAAGAGGGTGTTATTCTGTTAAGAGTGGTTATAGGTCCATAATTGGTGACTATGCTAGCCTCCCTAATACTTTTGATAACTGGAACCTAATGTGGAAGCTTAAAGTTCCCCCAAAGTGGAAGATGTTTCTTTGGAGGGCCCTTACTAATGTTCTTCCTGTGACTATGAATTTGCTTTTAAAGAGGGTAGAGGTTGATCCTACATGTCCAATGTGTGGTCTTATTCATGAAGATACAATGCATGCACTTGTACTGTGTGACTATGCTCAACTAGTTTGGAATGAGTCTCATTTATGTACCCCTACCTTGGTTGACACTACTTTTAATTTATGGTTTGTAAATGTGTTGACCACTATGTTTGAAGAGGATGTTTGCTTGGTTGTGGTAGTACTCTATCATCTCTGGCGTGCCGGGAACAATGCGGTATGGGATGGCTTTCTTCCTGCCCCGAGAAGAGTAATGGTGTCAGCAGCATCCACGCTGCATGCATGGCGGGCTGCAAACTGTGGCCAACTGCTGCCACTGCATCAGGCCGAGACGGGCAGCACGCCTACCACAGGCCAGCATGGTCAGCAGCCGACGCTCATGCTGCTAAGATGTTTGTTCGATGCGGGTTACCATCCTGGTACGCTACTCAAAGCGTCCTTCAGAGCAGTGTTGTTGGCGGAGGACGGAGGTTTCTTGGCAGCTTGTGCAGGACCACTACCCGACTGTTTCTCTCCATTCATGGCGGAAGCAGCAGCATGTAATGAGGTATTATCTTGGCTAAGGAACAGGGGGGTGTCATCGGTTCAAGTTTGCACAGATTGTTCTCAACTTAGAGGTGGTTTGGGACCGGGACGACAACCATATTTCTCCTATGCTGGATTGATCGTGGATGCTTGCAAAGTTTTAATGTCTTCATTTGATGTTTGCTTTACTAATTTAGTTCCTAGATCATCAAATATTATTTCGCACACTTTAGCTTCTACGGCATTTTCTCAGGCTTGCAATCTGTATTGGGACTCCGTCCCTCCGGCCTCTATTTCTGCTATGCTCTAGTAATCTAAATCGCTTTTTTTTTTGCTCAAAAAATGTAAGACAATCTCACATAAGACATTTAATACTTTTTAGTTAAAATATACAGAGTAATATTTTTCTTTGCACTCATAAAAAGTAGTACATTTGAACTAAAAAGTATTATATATGTCATAGTGAGACTATCTTATACCAGACTTATTCAATGTTTTATGTTTGGATGTTGATTTGTGATATATGGATTTGTAGGTTGTGGAGATTTAAATTTTGGAGTTTGTATTTATTTTTGTATACTTGGGTAACTTGGCTATTTGCATTATATTTTATTATTGATTAAATGATGTTTAAGTTTATATTTATCAATGTAAATTTTTTTTTTGTTTATTATAGAATGTTTAAAATGTTAAATTTAAAATGTTGAAAATTTTAGTTGGGTTGACCTAATAGGGTTAGCTCGAAAACGAGTGACATGATTTGATTGGCGTCCCTAACTAGTGTTAATTTTACTGTCGTTGAGACCCTCTCTTTTGATCATATTAAGTTGTGGCTTCTTTAATCTTTATCTCTCGACGGTAATCGTCCCTTCTACATTTTATCTCACTTGAATTTTCTACTTTTTAGTATCCTTTATCTTATAATTTTCTTGTCTTCTACTTTCTTTTGATCTTTCTAGAAGTTGTATCATGTTCAATGCTTTCTTCTGAAGGTCCAATTTTAATCATTTTGATTAGGCACACGTCATAAACTATGTTTAAGTGTTTGAATGAGGTTTGAATCTTTGCCTTAACAAATTACTAGAAATGGAAATTCTATTCTAATATGGAGAATCTAGGGCCTGTTTACTAACAGAAAACTTTTTTCAGTTTTCAGTTTTCTAATTTTCCAGTTTTCATTCTCTGTTTTGTGTAAAAAACTTGTTTACTAACACTTACTTTTTTAGTAACGTTATAAAATTAACAATAAATTTAATTTCGAGTGATTTTTAGACCTTATATTTAAAATATATTTGGTCTAAATAGATTTTAAATAGAATAAATATATTTTTTACTTTTAACTCCAATATATGTAAAAATTTTACATTTAATATTCGAACCAAAATTTATATCTGTATATAACATAAATAAAAATATATCTGAACCAATAACTTATTAAGTTCACATAAAATTTAGTTTAGATAATATTAATATTTTTTGAGCTAATATTTAAAATATGTTTGGATATATTCATTTGAATGACATGTATATAATATATAATTTTTATTTTGAATTCTAATATAGTAATATATGTGAAATTTCGATATCCGATATCTGGACCAAACTTGTATCCGATATAAAATTAAAAATATCCAAACCAATAATCAATTGAGTTCAATCCTAATATAAAACTTGGTATAGATTTTAATTTTTAATTTTGATAATGTGAATGGTGTATAATTTTAAGCGTAATCAAATAAGTTATGTTTAAATAAGTAATGCAGGTAGAAAAGATAGAAGATGATAATAAGTAAAAGAAGATAATAATAAATGTAATCATAGTAATGAATAAATATGTAAGTAGATAATGATGCAAATGTGGTTATAGTGGCATATAGTTTAATAGATGATAGCTGATTGTATTTTCCATTGAAAACATTTTTTATAGTGTTTCAGTTTTCTAGAAAACTGAAAAATTATTTCCTGTTTTCAAAATGGAAAACTGTGTTAGTAAACATGTTTTCTGTTTTCTGTTTTCCAATTTTCTAAATTTTCAGAAAATTGGAAAAAATTTCCTGTTAGTAAACAGATTTTCTAATACGGAGTATAACTTAATTAGCATCATCAAATTTTATATAATTAATATTATTCATAACAAAAAAATAAAGAGTATTTTTATGAAATAAAGATTTTAACTTTACATAGACATATTTTAAAAGATTTATTTTCTAAATTAATATTAATATTAAATAAAATAATAAACATAGTAATAAATAGTTTAATGTAGTGGTTTGATGTTCTATATGGAAAATAGTGTTAATGCCACATGAGATCTTTCGAATATAGAGGTTTTGTCACGTTTAGTCATAAATTTTCAAATTGACTATCTATGGTCATTCGACTTTCAAATGTAACCATTCGTGGTCCAAGTTAACCACCCATGATCCTTCAATTTTCGAAATTTAACCAGCTGTGATCCTCTTGAAAGGACCATGGCTGGTTAAAATTTAATAGTTGAAGAACCATGGGTGATTAATTTGGACCACAGATGGTAACAATTTAAAAGTTGATGAACCACGGGTGGTCAATTTAAATGTTGAGGACTAGCGTTGCAAAACCACTATACTCGGAGGATCTCAGATGGTATTAACTCTAAAAAATAAGTATAAATGTTTTTTTAAAGGGAAAAAAACTCCATTTCTCTTATCAAATTAAAATAATAGCCACATCTAAATACCATCTCAGAAAACAATAAACACCGTGTTTGTTACTACATTTTCTAAATTATGTTTTAATTGATAACCAATGAAAATTAAAAAAGAGAATTGGATAAAGCATGCAAGAGATTCTCTTCTCCCAAAAGATCAACATACTAGAAATGATTTGATGTCATTAAGAAATTCGAATCAAGTACTCCATTTTAGGTTAGCCAATTACCGGCAAGAAATATGCAGGCTCCGTTAAGGTTGCATGTCGGCCATTATAATGAACTGGGAATCTGAGATGAATATAATCCCAATACTAACGATTTTTTTTATTTATTTTTATTTTTATTTTTTTGTTTTTGATAATTTCAATTTCCAACTTCACTAAATTATACTATCTTAGACCTCAGGAACCCACTCTCAAACTTATGAGTAGATAAATCGAACCAATCTAGTTTCAAAATTCAATGTCAAACGGTATACTTCTGTTCACAAAGAGTCTAACTGAAACTTAAATCCCCAATATTCATAAAGGATGTTAGGTTAAGTTTCTAAAATTATACTTTATTTTTATTCACTAATGGCTAATTTCTTTTTAAATAATATTCTCTTTACCTTGTTAACTTATAATGCGATAACTAATTCATGAGTATTGACGATAAATATGTTACTGGAATATATTTAGATAAGTAAATCGTTTATGTTGCTATAATCTCAATACAAAATGTTTAACGTGTCCCTTTCTACTACATGGTCTACTATTTATACAATGAACGTAACGGCTCTTCTAGTGAGTGTAACGGAGCATACATTGAGTGATGGGTTCTTGGGTATAATAATGGGGAACGGTTGGAGTAATTTCTCTTTGCAATGTGTCGGTACAACTGGTGACCATTTGACTTCCATGCGTCTGCCTGCTTGCATGTGATTCCGAATCGGGTATTTACCCAATTACCCTGTCACCAGTCCATACTCCCGAGCCGACGAGAGTGGTCGAGATGGCTTGGGAGTAATAACTTGTATCAGCTATAAATTCTTTAAGTTATTAGGAATCAAACTCTTTTATTATATGGAAATCTCAGGATTTCCTTTATCTTTTCTATTTTCCAAATATTTTCTAATCTTCCGAATATTTTTTCCTTCCTTTTCTATGTCATCCCTTGTCATATAAAATTCTTTATTCTAACAATTTGTTTACCACTGCTTCACGTTTCTGCCCTGGTATGCTTCTCTTTTTTATACTATACTTTTATTATTTATTTATTTTATTATATAATTTTTTGTGAACCCTAGCCAAGGCGGCCTCGGCTGCTACTTTTTTTGAGTGGTTTCTCGCTTGTTGACAGGTTGGTTCTCCTCTTGTTCACTAACCAGGTTAGTCTCCCTAATTATGGATGTGCTATATTTGATGCTGATGATCTCCCTTCTTCCGATGATGACGAGGAGTATTTACCAGAGGATAATGACCTTACTACCTCTTTTAAAAATTTCCCTCATATTCCTTATACTCATGGACCCTCGCCTTCAAATTTACAAGTGCCAAAAACTCGTCCAAAAAGGAAGAGGCGCGGGGCCCCCCATTCCCCCCTTGATAATTCTCCTATAGCGTTAATACGACCTCAATTAGATCCCCAAGATTTGGAGGATGCCCAAGGTGTTGTTGGTCCTAACATTCTCACTCTCAATTCCGAGCTTGACGCCAATATTATGAATTGAATCATCCTAGAGACACATATTTTGGAGTTCATATTTTATCTATGCAACTGGGGCTTGGGTTTCTTCTCCATAGTTTCCTTATAGAGTTTCTGAATTATTACGAGATAGTCCCAGGTCAACTTGTTCTGAATGGCTACCAGGCAATTGTTAATTTTCTTTTTGTTTGCCGAGAGAGCGGGAGGGGGGGTAGAGCCCACATTAAGTCCTTTTCAAGCCCTATTTTTAGTTGGTAAGTCGTCCTCCTCCTCTGAGGGTAAAGGTTTTCTTGTTATTTCCTTCAGACCCCGTCTCAAGCTTTTTGACGATCATGTTACTTTTAATAAGGTGTGGAAACCAAAACTTATTTCTTCTCTCTCGGTTGTCCACCCCCGTTTGTCGTTACGTGGGGATCCCAAGTCAGGTGCCACCCACCTTTAGATAAGAGTCCATCTGTGAGTAAGGGTGTAGTTGAGATGAGGAAGGGTGGTCCTCTAAAGATGGCTAAATATACTACCGAGTGGGAGTTCGCAAAGTTGAGTTTTTGATGACTCGACCAGCTGCCCTTGATTCAACCGGTATCCCTCTACTGTTTGCGACTCTTGACTTTTTCCTTAATTGCTTATTCTAACCGTGTTTTCTTTGTAAGTGCCATGTCTTCGAGATCAGACCGATATTTGTCGCGGCTTGCACAAAATCCTCCGCCTGAGAAGTGTAAGACGGACAAGAAATGAAAAAAGAGTTAAGCAGCAGCGGTGGAGGAGGCAACGTCTCCCCCGCCAAACCTGAACTCTATGTCGGCTCCAGCTAAGTCCTCTGTCCCTTCTTCCCAGCCCCCCGAGCAAGGAGAAACTTCTAAAGACCGAAATCCACGTGCCCGGACGAACTTGATTCGGCTAGGAGTGGATGTGCCTCCTGGAGCATCTATAATAAACGGGAGTATCAATGTTGTCGAGTACGCCTCCCGCCTTGCTCTTCCCACGGATATGAGTTATTTGAGCGCCATGGATGTGAGCGTGCTACAGGAGCGGTACCTCAGACACATGCTGGAGGTTGGGTATTGACTTTGAAAATTTATTTGTTTATACCTCAACACCTCTCACCTTATTCTTACATTATAGGTTATGCTGAAAGGACAAATCCTTCACGCCCAGTGTGAGCTAATATGTACCAAGGCCCTTGCGGAAAATAAAAGCATCCAGGAGCTTGAAGTGTCACGTGAAGGTGAGCTTGGGATGCTGAAGAAAGATCACGAGGTGCTAACAACTGCGTTGAAGCAGGAACAAAAGGATCATGAGAAGACCCAAGCTACTATCGCAGCTTTGAGAGAGTCCCATGCTGCAACCCTTAATGAAGTGGAGGAGGTCTATAAGCGGTTTGCCAAATCCAAGGAAGATGTGAAAGAGTACCTAAGCACTGCTGAGGATGCTAAGGAATTTCTGAAAACCAAAGTGGGCCAAGAAGCAATTGAGGCAGAAGTTTAAGTTGCATTTGAACTTGGAATGTATATTTTGCAGCAACAAATTTATCCGGTGTTACATGAGAAAGTTCCCGGTTTTGACAAAGTGACCATGGGTTTGCCAGTGATGGAAGAGAATCCTAACCTAGATGCCAATCATGATGAAGCTAATGTTGCTAATAATAAAGTTGATATTGTTGCCGCCGGGAAGGATGCTGACCGTAAAATGTCTCCCATTGCCGACCTTCTCCGCGTCAATACCAATAATGTTCCTAATGTTTCCTTAGAGAACATAGTCATTGAAGATATTACCGAGAATGAATAGTTTGTTGCTACATTTCTATTTTTTCCATAGTTGAAATCTTTAAATAATGTTTAGACACTTCGCTATTTTTTATCACCTCGCTACTTTTTATAACCTTCAAACGCTAATAAATAATTTTTTATTTACGTTTTCGTGTTCTCCCTTTTTTTTAGGCGGAGGGCACCTTTTGCGCACGGCCTCGACCTGGGGCTAAGGTACCACCTTGGCTGTGGGATTCGGTCAAAACTTTTTTTTTTCACTGTACGAGCTTGCAATTTTTTACTGCACTTTTGACTTTATCACGTATCCATATGAAGAAACAAGAATAAATTAGTCTAGGTGGACCATGATTAATACTACACTGATAATATTTGATTAAATGCTCCGAGTTCGATATCTTATCGACCATTTTGCCTCCTACTGTTCTCAGCTTGTAAGTTCCTAGGCGAATGACTTCGTCACCCACTTTTTTAGTGAACTTGCCCCCTTCTAAGGGCTGACTAGCTTTTCTCTTTCGCAATACGTAGTCACCTACTCGAAAATACCAGGGTCGGACCCTTGCGTTGTGATAGGACTTTAGCTGAAGGTTGTAGTTCTCCATCCTGCAAAATGCCGCATTTCTCTTTTCATCTAAGAAATTAAGATATACCCCTTGCTGGAGTTCATTTTGGTTCGGCTCGTATTCTTCCACCCTCCTACTTGGTACCACTACTTCCACTAGAGCCCGAGTCTCGAACCTATAAGTGAGGGCGAACAGAGTTTCCCTAGCGGCCCTCATCAGCGTTGTGTGGTAGGACCAAAGGATATTGTCAAGTTCTTCTACCCATGCTTCGCCAGCTACCTCTAATTTCTTTTTCAAGTCATCAAGGATGGTTCTATTCACGTTTTTCACTTGACCATTTGCTTGAGGATAAGAGACCGCTACTTGGCTATGCTTGATGCCTCGCTCTGACAAGAATTCTGAGAATTCCATTGCTTCAAACTGGCGCCCATTGTCCGTAATCACTTGAAGGGGGACACCGAAGTGGCATAAGATATTCTTTTCAACAAACTTTTTGCACCTTACTACTTGATGCTAGCAAGAGGCTCGACTTCTACCCATTTAGTGAAGTAATCAACAGCGACAATGGTGTACTTCGGCTTCCAGAGTCTGTGGGGAGGGCCCCTACCAAGTCAATTCCCTATCTTGAAAAGGGGATTGATGTGCTCACATGAGTATAATTGGTTGCGGGTCGACCTGGTAGCGTTTGGAACTCTTGGCATTTAAGGCACCGTGATGTTTGTAGTTTAGTGTGAGGTGAATGAAGGTGGTAAAACGAGGAAGAGGTTCCCCGAGTGTCGTGTTCTCAAGGATGACAACTTGGAACCGAATTATGTATTGGCATTTAGGATGTTAAGAGGCAAGATTTACAAAAATTGCTAGAAAACAAATGAATCATTGAGGAAAAGGTAAGCAATGGTAAAATTAAGGAAAACAATGAAAGAAACAAGGGAATGGATGTGCTATTTAGATCTCATGCTTGACAACCTATGGGGTGTTCTAGGAAATGTGACTCGGACTCAATCAAGGGAGCCTACGGCACCATCACCGGGTGGCGCCACACTACGGATTCCCGGTTCCTCATTCGGATGGGGCATTTTATCGACCACTTGGTCAACCACTCCTCCCGGGCCTCATCCTTCCGGATCAAGGGCGGGGATGTGGTCAATTAGGACTCATGTAGATCCGCTATTGCGCAAGCTACACTTCCCCTAACTTGGCTACCTATTGTGGCCATAAATAGGCACCAATCAATCCACACAGCAACCACACATGACATAAGAACCCTAAATCAACATTTCTAGAATCAAATGGAAGAATTGTATCAAATCAAGCACAATAACTAGATTGGAACATTCAATCCCCAATCTACACTAGCCAATCATCATCAAAATCATAAAAGCAAAGCAAAACTAAACAACAATGAAATCAAATTGAAATTGCAAAATGGAATTAAAGAAATGAAAGTAGAGTAGAGATTACCAAGCTATGTGAGTCTTCTATTACATTTTGATCTTCAATCTATCCAATCAATCTAGATCTATCCCCTACTTAAAGAAATCTAGAACTAAGAAAAGGGGATATTCCCCTAAGGGAAATGGAAAGGAAAATTAGATCTAAAAGTTGTGGATCCCCCCAAAAAAATGTTAGGGATTGATTTAAATAGTCACCACAAAGCCAAATCCCATTTTTGCCCTTAATGATGCGCTCCACGTGTGGACCCTAGGCGTGGACCCCTACTGGAATTATTCCATGTGTGTTCCACGCGTGGAGGAGAAAAGTCGGCAAAAATTATGATGCGTACGAGGGGGAGTATGATCGTACATAGCCCAGGATCCACAAGCGAGGTGTTTTCTTTACTTTTTTCCTTGGCCTCCGGTTTCCTCTAATCCTACAAGAATTGCTTTGAAATACAACAAAAGATAAAGTTTTGCAAGAATGAACACATCAAAGCTTATTACGCACTAATTTAATCACAAATGGGCATAAATGTTGCATTTAAAGTTCTCAAACCGAACCTTTTCCTAACTACTTTTGGAGCTTATCAAAGTTTCCACACTTTAACTATTTCTTGCCATCAAGCAATTCACAATCTAAACACTAATCATTTAAGCGCCAAAATAGTTATGCAACTCAATCAATTGATCGGTCGAGTGATGCTAGGGTGTCATCGACTGGAGAGGGTGAAATCCCCCACACTATTTACCAAAAGTTCTAATCATGTGTCTTTCAATTTGAAAAAGTATGCCAAGGAAGCAAAAATCTCTAAAGGTCAAATTCAAGTACAAGAAAACCAATTCACACCTTTTCAAGCATGCAACACAATAGGGGTTAACCTTCATTTTGTAAGGGCCTTTAAGCCGATCCTCCTAGTGGGAACAATGTGTACACTATAACCAATTGTCCAACCTAAACGCCAAAGCTCTTTTGCGTTAAAATAAATGAGGTAGGGGCATGGACCGCTCACCGCCATGGCTTGGGCGGTCACTCTTTCTTCTCAACCCCCTCGGAGGCTCGGATCACGTCATCGGGCACCCGACTTCACATGGCTCCATGCTTTTTCGAAGTTCAGTGCAATGGGTACCCGAATCTAAGCGGGGTAGCTCACCTCCTCTCAATTTTCTCATCTTCTAGGATCTAGTCGGGACAACCGACTTCACGTAGATCTCTATGCTTGTTTGAAGAACGATGCAATGGTTGCCCCAAATCCTAGCAAGACGGCTCGCCTCGGATCTTATCACTAGGAGTGGCCATTATCTAGCCTTTTTCTCATTTCACCGAATCAATCCCTCATGCCTTTTTCTAGGGAATCGGGATTTACTCACATTTCTCACCTTAGGCTCACCTTTTGCCCCATGCCCTACCAATTTTAGTCCATTTTCCTGGCTTCGCTTGCATTATATTTCTCAAGTTAAAGGGTACACACTCCACTTCGAAAGATCTTTCACTAAGGTCCTAAGAAAAGAGAAATGCCCATAAATTCATCTAAGTACAACATACTTGAATTAAAACTGAATAGATCATGGTGGTTGCACATCATCATGCGACATGTTCTCCCCTATGTATGAGTCAACCTTAATTCAAAACTTTACTTCTTGAGAGGGAGTGGGTTCGAGCCTCAGTGGAGGCGATATTGGCTCTTTGTGCTTCATTTGGTTGAAAAAGTAGCTATGGACAGATACTACATTGTAACAGAGTCAATAGTACTAAAAAATAAACTATTATCAAGTTGTTATGAATAATAACAACAATAGTAATAATAATGTTGTAAATGATAATAATAGTAAGAACATCCATATAATGGAATTAGAAGGAGAGAGAATTCATTTCTCTTGTATTCACATCTTTGATCAATTGTACAAATGGGGTGTGGGTTTATATAGCATCAGAATGGGAATAAATAAATAATATTTATACAGAAATAAGACAAGTGTTTAAGCTAGCTAAGTTGGTTTGTCACTTGCTCAGCATTTTGTAAGAGGGCATGTGTTTAATTCCCTCCACCATCATGAGTTTTTTTTTTTTTTTTTGGAACTTGAAACCTGATTGTATTTGGGCATTTAAGTTCAAGAGGAACTACATGAGAACATATATATGAATGTGCTTATTACTCAGTTGGAAAGATTTTTGTTTGTTGTCCAAGTGGTTGTGGGTTCAAGTTTCATCTTGGACATCCACCTTATTCTTTTGGTGGCTTGGTGAATATGTCTGTTATGTTTTATTTCACCTTTATAAAGTACATGATATATATATATGGTGAATATATATACATGAATGTGCTTATAGCTTAGTTGGTAAGATTCTTGTTTGTTGACTAAGTGGTTGGGGGTTCAAGTTTTATTTTGGAAATCCACCTTAATTTTTTTTTGTGGCGGCTTGGTGAATATGTCTGTGTTGCACAGATGATACTACAAATCTTAAATTTTCAAAAGAGAGGGCTTTTGTGAACAAATATGTTCAACTGTCAATGGGGTGAATATACTTTATAATAATCTTGTGACTCTTCTGGAGTTCACGTGGGTATAATGCTGACATCATTATGTCTAGTCAGCATTTTTCATAATATACCCATTTATTAATCGTTGGTGCAACACCATCCTTATTGTCTCCTTATAAGACAATGGTGTAAAATATAGAGAAAATATCATTTTTAGTCCCTCAACTATAATACATGTATCAATTTTGGTCCTTGACTATTAAAAATTTCAAATTAGGCGCATGACTATTCAATTTGTATCACTTTTGGTCCTTGACTATTAACATATTCAAATTAGGTGCATGACTATTCATTTTGTATCACATTCGGTCCTTCCGTTAAATTTTCCGGCCAAATTTCCGGCGAAGTCATCGAGGGTGACCGGCGTTTTCTATTTTTTTATTATTATTTTTTATTTTTAAGTTTTTTTTATTTAAAAGTTACGGAGTATTAAAGTAATTTTTAAAATAAAAATTAAATAAATTAGTCGGTCACCGGTGACTTCACCGGAAATTTGGCCGGAAAATTTAACGGCAGGACCAAATGTGATACAAAATGAATAGTCATGCACCTAATTTGAAAATGTTAATAGTCAAGGACCAAATGTGATACAAATTGAATAGTCGTGCACCTAATTTGAAATTTTTAACAGTCAAGGACCAAAATTGATACGTATATTATAGTTGAGGGACTAAAAATGATATTTGCTCTAAAATATAATACAACTAGTTTTGGGACTTGGCATCACGGGGATCAAATAATAATAGCCAATACCCAAGTAGCGCATCATATATTGGTTTGTCTAACTAGCCAATCAAAATTATATATTGGCTAACTGGTGTGTGAATTCCTTTCAAGGAAATACTCGATCTTCAGGTCGAGATAATATTTAGCTCTCACAAGCTTTTTATTTCAAAATTCCCATGAACTGACATTATCAAGCTCTTTATGTATTTCATTGATGTTTATACCATCAATATTGACTGAGATAATCAACAAATTCATTAGTAACTCTTTATTGAGCACATGATGGTACATATTATTCCTTCTTCACGAGGACAATAACTCCAATTACAACTCTTTAAAGAGTACATAATGACATATGCATATTCCTTCTTCGGGAGGAAAAAATACTCAGTCATCAGGTCATATATAGACCTTCATATTGCGATTTTTGCTTTCTCTTATTTTGAGAATTTTCAAATCCATCACGGATTTCTCAAATATATCGTCCAATGACCCTTTAATAAGCGGTCATGACGTTCATCATATATTGTCCAATGACCCATAAATATGCGGTCATGACTTTTATCAACTGCCAATTGATATTAATCAGCGGAATTTATTGTCATCCATTATGGGAGAGTATATCATTTCAATTATAGATTTCTGTGTAAACCCATATGCTCCAAGCTTCGCCTTTTATCATATCATTATTCTCTTTCGTACCATCACCTATTCAATGGTGTTTACACATAATATAGAGAATACAATAGCGAGCTGAGCTATGCCTTAATTGCTCATTTATATATCAAATAATTAGGACACTTCTTGTGCCTAACTCTGGATCCAGATTGAGCAATTATAAAGGCAATTGTGTTGCCGACAACATTTTTCATAACTTTCTCCCATATTCATAATGTTCATGGCAATTTCAAAATTAACCAGATGATCAACGGATTGGGAAAGCATGAGGGCTTTCCAATACCATTTACATCAAGAGCAAATGACACTCCTTCATACCCATGGAGACACTATCACAAGGCATGGTGATGCCATTGCACAACAAAGGGACGAGATTGCAAGGGCAAGGGAGGTCGTGAAGAGACAAGGTCGAATGATTGAAGACCTCCAAGTACAATTCATGAACCATTTCCATCCCACGTTCTATGGTGGTGACCATTGATGCTCCCACCCCACAACTCCAAGCAAAGCATGAAAGAAGAAATAAGAAGAAAGAAAAAAGAAGAAGAAAGAAGAAGAAAGAAGAGAAAAATTTTGAAGGAAAATTGTTGTTGAAATTGTGTTCTATGAGTCCCATCAAAACATTAGGTTCCCTATGCGTGAGGTTCTAACTTTTAAATTCTTTATTTTCATTGCACTTTAATTGCTTTCTAGTTCGTAGTTATTTCGTTTGGAACATTTTCACTTTAATTCCTAGACTTTTGATGATCTTTAGTTTGAAGTGTTTTTAGCATGTTCTAGATAGACTATGTTTGATGCTTTCTTTAGCTTGATGTTGTTTTACTTTTACATTTGAGTCGGGCGACTAAAGACGTTAAACGTGGTGCTATTGGGAGGCACCCCAAGCATCAATGCATCATAAACAAAAAGAGAAAAAATGAAAAAAAAAATGAGAAAAAGGATAATAAAAGGAGTCGCTCCCTACTCCATTGCACCGTGGAATGTTCATATGCTAACACTTTTCTTGTAGCATTGATGGCGGAGGCAACTCATGGCTCGAAGCTTAAAGTGTAGAAAGAAAAGAGATGCTCACTTGGTTGTAATTTGTAAACCTCTTATCCCTTTTTACATTTCAATGCCCTGTTTTCAATTTTAAAGTGTGGAAACATGATAGTTTTTGCATTGCACATGGCACACATGATGAGCACTCCATTTGGTTATTCACAAAAGGGTAATGTTTTGACACCCCGAACCCCGAAAACACTTCTAAAGTGTGGAAAGGGGTTTGCTTGATTTTCTATAGACATGTGCTCTTTTATTCCACTTGGTCCTCATGGAAACATCCAGAACGATGTTTGGTTTAAAGTGTGCAAAGGACGCACTTTGTGCTTGAATTGCTTTTGATAGCTTAATTGATTGATTGGTCTCTTTTAATTGGGTGTACTTGATTTTTGGAGAGTGTGTCATTGTTTATGCTATCTAGGAAGAGTTTTGGTCATGTGTCAATAAAGTTTTTACTCTTGGAATATCCTTTGGAAGTTTTTCCTTTTACACCTAAAGTGAAATGCTTGGAACCAAAGAGGTTCAAAATCTTGCGTGTTTGCATGTTATTCACCTCTTATTTTGTTAGGACCTTAGTCAAGGATCTCTCAAAGTGGGAAGGGTAATGGTAAGCGAAGCCCGGAAATAGAACTAATCCTGGTAGGGCATGGGGCAAAAAGAGAGTTTAGTGAGCTTTGAGAGGAATCCCTTATCCCTTGGAAAAGGTAAGAGGGGTTGATTTGGTGAAAGTCCTAGCGGTAAGATCCGAGGTGAGCCATCTTGCTAGGATTTGGGCAACCATTGCACCGTCCTTGAAAAAGCGTAAAGATCTACGTAAGTTCGGTTGTCCAACGGCGTTATCCTAGAAGATGAGAGAATAGAGAGGAGGTGAGCCATTTTGCTAGGCTTCGGAGACCCATTGCACCGATCTTCAAACAAGCCTGTAGCTCCATGTGAAGTCGGATACCCGACGACGTTAGCCTAGGAAGTGAGAAGAAAAAAGAGACCGCCCAAGCCATTGCAATCTTGTTGAAGGAGATCTACATTCAAGTACTTTGATTTGGAATTATATTACTTTTGCTTAGGTAAATCTCTAATTCTATCTTGATTTGTTTTGCATTTTAGATTTCAATTGTCATTTCTAATTTATGCAATTAGGTTAGTTGTGTTTTGCATTTGCAATCATGATTAGGTAATCTTTCATTAGGGGATTGACTTGTGATGTATCATGATGCTAAGTGTTGTTCTTAAATCTTAAATAGGAGATTGGATTGTGTGGATTGGAGGAACTGTTCTTGTTCATAATTGATGATTTGTGTGTGTTCTTTGAGGTTAGCCAACTCTTTGAATGATCTAAAGCGTCAAGGCTAGGCAAGATATTGCTAGGCTTGATGTAGCTCTTGTCAATTGTGATTATTCTAGATTTGAGAAGCTTGAGTAGGTAAGGTGATGTAGGCAAAGTGTTTGTGGAAATACCTATATGCCTCTTGGTTGCCTAAAAGCACTCCAAAGCTAGAGAGTACCTAGTAGACCAATGGTGAAAGGTAGTAGCAAGTCACCCGAGAATAACCAACCACACAAGATAATTCTCCTATGCAATAGATACATAATGAGACATCATGATTACTCACAATTTATTCCCTAGCTTTCTTAAATTGATTTTACTTTTGTTCTTTTGATTTGTTTGAAACTACAACCACAATTATTTTATTCGTTGATTGTTCGTGATGAGGCGAATGAGGAAGCCGCAAGGCATTCCATAGACTATGAGCTAAATAATACTTTCAATTTGACCTCCGTTTGTTCGTGATGAGGCGAATGAGGAAGGCGCAAGACATTCCATAGACTAAGAGCTAAATAATACTTTCAATTTGACCTCTGTTGAGAACGGTAATACCCGGGGGCAACCCCAATCAAATCTTTTGATAAGTGAGCACGAAAAGCGAATATCAGTACCTCTCTACTAAACCCAAAAATACCCACCCACTTAATCTCAACAATGGGAAGAAGGGATCATCACCACAACGATGTCCAATACGGAATAATAACTCTCTACTGAACCCAAAACTACTCCCACTTAATCACAGGTAAAAAAGAACAGCTACCTTAAGTATACACACCCCTAACTGGGACTCCAAGCCGAACGAGTAATAGCTCCAGCCCTAATAACCCATGATGTTTCCTACCAGGCTACTCATATACAAATATCTATGATGTTTTCTACTGGATACAAATTTCAAGAGATAGGACCATAGCCCAAATCGCATCCTCCAAACTACATACATTTATATATAATCTAATTTCAAGTATTGGTAGTATAAAGCTTTAGGAATTCTTTATCCCAAAATATGTTGGTAGTTTACGTATATGCAAATATAAATAGATTTTCCTCAAAATAGATTTCTACATATATACATATGCATATGTACTTTAACATACTCGCCTTTAGGTGATTCAAAGATACAATATTCACTCATAACTCATCATAGCGTCGCGCACACACACACACACATATATTCATACATATGTAGAAAGGCTTCCTAGAACGATTTTATTCAATGTATGACCAAAATAGATTTGTCCCTCATGTCATGAAATTCACGAAAACAAACCCAATGCCAACAAAAACACTCTTAACCCATTTAAAATCATTTAGAATTGAAAATAAGTTTTTAACTTCCAAAACAACCTGGCAGTATATCACACGGACTTGGAACATCGCCTCACGGGTCACAACCTCCCGCGGGCATACACGGCCAGGCCACGAAGGCGGGATTAGCCGGTTCGCCTTCTAGGCATGTGACCGTGCAGGGCTATGCGAAATAACTGGAAGTCCTACCGTAGCAGCCTGCGGCGGGTCACGGGCAAGAGTGGCAGAACCGCTTGGCCCGCCACTCGTGCCCTTGGCCTACACGCAAGGCTAGTCCACGGGACCCTTTGGCCTAGGGGTGTAAACGAGCCGAGCCGAGCTCGAGCATAGGGTGGCTCGAACTCGAGAATTGATGCTCGAGCTCGAGCTCGCCAATTTTCGAGTTGCTCGAGTTCAGCTCGAGCAGCTCGATTGTTCGATCCTGAGCTCGAGTTCAAGCTTGAATTCGTGCTCGAGATCAGGGTTGAACTCGAGTTCGAGTTCGATTTTGAGCTCAAATTTAACATGTTTGATTTTAAATTCACGTTTCAATTAAAAATAAACTATAATTTTATATGTATACATTATATTATATTCTATATCAATAAATAAATAAATAAATAAATATATATATATACATATATATATATATATATATATATATATATATATATATATATATATATATATATATATATATATATATATATATATATATATATATATATATATATGGTCAGGTTCAGGTGCGGTCGTGATCTCCCGTGCGGCCGTGCGGTTCACACCACTCAATGTTACGAAATACACCGCTCAATGTTAAGAAACACACCACACAAATATGCACTGTGGTGTGTTTCTTAACATTGTGGTGTGTTTCATTGTGGTGTGTTTCTTAACAATGAGTGGTGTATTTCGTAACATTGAGTGGTGTCTGACCGCACGGGAGAGCACTGTGACACCCCAACCTCACACAGGCTGAGATAGCTGAAACTTAACATAAAAGCTGCCAATCTCAACCAACAAACCAAACATAGCGGAAGCGAATTTAAAACTTAAGGGCGTCATGCCACATCTAGGTATATCACAGCCTAGATGCACAGGCTAAACATAAAACGAACTAAACTGTCATATCATATAACTGAATCAATCCTCAAAACATAATCCATAAAAATCCAAGAGAAATACCCAAAGTACTAAACAAGAGTATCATAATGTCTCACGGCTCACAGGCCAACAAAACCAAGTCTAAACAGAACCAACTAAGGCTAAACATCCTCATAAGGAAAGCTCTAGCGCGCTCGCGAGTAACTACTCCATACCTGGAAAACACGCAAAGAACCATTAGCAAAAGAATGCTAAGCAACCACCATTCACACCCGCAAAGAAGTATAGATATACATAAGCTGGTAAATAGGTTTACACACCCATATAGAATATAAACACCAACGAACTGTTCAATAGTTCAAACGATACTCAACAACAATAAGCTGAACGAATCATAACCAAGCATAACAAAGCAATGACCAATAAGCATAATGCAATACGATCAAAGTGAGAATGAGATACTGAACACAATCCACAAGAATATCCAACTCGAAGAGAAAGACAAGATATCAAGCGAATAATCCAAAGACCAGAAACAACCAAGAAGGAATCCCAACACCAACCTCCCAACCAAAACCGAACCAACCATCAAACCAAGTCACACCACAAGTCAGAAGTCAATAGTCACGAGTCAACGGGGTAATCAACCACTCACAGGACCGAAGTCAATAGTAGCAATAGTACCAATAGTAACCCATCAATAGTAACTCAATAGTAACACAATAGTAGCACAACCAATAGTACCAATAGCATATAGCAATATAGCACAACCAATAGAATCAATAGTAAAATAGTCCAATCACCAATAGTCCCAGTCAGTAGTAGCACCAAAACCACCATCACAACCATACTCCAACATCGACTCAACCAACCAAGACGTGGGTTCATCTCAAATATGAACACCAACCAACTCCCAGATTATGAATCAAAGGATCAATAGATCAAGAACACCAAGAGTGGAAACCAAAGGCACGAATCAATACTCCAAACTAAGAGATCAAATACCCAATGAATGACATGAATAAATACTCCAAAAGCATGGTAAAATACCCAACAAAACAGTCCAACAATGATCTGAAACAAAAGACCAACAACAGACAACAACAGCAGAAAGTCGCTCTCTGGAAACCATTTTCCAGTGAACTAGCGGAACACGCTCACGGAACACAGCTCTCCGCCGACCTCCTCCGCAAAGAGGAGACGGTCCCCCTCAACGGGCCTCTCCCCTCCGCCCAGTTCCTCCGTTGCCACCTTGCGGATCGCCCTCGCGGGTTACATTATGCCGCTTGGGTCTTCCGCAAGGCCAAACCCTTTCCCAGATTTCCAGAACCGAATCAGACATGAACAAATCCAACTCCCAGAATACAAAAACAAACCAAAGACACTCACATTTCATCCAATTTAGAGTCCAAAAATAAGGAAATCCATAACATCATTGATCATACAACACAAGGCAAAGATCAAGATGGAAACCAACAAGATACATCCAAGAAATAGGCTAAACAACAAGAATTTTCAGGATTTCCAACACCAAGATCAATATATATAGAATAGGTGAATAAAATAGATTTGATGGACATGGATGGTTACCTCGAAGAGCTTTTCCTACTCCAATAAGCCTTTTGCTAGCTCAAGAAGCCCCACCTTCACCTTGATCATCTTTTCCCAAAGAACCCCAAAAGACACTTATAAGATTATGTAAAAAGACTATCTAAAACACAAAATGCAAGATGGATTCTAGGATAGATGCACTTACCCACTCCCAACAAAGCTTAAAAGAGCAATCTTTGCTTGAAATCTTGTAGGGAAAATGAAGATGAATTCTTAGGGAATTATGAGAGGAAATGGCGTATGAAGTGTAGGGTAGGAGGAAGAAAGAGTGGAAGTCTTAGGGTAATTTGATCTTCAAATTATATACCAAGAATACATACAATATTTAGGGTGTAAGACATTAAATGATGTGGGCTTAAGTAACTTATAAAGTAATGGGTGTAAGAAATAAATATAATCAAAGACTAGTAAGTTGGGCTTAATAAATTCACCCCTTACAAATTAATTACAAGAATTAGCCCATAAGAATGTCTTAGGAACAATATATGTGTATATATAATGTATGATCAAGAATGTGGGCTTGTAAGAATATTTAATGACAATCATTGTAAGGGTCCAAATTGAATAAAATCCCTTACAAGAATAAATTCAATTAATTGGGCTCTTGATTAGAATAATTAAATTAGGCTCATGAATATATATATATATATACAAGTATATATATATATATATATATTAAATAGAAAGAGTTAGCCCAATTGGAATTAATTAAATTGCCCGAAGAATTAATTAGATAGCCCAAGGAATTAATTACCGAGCGAAAGGCTTGAAAAGGAATTTACGGGGTGTTACAAGCACGGCCACACCTGAACCAATATATATATATATATATATATATATATATATATATATATATATATATATATATGGCTCGACGAGCCACGAGCTTAAGACATTAGAGCTCGAGCTCGGCTCGATTATTAAACGAGCCGCTCGAGCTTGGCTCGAACTCGAATTTGACCGAGCTCGAGCTGAGTTTTGACCGAGCGGCTCGCGAGCAGCTCGCGGACCGCTCGTCCCATTTACACCCTTACTTTGGCCTATGGTCGGCCCATGTGTACAAAAATTCCACGAGGCAGTAGCCTTGTTCCGATGGTTCCCCACGCCACTCACGGGAAAATCTCCATCAATTGACATCTCAAGCTCCATATAACACCCAACAACATCAACACAAGGCTATTGCAAGATTCGAACACCAAAATACACACATATAACAACACATTTCATCATTTTAATGCTTAAACAAAGATTTCAACACACATATATATTGTATATTTCTATAGAAAATATGGCATAAACACGAGATTTTAGGCATCCATGATCCATGCCTCAAGCTTGCTAGCCTACTACTTGGATAAAGTTAGGCATCCATGGTTCATACCTCAAGCTTGTGATGTTTGAAGATTTCTCTGGTCCTTTAATTTTACTGTCTGAAGTACTCTTGCTATGCTGATTTAATCATTGTGTCATCCTCATTAATTTTGTACTGCTTGGATAAAGTTTTGCTACCTATATCTTTCTATGTTAGAAGTTGCTCTGCCTTCGACCTTCTCTGCTTTCATCTTCTACTATCAAGAAAGTCTTACTGCTATTGTTGATGGCATCACCTTACATCATCTTCAAGTTATACTATATGAGTTAACTCTTAGCGCTTTCATTTTTTGCTATTGTGACTTCATTATGACGTAAGCGTATAAAGTCCTGTTGTGCTGAAATCTATCTATTCCAACACTTAGTCATTTGCTTTTTTTAACAATGATTGAATTAATTGTATTCTTATACAATCTAAATTTTTTGGGTATCAATTCTAATTATTTTTAACATTTTGGTTCATCAAAATCTAATTACACTTTATTGCTAACATTGGGGCTTGGGCGATTAATATCCGACATCTTCTTGCATTTCTTCTTTATCATTGACACAATATCTTCATTTGTGTTGAACATCTGGTCTTGATCCACAGGGTCGTATCTGAGCATGTCTAACATGTGCAACCTCACAGGGCCCCCAATTTTTGGGGGCCCCATATTTAAAAAAAATTATATGTATATAGAGTTTACTAAAATTTAGGCTAAATGTATGAAGATTAGACCAATTTGTGACAAGATGAAATTGAGCCCAATTGACAATTGTTTTAAAAACTATATATATATAATGTTAGTATTATTATTATGATTATTATAGTTAGCTATTCTATAATCTTGTATTGTGTGGTTGTAACTTAGTCTAGGTTACTAGTCCTGTAGAATAGGAGAGGTGAGTGTCCTACTCTTATAGCTCTCTATCATTGTGTAATTAGTTACTGAATTGATTTTGGTTCTTTCACTAATCTGGTATCAGATAGCGATAGGTTAGGGATTTTTAAAATTTTTCTTTTTTCCCTTCCCGATCTTTCCTCCGATGGCAGCTCCCAACCCTGACCGTGCGATCACCACCACCACTGCACCTCCCACCACCGCACCTCCGATCACCCCAACCTCTCTCACGGTCGCCCACCATTTTGTGTCAATCAAGCTCACAAATCACAATTACTTGTTCTGGCGCACGCAGTTAATTCCTTTTCTCCGGGGGCAGAGCCTGCTCGGCTATATCGACAGCGACATTCCCTGTCCTTCCTCGACCATCACCATCCCGCCGCCGGAAGGATCCTCCGTTACACCGCCGATCCCACCGGCGGCGAATCCTGCCTATCACGCATGGGTACAGCAGGACCAATCAATTCTCTCGCTCCTCATTTCATCACTCTCCGACGAAGTGATGCACTTCGCCGTTGGCCGAAACACTGCCAGGGAGGTTTGGGATTCCATCACGTCGGCGCTAGCTTCCACGACGCGAGCCCGGTGCCTAAGCCTTCTCGGGCAATTCCAAACGCTGAGGTAGGGCAATGCAACGCCGGCTGAATATCTCGGTCGCGCTCAGATGCTGGTGGAGACGCTCTCCCTCGCCGGCCGCCCACTATCGAAGGATGAACAAATCCTTTACGTACTTAGAGGCCTTCGCCTGGAATTCAGGTCGATGGCGAGCTCGCTGACTGTCACGGGCACGGAAGTCACCTTGCCGCAGCTTGCTGACATGCTCCAGGCCCAAGAGTTTCTTCATGCTGACGATCACATACCAGCGGGGACCTCGACGCTCGACGGACAACCCACTGCCTTCTACGCGAGCCGAGGCAGACACAGCGGCGGCGGGACTTTTCACACCGGCGGCCGCTACTCATCGAATGGCAGAGGACGAAACAATCGCGGGAGAGGCAACAACGGGCGAGGGAGAGGCAGCGGACCACGGTGCCAGATATGCCGTTCTCATGGTCATTCGGCTCTTCACTACTTTCGCCGATACGATGACCGGCCTGCTGCCCACGCGAACGTTGCCATTTCAGGCGATGCGGACTCCCTCACCACTGCCAATGCATGGATTCCCGACACAGGTGCCTCCTCGCACGCAACTCCCGCCGTAGATATGATGTAGCACTCAAAACATTACATTGGAGGAGATGTACTGAAAGTGGGTAACGGCACAGGTTTGGATGTTTCCCGGGTTGGCCATGTGATTATTCCTTCTACTTCTAAGTCATTAAAAATATCACATGTCTTACACGTTCCTAATTTATGGTTACCACTCTTGTCAGTTCATAAATTTACCAACGAAAATAACGTCTACTTTGAATTTCATAAAGATATGTTTTTGTGAAGGATTGCAATACTTGGGAAATTATGCTTAAAGGTTCTGCTTCCAGGGGTTTGTACAAGTTACTAATCCCACGAGTCCATTCAGCCTTTGTCTCTGCTCGGGCATCGTCATTGGTTTGGCACCAACGGTTAGGCCACCCTCACAATCGAATCCTCCAACAAATTCTGAAAAATTGCAAGGTCACTCCAAATAATGCTAGTGCTGCCAAATTGTGTTTTGCGTGTCAACTCGACAAGTTGGCACGTTTCCCATTAGATAGAGTACATAGCACTAGTAAAAATATTCTAGATTTATTGTACACGGACATATGGGGTCCGTCTCCTAGTATTTCTCATTCGGGCTTTCGTTATTTCGTGTTTTTTGTAGACGATTATTCGCATTTTACTTGGTTTTACCCGCTTCGATTAAAATCAGACATTTATAAAACTTTCGATTTATTCAGGGCAATGGTAGAACGACGAATTTCGCGTTCTATCAAAGTCATTCAGTCTAATTTAGGGGGTGAGTATCGTCGCCTACATAGGGTTTTTGAATCATTAGGCATTATTCACAGGCAATCATGCGCCTATACACACGAACAAAACGGTCGTGTTGAGCGCTGGAATAGGCACATTGTCGAAACCGGTTTAGCCCTACTGGCTGAAAGCTCGGCACCCCAGCAATATTGGGATTATGCCTTTGAAACCGCAACTTACTTTATCAACTGTCTCTCTTCCTCTGCAATACAATTCGAGAGCCTATATTCCCGGCTCCATAAGTCTACACCACCATACACCTTCTTCCAAGTCTTTGGGTGTCGGTGTTACCCATATCTCCGGCCATACAATCAACACAAAATGGAATACCGGTCAACCCCTTGTGTCTTCCTAGGTTACCCAGTTTCGTTTAGGGGATATCGTTGCATGGACCTGACCACGGGGAAAATCTTTATCTGTCGCCATGTCCGCTTTGATGAAACTATTTTCCCCTTTGCTTTACAGGCATCGTTACAGGTCAATTCTGAACAAAGTACTCCTGCATTACCATGGGGTGCTAGTCCGGTACACGTGGGTTCACAACTAGTTTTTATTACAGAGGATCTCCCGCTGGCTCGTGAACTACCTTCTTTATCCATAGAAGCACCACAGACAGCTGCTGAGCAGCGCACAACCACAACACAGAACCCTCCACGGGCAAAACCACAAAACAACACTCATGTAATGCGCACGGGTCGCAAAACTCATGGCACTGATGAGTAGTTCTATGCCCTCACTACAAGCCTTGACCTGACTTGCTACTCTCAGGCTGTGGGTCGCCCGCAGTGGCGAGATGCCATGGATCAGGAGTTCAACGCTTTACTTCATAACAACACGTGGTTACTGGTACCGGCTACGCCTCAAATGAATATTATTGGCTGCAAGTGGGTATACCGCACCAAACCCAAAGCTGATGGTTCTGTTGAGCGCTACAAAGCACGCCCTGTAGCCAAGGGATTCAATAAGCGGCAGGAGAAGATTTCTTTGACACGTTCAGCCCAGTCGTCAAACCGACTACAGTCCGTATTCTCTTTTCTCTTGCGTTTTCTAACAACTGGACCTTGAGACAGCTCGATGTTCACAATGCATTTCTTAATGGGCACCTATCTGAGACTGTCTATATGAAGCAACCCCCGGGTTATGAAGACCTAGCTCACTAGGACATGTCTGTCACTTGCAGCGTTCTCTATATGGGCTAAAGCAAGCACCGCATGTAAGATCAAGAAATCTTATCTAAACATATACATAATGAGTTTACGAGTAAACCTAACCTCGTAATAGCGGAAGCATAGATTGTTGATCTCCAGCCATAGTTGATGCCTTGTTGTGTTGCCTGTGTTAGTCATTTTGTCTCACACTTGACTCAGAACCCTAGATGGTATCCTGGTATTTTCTGAGCAGTGTGAGTACCATGTTTGTAAGTGTCTATATGATTGTCTATCCTGCATCCCATCAATGCAGGCTTATATAGGCATATGGTGGATTGGACTAAACCTAGATGTCCAATCCAACCTATAGCTTAATGGGCCTAGCCCACTTGCACCACATTATTAAGGCCCATATTGGGAAAGGTCTTACATTCTCCCACTTGGTGCAAGTACTAGCACAACTCTCATCAAAGAACAAAACACATGAATCATAGCGATATGTCCTCTACTCGACAGAGTAATATCTTCTATGCATCACATGCATTTTTATTCCCCAAGTTAAGTCCTTTATGAACAAACCCAACGTTTATTCTTGGTACCTTAAGAGATGTTTCTCAAAATAAAATATATGCGCAACTTAAAAGAGAAAATCATCCAAATTGTACAAGAGAGTACACTTCATGATCTCTAAGATCCTTAATGTTAACTATGTCTTAAGTAGAGATCTCTTAATGTTAGCATAATGCTAACTACGTTCCATGACTAGTTTTATAACTTAACTTAAGCACTACCTCTAACGACTAAGAGCTTGGAGTTGGCACGTCTGTCACTCCCACTCATCAAAATAGCCAAAAGATAGTTTAGTCATAGAAGCATTCCAACAACTTAAACAATAAACCAAAACTCTAAGTCCATAAATGTGGAATTTTAAATATACACCATATAACTTCCCAAATAACTTCAAGGTCCACTGAGTATTATGAATCTTACTTTTATGTCTTGCAAAATTGTCTTGAGCCTTATAAACCAGAATGGCCCAGGATCAATTTTGAAGAAACTAAAGACTGTATTAAATGCTAAAGAATTTATTTAAATAACAGTGTATCACAAGTTAAATGTTTTGTTCTAATAAACTCCTTAATATTGTTACAACATTTTCATAAATATGTTGCACAACCAAATGTTCAATAATTTGAACTTATGAATTTATATGAACAAATACAAGATTAATACTTGTGGAATCTCTTAATGGGGCATCTTAATGATCTTTTTCTAAATTATCACTCCCACTGATTAAAATATTCTTCAGCAGAATTAATGATATACGTAGTCATAATTGATTTCACCAACTAAATAATGAAGATATATAATTCCCCACCATTAGTTGGGCATACTAAATAATCAATATTTGGTTCCAATCCAACTAAATAATGAAGATATAATTCCCCACCATTAGTTGGATATACTAAAATACACTTTTCAAAACCAAGTTGAAATTTGGCTCGAAGAGGTACATTTTTATTCTTGAAAACCAAAAGAGGTATATCAAATATATCACGTAACTTACTACAGTTAGTCCAAATAACCGAGCAAGATTAACGAAATAATTAATAAAAGTGGTTAAATTTTTGGAAGTAACTAAATACATGTTTTGCCAATGCAAACCATGAAAACTTAGAAGTATAATTTAACTAAATTTATAAATTCTAAGAAATTGTGATAAAATTATTATCTAATGGGTGATGGATTTATTGACATAAAACTTGCATGTGGGCTAAAGATTTAATTCTATTAAATCCAATTAAAACCCTTATGATAAAATTTCATCTCAATTATTAAATAGACAGAAGAATCTAGAGACATAAAACTTGCCTGTGGGCTAAAGTTTTACTCAATTAGATCCAACTGAAATTTTATGATGAAACAATTATCAAATGAGTTGAAGAATCAAGTGATATAAGACTTGCCTGTAGGCTAAAGTTTTAATCAACGAGATTCATTATAACTATTATGATAAAACTTAATAAATCATGTTCCTTTTCTTAATCCCTGTGGGTAAATTAAGAAATATGATCTAAAGTTTGCATCATAAAATTAAACTTTATGATAGAGATGGAAATAATCATAAACTAAATAAATTTATTTGTTTCCACCATCACTGATAAAACTACTAAACTATATTCCGATACATAATTGCCTGTGGGCTAAATTATGATCATAGTCCAGTATTTAATCCTAATTAATCATACAAATATAATGAAATTGCTTGTGGGCTAAATTCCATCATATTAAATACAATTAATCACAAATGATATGTCTAAAACTTTATGTGATCAAGATAAACTGCTCAATATATAATTTTAATTGATTAAAGGATGTTGTGGCTACTCCCCAACCAAATTAAAAATTATAAGATCACTAGACAATTATCAATTCATTACCTAACCTTTATGTGATTCAAACTTAAGAAAAATCAGTAAATTAAAGATGCTATGGCTATTCTTTAATGAACTGAAATCAAATCACATTGGCAAGGAATAAAAATAAATATAAAAAAATTTTAACAAAGAGATTATACCAGATCGTGATGGGAAAATCCAAATATATGATATTTAAGGGGACTAGTGGCACAAGATGTTCTTAAGTCATGGCCATAAAACTAGTATCCCTCCTCAATTCATATGCACTCAATGTATAACTGTCTGGGGGTATAAACCTAAAATTGTAGGGTATACACCAAAATTGCATGATTCACCTATGATTTAAGCTTAAATTGGTGAACTAAATCAACGAACTAAATGTACTTAAATTCAGACACTACCGTAATTAAAGTTTATGACGAAGTCCAACTTAATTAGGAAGTAATATAATTCCATCCTAAATTTATGCAGTGCTAAAGGCATAATAAAAAAAATATTGCATAATTTAAAACAAAATATTATGCTTAGGACAAATATGCATAAACTTAAACATTAAACTCATATATTCCAAACAAATTGCATAACTTAAAACAATTTTTAATATGAGCTTTCAAAGCATAAACTTAATATTCAAACTCTAATGAGTCCAAACCAAAGAGACCCAAACTTTTGAATGGTAAAGTAATAAATATATACTTTGAAATTTCAAACTTTAAGCCCATTAAAATGTTTTAATACATAAAGATCAAATTTATGAGAAATAGACCGAATTTACAAATTCCAAAAAAATATTTAACCAAAAAATATATATATTGTCATTTGTAAATCAAAAATCTCATAAATCCTAATTGCATAATTAATCCTAATATTATGCACTTAATGTGATCAAATTCATAAAACAATATAAAGAGTATGAACCAACTATAAAGTATGAATTTACACTAAATATTCATTATTCATACTTAACAAAATTATGGGCATAACAAGTTAAAATCATAATTCAAAGAACTTAAAGAATTATGGAATTAGTGGCAATAGCCAATTGCCTTAGTAAATATGTTTTTCCAAAATTACTAAATTGATTATTCATAACCCAATTAATATTAGAGTCATTTCCATTTTTGATCCTATTGTTATTGTGACATTGCCAATTTTAGTCCACTTCCTTAATTTTTGCCACATTACGACCAATCTTATTTAGTTCTTGCCACTTTTAGTCCACCGTTAAAATTTTCGTCAAATAACCGTCCAAAATAGAGATATTTTGGTCTTTTCATGCTTTGATCATCTCATTTACCCTTTGCAGCGGTCTTCCTTACACATTTTCATCCAATGAAGAGGTCTAGCGAAAGCCATGACTTTGTAATGTGGCTCACATGGCTTCCGCCGGACCTCTTCATTGGTTGAAAATGTGTAAGGAAAACCACTACAAAGGGTAAAGGAGATTACCAAAGCATGAAAAGACCAAAAATACCCTATTTTGGACGACCATTTGACGAAAATTTTAACGATGGACTAAAAGTGGCAATGACTAAATAAGACTGGCCGTAATGTGGCAAAAATTAATGAAGTGGACTAAAATTGGCAATGCCCCAATAACAGTAGGACCAAAAATGAAAATGACTCTTAATATTATTATCATTAATGGCAAATTGCAAATAATCCAAAAAACAATAGCCATAATAATATTATCACACTAAATAGGAGACTAAATATGAAAAAAACAATAGTTAAAACCACTAACTGTAGAAACATTCGCGGATATAATTTTGAAACTTAATAAAATTTAAACTCCGAAAAATGCCAAGAGCATAATAATGACCAAAATATTTTTCTTGACTGGAACATTGTCGCATAAACTTAATTGGAAACAATTCAGGATTTATAACTGAATACCATATTAACATTAACGGTTTCATTAATTAAAATATTTGATGGTAATAATCAACATTATAACCACCATTAATATTTAACAATGACAACCAAATTATGGTAAGACACCTTCTTAATGTTTCCATATTTGTAAAGATACCATATGTGACTAGTCCAAATAAGCGGTTAACTTAAGGCTTGGTGAGGATTTTTAAGACACATAATAGAGAGAGAGGGTAACTAAATCACATAATATTACCAAAACTGAATGGTGGAAACGGAATGAGTACGGTTTGGGTAAGGTTTATCCACCCTTAATGACAGAACTACCAAGCTATATGCCGATGCATAATCCCAGTGGGCAAATTATGATCATAGTTTAGTATTTTTTTTTTCTAATTAACCCTTTAAATATAACAAAATTGTCTGTGGGCTAAATTTCGTTATATAACGCAGAGTTAACTACAAGGTTTCTTGCCTAAACTTTATGTGATTAATCCTTAATATGTAATTTAAGTAAATTAAAGATGTTGTAGCTACTCTTTAATTGACCAAAACTGAACATAATCACAATGGCAAGGGTATTTAAAGCCTAATCAAACAAATTAAACCAAAACATGATAGACAATCCTTAGGTATACTCCCAGGAAAGTTGGTTGGTGCTAAGGCTCCATTAAAAACCAACTCCTTAGACAGAGTAGCGTTGCAAGGGGACTAGTAGCAATATGGCTGAAGGCACTATGGCAGTTTCAGCCAGCAAGGCGTTTTAAGCCAAGGCCATAAAACTAGTGTTCCTCCCCAAGAAACTTCCCTAAATCATGTGTTCTCATATTTGAAGTAAAATCATTTGGTTGATCTATATAAATGTAGATTGACCTAAGGATAAGGCTTTAAATAGGGTAGTACTATGAAAAGTTTTATGTACTTTATGTGCTTTGAAATCCTCCAAAAGAAGTGGAGTATTGACAGAAAAAGTAAGAATATGCATAATCTATTCTTAAATGCACTAAATTCAATCTTAATGAACATGCTTTTCTATAGATATAAATATAACAATCAAATAATATGATTAGTGCAATAAAGAAAAACATATATAGCATGCTCAGATTATGCATATTACGAACTCAAACTCCACAATTAAATATTTAAACTGTAACACTGAATACAATTTAAACCGAATATTCAATATTAAAATTAAAATTCAAACAAATTAAAACTTAATAATTTGTTCAAAATTGAATAATAATTTAATTATGAATTTAATACCACAATGAAGGAAAAAAAGAATAAAGGGTATTAAATATTCCAAAACAAGCAATTACCATACATTTATTATTGCCAAAAATAATATATAATATTAATTAAGGTAATATTAATATGGCAATATTAAACCAAATAATTACCATTTACCAAAATTAATATGTATAATATTACTATATATTTACCATTTGCCAATAATATACAATATCAAATTAGGCAATATAAATATGGCAATATTAAACCTAATAATTACCATTTACCAAAATTAATATGTAATTAAGTTAATATTAATATGGTAATATTAAACCAAATAATTACCACTTATCAAAATTAATATATAATTAAGAAATATGGCAAATATATATATATATATGACAAATAAAAAGGATAATTTTGCATTTAATAAAAGGAAAATAAGGAAATATAGGTTAGATTACCATTTTTCCAACTTCATGCATGCGTAATTCTGGCAAGGTTCACCTGTATTTGGTAAGTTCCTTAACCGTTCATAAACTGCAATGGAGAGGTAGCCATCCCGCCGGTGCTGCTGAAGGAAGAGAGAGCTAGAACCACGATGCCTCATGGCGCCATTATTCCAGCGGTGAAGCACTCTGTAATGATTCCAGACCAGCTTAATGAACAATCAGAAGCAAGGGGATGAACTAAGATCAAAAATCAGTTGCGCGCAGAGAGCCAAAACGCTGCGTTTGACAGCAGGTCGTTGGGCCGTTAGAAGAGTTCAAGCGACGTCGTTTTTGTCGTAGCAGTTAGTTGTTTTTCCAATTTATAAATGTAATTGAAAACGTGATGGAGGATAGTTTTTGAATAACAATTTCCAGATTCTTCTTGTTCCTTCTCCCTCTTTTTCCTCTCTAACTTCTCAACTCTTCTCTTCTCTTTTCTACAACACTCCTAGTTCGTTACAATTGGTATCAGAGCCCTCTAATGGAGGCGAGAGTGAGTAAGCTTGAAGCTATGGTGGTCGATCTCAACAGACAGATGGAGGTGCAGTCAACAACGACGCGCGAGTTGATGGAAAAGCTCGTTGCTCAGATGGATAGCAAAATGTCCAACTGGAAGGATGATATAGTGGAAACAATCCGGCTGAATCGACCGCCGCCGCCGATCATAGACGCTATTCCAGGAGGATCGTCAGTGAATGGTGCGGGTTTTGTGCCTCTACCTAAACCAAACTTGGATCCAAATCATCCTGGAAGAAGACAGGGAAAGGCTCCTGCTGAATTTGATGATGATGGAGCTGTTGATCTAGAGTCCGGTAGTGAGGTGGAGCCGGAGAGGATCAATAGAGGTTGGGCGCCAAGGAGAGAGCAGCAACCTAGACAGCACACTGATCATTCCCTACTAAGGTACAAGTGTGATTTTCCTCTCTTCGATTATGAACAGCCTAGGCTCTGGATTAATAGATGCGAAAAGTTTTTCCAAATGTCTTATATTCCTAAAATCGAAGTGATGCATGTGTTATATGTGAATTTGACGGGGAAGGTCGGACTGTGGTTTGAGGGATACCTAACCGGATTAGAAGAGCCATTTGAGTGGGCACATTTTGCTGGGGCTGTGTGTAGACGATTTGGAGGGGATAATGGATCAGTGATGGAGGACTTTACTGGTTTTAAGCAGTTTGGAGGAGTGTTGGAGTTTACTGACAGATTTGAGGAGTTTAGGAGCTTGTTGCTCCAAAACCATCCCACTCTCACTAGGGATTATTTCCTGGAAGCTTACATAGCCCGACTTAAACATAACCTCAGATGTTTTGTGAGGACAGCCCAGCCTAAGACCTTAGCAGATGCCATATGGTACGCTAAAAAGTTTGAGAAAGGACTCAGAACCAATGATCAGTATAAAACCACTTCCCACTTTACCACAAAATCAAATCAGCCTACATATACACCTAAATCCTACACTCCTAAGCCTACTGAAATAAAACCTGTACATTCACAAGGATCAGCAGCATCTAATAGCTTTCATAGCACTGCTAAGGGGCCTGAGGTGGCAAAATTTAAATCTCAGTTGAGAGAGCAGAACAGGTGCTTTAAGTGCTTTGAACAATGGCAACCTGGACATAGGTGCAGAGGTCCCACTTTTAATATCATTGAGGATAGTGAATTCTGTGATGCTTCTGAAGAATTGAGCAGTGAGGAGTAAACACAGGAAGTGATTAGATCAGATGAGCAAGCTGAAGTTTCCTTGTGTGCTATGATGGGAGGAGAGGGCCTGAATACCATTAAGCTGTTGGGAGTCATTGGCAAGCAGCAGATGGTGATCTTGGTGGACAGTGGAAGCACTCATAGCTTCTTGGACCCTAAAATACTCACTCAATTGTGAATTGAGCCAGAAAGGGCTTACCCTCTCACTGTTACTGTGGCTAATGGGGAACATATAACCTGTGATTCCATCTGTAAGAAAATGAAGTGGCAGGTGCAAGGGGAACTGTTTGAAAAGGACTTCAGGTTATTGAGGTTAGGGGGCTGTGATATGGTCCTTGGTATGGATTGGATAGATCAGTTTGCACCTATTCAGCTTCATACTAGGCCTCCCGGCCTCTCATTTCACAAGGAAGGGAAAAAGATATTACTGAAAGGATTAACCAAGAAGCCTAAGATTCTACAAGCAGCTTCTAAGAAAGATACTAAGAGGTGGCAAAAGAATGGGGTCCAAGGGTTCTTGGTGCACTGTGAAGGGTTGGTCAGAAAGGACAGTGAGCACAAGTGTTGTCTAATCACTGTGCAATCAGATTTCAAGGAACTTACAGAGCTAATCCATGAATTCCAAGAATTGTTTGAGGAGCCCAAGACCTTACCCCCACAAAGGGCTTATGATCATTCAATTCCTCTCATACCTGGAGCACAACCTGTGAATAAAAGGCCCTATAGATATTCCTTTGATCAAAAGAATGCTATAGAGGAAATGGTTGAAGAGATGCTAAAGACAGGGGTAATTACAGAGAGTGTGTCCCCATTTGCCTCTCCTATTTTGCTAGTTCCAAAGAAAGATGGCACATGGAGATTTTGCATTGATTATAGGGCATTGAATGATATCACAGTAAAGAACAAATTCCCTATTCCTCTAGTGGAGGACCTTTTCTCTGAGTTGGCAGGATCTAAGTACTTTACCAAACTAGACTTGAGGGCAGGGTATCACCAGGTCAAAATGAAGGTAGGGGAGGAGTATAAGACTGCATTCAGGACTCACTTAGGCCTATATGAATTCAGGGTTATGCCTTTTGGCCTTACAAATGCCCCAGCCACATTTCAGGCACTGATGAATCATGTGTTTAAACCACTGTTGAGGAGATTTGTTTTGGTCTTTTTTGATGACATTCTGGTTTACAGTTCTGACCTTCAGACACACTGGAATCACCTCAGGAAGGTTTTGCAACTTATGAGAGAGCATAACTTGTTAGCTAAACTCAGCAAGTGTTCTTTTGCAAAAGAAGAGGTGGAGTATTTAGGCCACATCATTTCTGGTTCTGGTCTGCACACTGATCCCTCTAAGCTGCAAGCTGTAGCTGAGTGGCCTAAACCTACAACAATCAAAGGGTTGAGAGGATTCCTAGGGCTAACTGGTTACTATAGAAGGTTTATTAAAGCCTATGGGATCATTAGTAAGCCCTTGACCAATATGTTGAAGAAGAATTCATTTCAGTGGGGATCAGAAGCTGAGAGTGCCTTTGAAGCACTCAAACAGGCTATGTGTTCAGCTCCAGTCTTGTCTCTTCCTGATTTCAGTAAAACCTTTACTGTTGAAGCTGATGCATGTCATAAGGGCATGGGTGCTGTTTTAACTCAAGAAGGGAAGCCAATAGCTTACTTTAGTAAAGCTTTTGGTGATAAACACTTGGGGCTCTCTATATATGAGAAGGAGTACCTCTCCATTATCAATGCTGTGGAAAAATGGAGGTCATACTTGATAGGGAGGCATTTCATTATCAAGACTGATCATCATAGTTTGAAATTTCTCCTAGAACAGAAGATAACTACTGCTATCCAACAGAAGGGGTTAGCTAAATTGTTAGGATTGCAGTATACAATACAGTACAAGAAGGGAATTGATAATTGTGCAGCAGATGCACTTTCTAGGAGAATGGTGGACCATGAGAACCCTGCAGTGAATGCCATTTCCAGTGTCAAACCACAGTGGGTAGAGGAGGTAGTTCATAGCTATGAAAATGATGAATGGGCCAAGGAGGTACTGACTGCCACTCTCATTGCACCTGACCATGATCCCAAGTTGACAGTGAGTGATGGGTTGATCAGGTATAAACAAAGACTGTACATTGGCAGTGGGGAAAATTTGAGAAAGAAATTGATAACACAGATGCATGATTCTCCCTTGGGTGGCCATTCAGGGCAACAAGGGACTTACCAAAGGCTGAGATCACTGTTTTACTGGAAGGGAATGAAGGCAGAAGTGGCAGATATGGTTAGGCAGTGTGATGTGTGCCAGAGATGTAAAACTGAAAATATAGCCTCTCCAGGACTACTGCAGCCTTTAGCCATACCAGATCAAGCATGGAAGGGAATCTCTATGGACTTTGTGGAGGGGTTACCAAAGTCTCATGGCAAAGAGGTGGTTTTGGTAGTGGTTGACAGGCTGACAAAATACAGCCATTTTATAGCTCTCTCACATCCCTATACTGCAGAATCTGTAGCTTGGGAATTCATGGAAAACATCTATAAACTCCATGGGCTACCTGAGAGCATTGTATCAGATAGAGACAAGGTCTTCCTGAGTAGATTTTGGCAAACTCTCTTCAAGCAACTGCAGGTCCAATTAAATATGTCCACAGCATATCACCCACAGTCTGATGGCCAGACTGAAAGGGTAAACAGATGCCTAGAAACCTATCTCAGGTGCATGATATTCCATAAACCAAAGTCTTGGGCCAAATGGTTACACATGGCTGAGTATTGGTACAACACCAATTTCCACTCCTCACTACAATGCACCCCATTTCAAGCTTTGTATGGTTACAAGCCTCCTATGCTAGCCTTGAGAATTGAGCAGGGAATGGAAAGGGCTGAGTGGATAGCAGAAAGAGAAACCATGTTGGCAGTCTTGAAAGACAATTTGAGGATAGCCCAACACAGAATGAAACAACAGGCAGACAAACACAGAAGTGAAAGGGAATTGCAAGTAGGAGATTGGGTGTATTTGAAGGTCCAACCCTACAGGCAAACCACAGTGGCTGTGAGGGTTAATGTGAAGCTTACTGCCAAGTATTATGGACCATATCAGGTTGTTGAGAGGGTGGGAGCAGTGGCATATAGATTGGCTCTACCCCCTGGTTCACAGATCCACTCTGTGTTCCATATTTCTCAACTGAAGAGGAAGGTAGGAGAGCACATTGTTCCTCAAGCAGAACCACCACTTGTTGGTTCAGAAGGAGAGGTGCTAGCACAACCAGTAGCTACCCTGAATAAGAGAATGGTCAAGAGGAATAACAAGGCAGTGGTTCAGATTCTAGTGCAATGGGCCAATTTACCAAAAGAAGCAGCTACTTGGGAGGACTATCACTATGTTGTGAAGCAGTTTCCTTCATTCGATCCTTGGGGACAAGGATCTGGTGGAGGGGAGGGTAGTGTAATGATTCCAGACAAGCTTAATGAACAATCAGAAGCAAGGGAATGAACTAAGATCAGAAATCAGTTGCGCGCAGAGAGCCAAAACGCTGCGTTTGACAGCAGGTCGTTGGGCCGTTAGAAGAGTTCAAGCGACGTCGTTTTTGTCGTAGCAGTTAGTTGTTTTTCCAATTTATAAATGTAATTGAAAACGTGATGGAGGATAGTTTTTGAATAACAATTTCCAGATTCTTCTTGTTCCTTCTCCCTCTCTTTCCTCTCTATCTTCTCAACTCTTCTCTTCTCTTTTCTGCAACACTCCTAGTTCGTTACACACTCATGGCAACCAGTGCCTCCCTTCATCGCAGTCGTCACGCCTCGCCGTTGTTCGCGACACCTCCGTCACCAGAGACACAGCAGCTGCAGCCCGGAGTCTATATCGCCTGAAGGAGGATGGAGAGGCAGCGAAGGCACATCGCCGGCTCCGCGTCCCTCCTCGCCGCAGCGCTAGGACCGCTGACGCCACCCTCTGCCGCCTCCGAGAACCGAAGCTCATTGTCGTCCGTGAACAAATACCGCGGCCTTCCGCGCAGCACCCAATGGCGCTGGCTGGTGCCACCGTCGATCCGGCAAACAAAAATCCGGCAGTCAATTTTGAAAAACCGGCGAACCTCGGTGAGAAAACGACGGAAGAGAAAAAAATATATATAAGAATTTTTTATTTTTTATTTTTAAACAAAATTTTACGTAATGTTGAAATTGAATAAATGGTTCAAAATCAACCAAAAAAAAATTAATTCTTGCCATCTTAAATCAATTACATATATTTCATTCAAAATATACATAATAATTTACTCAATTACATCATACCATATATTTTTATATGCATACTTGGATGAATTAGAATAAATAATGTAATTGAAAACCAAAACATATACCAAACTTAATGTATATAAAACTTAATATTGTTTTAGGCAAAACAATCAACCAGACAGAGATTATAAAAGGCTCTGATACCAAATGTAAGATCAAGAAATCTTATCTAAACATATACATAATGAGTTTACGAGTAAACCTAACCTCGTAATAGCGGAAGCATAGATTGTTGATCTCCAGCCATAGTTGATGCCTTGTTGTGTTGCCTGTGTTAGTCGTTTTGTCTCACACTTGACTCAGAACCCTAGATGGTGTCCTAGTATTTTCTGAGCAGTGTGAGTACCATGTCTGTAAGTGTCTATATGATTGTCTATCATGCATCCCATCAATGCAGGCTTATATAGGCATATGGTGGATTGGACTAAACCTAGATGTCCAATCCAACCTATAGCTTAATGGGCCTAGCCCACTTGCACCACATTATTAACGCCCATATTGGGAAAGGTCTTACACCGCATGTCAGGTTTAAACGGTTACATGACTTCTTGACTACCACAGGGTTTAAATTGTCAAAAACTTATGTGTCGCTGTTCTACTATACTGTCGGTGAATCCAAGGTTTTTCTACTTGTGTATGTTGATGATATCATCATGATGGGTAATAACCCATCTCTCATTTCCACTTTACTGCATCGGCTCTCAACTACTTTCAAAATCAAGGACTAGGCACTCCGAGTTTTTTCCTCGGTATTGAGACTCTTACAGTCGATGGTGGTCTTATATTATCTCAGCGACGCTACATGAAGGATGTCCTCTTACGTGCAGGTATGGCTTATTGCAAACCACTGTCTACTCCTGCGGCCGTCACACAATCTGCTACTCCTGCTTCAGAACTTTTTGATAATCCCACTCAATATCGGCGTCTTGTCGGGGCTCTTTAGTATTTGACAATCACTCATCCGGATCTTTCGTATGCAGTAAACAGGCTTTGCCAGTTCATGCACTCTCCCATGATAGACCACTGGGGGCTGCTTAAACGGGTCCTCCGATATGTTAAAGGGACTCAGGATCATGGGCTACGAGTATCTTCTTCTTTGTCTTCTGAAATTCATGCTTACTCTGATTTTGATTGGGCCGGTTGTCTGGTAGATAGAAAATCCACCAGCGGCTATGCGGTTTTCTTTGGCGATAATCTTGTTTCCTGGCTTTCACGAAAACAACGCACCGTTGCGCGTTCTTCTACAGAGGCCGAGTATAAAGGCCTTGCTGATGTCTCGGCTGAAGTCACTTGGGTCGTTTCATTACTTCGCGAGCTTGGGCTGCACTTTGGCAAACCCGCGACTCTGTGGTGTGATAATCTTGGGGCAACCTACCTCGCAGCTAATCCTGCCTTTCATGCTTGGACTAAGCTTGTTGAAATTGATTATCACTTCGTCCGAGACAAGGTTGCATCCGGGGATTTTCTTGTCAACTTTGTGTCTACAAAATATCAGCTGGCAGATATCTTCACCAAGCCATTGCCGGGTCCACGTTTTCAGACTCTTCGAGGCAAGCTCAATGTTGCACCTGTACCACCTAGAGCTTGAGGGGATGTGTTAGTATTATTATTATTATTATTATTATTATTATTATTATTATTATTATTATTATTATTATTGTTAGCTATTCTATAGTCCTATATTGTGTGGTTGTAACTTAGTCTAGGTTACTAGTCCTTAGAATAAGAGAGGTGAGTGTCCTACTCTTATAGCTCTCTCTCATTGTGTAATTAGTTACTGAATTGATTTTGGTTCTTTCACTAATCTATATATATATATATATATATATATATATATATATATATATATATATATATATATATAGGGTTATGACTTCATATGAGACAACACCTTTCCATGTGTTAGTATTATTATTACTATGTGCACTCACGTTGTCGCACTGTCTCATGGGAAGGTGTTGTCTCATATGAAGTCAACCATATATATATATATATATATATATATATATATATATATATATATATATATATATATATATATTTCCTAATTAATCCAAAAACATTGTCAATTCCGTTCGGCAATTATATTTCATAAATCATAATCCCACCTCTCAATTAGACAATTAGTAAATTCTCAATTACCAACCCTATAAAATACGGCAATACCGTAACGAAATTCGACAATTCCCAATTCACAATTCGGTAATTTCGTAGATAGCAGACCACAACTCAACGGATTCTTCAATTCTTCTTGATCACACAAACTCTCAAGTTAAAATTACGTATTTTTCATAATTTTTGTTTATTGTTTTAAGAATTTGTTTCTTGATTAATTATTTATTCATAGAGTTTCTAAATAAATTCTTTTTTTTTCTTAGGATATTATTATGTCTTCTAGAAAATATACATCTGGGTCTGAGAAGCGTAAAAAGAAAAAAGAATTATGCAACTAACTCAATCTCAAAAAAGAGTTCTTGAAAAATTCATTACAAACAACTCAATGGATTAGCTTTAATCTCCATTGAAAATGAGATTTTGGAAGAAGTTGATATCAAAAGTTTGATTGATAATTTTGCGTCTAAATGTGCATGATGCGTGTTACTTTTTAAATAAAGTTTTTTATATTTTTTTATACAATATTTATATTTTGATACAACTTTTTGAACAACTATTATTTATATATAGAAATTACTCGAATAAAAAAACTCAAATTAAGATATGAGAGCACCAATTTTTTATTGGAACAGTTGTGTTGATCCATCATCGAAACTCTCCTACCAAGGGCTGGCTTCTTAAAGCTTTTCGTCATAAACTAGTTCTTGGTACCTTCTACCTAGTTTCTTTCCATCGGATGATCAAGTTTATCATCTAGCATCCTTTCTTGCATCACCTCATCGTAAGATTTGGGCTTCTTTCTTCCTCCTCCAGTGAAAGGTTAGCCATGTAGATAAGTTAAACTGGCTGCTAGAATCTTGGAGAATTCTTGATTTTACTACTAAGCTATGAATAACATTAGAAGATTGATACAATTGTGAATTTATGAACTAGCAGTAGTGATTTTATAAACATGCAATAGTTAATAAATATTTAGTAATGACTTAATGAACTTGAGATAGCGACATTATGAATTTGTAGTAATAACTTAATACATCTTCAGTAGTGGCTTTATGAACTTATAGTATTCACTGTATGAATCTACAATTGTACTTTTATGAACCTGTAATGATAATTATTTTATAACCCTTAGATTCATTAAAAATTTTGAAAAAGAAAAATCAGCTTGGCTGTAATTTACTTTGTTAACATTAATGCACCTGGGTGCACCCTAGGTGCACCTAGTTATAACATTAGGTGCACATAGTATTGATGCTCATTGTACAATTTACTTGCACTTGTAATACATTTTATTTGCATGTGTGCACCTATTTTGACTTGCAAGCGCAAGTAATTTACCTTGTTAACATTTATGCACCTGGGTGCACCTAATTATAACATTACGTGCACCTAGTTATAACGTTAGGTGCAACTACATTCCGGACACGTGGCGCGCTGCGATTCGTCCACAGTTCTCTCCTGGTCGACCAATACGCACTATATATATATACTAGTTTTACACGCGCATTGCGCGAATGGGTTAATGCCCAATGTTTACATTTAAATAAATATTTAAAAGTATATCAATGCAAGATTATATAGGAGAAGTTTATACATGGGTAATTGAATGTTGAATTTTTTTTATTTAAATATCGAACTCAAAGTATATGAATCCAAGATAATATAGAAAATTCATTATAATTATTACTAAAATAAATTTTTGCAACCTTGTAAAATCGATAGTCTAAATATTTGGTCTAAAAATGATAGTCTAAATAAATACTACTTTTAATTTGAATTTTTTTAAAAGTATTCTTAATTCTCTTTTGAGTAACATTGTCATTGTCTTCATCTTTACTATTTGTTCTCTTCCTTTTTGTTGGTAGTGTGTTATTTGCAATTCGGTTATTGTTGGTAGCATAGATGACAACGTCATGCAATGAGATTATGATATAGGAGCTATGGACTTTCCTTTAGGCGCTTTGCTTAGGGTTCATTTGGTTCAACCGTCCACTTGAATGAGTTATTGTGGATAAAGAAATCCCTAGTTTAAGAAAAAAAGATTAAATAAATTAATAAAAATTTAAAAACTTAAAATATTATGTATTCCAAAGATATTAAAAGGTAGTTTCTCGCTTCAATTTGCTAGGTAATGGATTATTTGAGTACTTTCATTGTCAACAAATCTCCAAGTAGTTAATATGATTGGTTTCAAACTATTCTTTTTTTATTTTTTTCATGGTATTAAAGAAATACATATGTATCATTTTTTGGTGTAACTACTAATTTATTTAATTCAATAAGAGTAAAATATAGTGATTCCGCTTCAATTTGTTGGGCTATGTGAGTACTCTCTTTGTCAACCAATCCCCAAGTAGTTAATATAATTAGCTTCAAATTATTTAATTTTTTTTCATAGTATTAATAAAATATTTGGTAAATAAATATATAACATTATTTTGTAATATAACTTTGATATTTAATTACAAGATATTGTAAAAATAAGATAATGGACAATGCAATGAATATCTATTGATAAATTTGAATGTAAAGAATCTTTGCATGAGAAAAAAATAAAGACAATATAACTAATGAAATTATTTCTCTTATTTAATTTAATTTTTTGATAATGAATAATTTTTTCAAATAAAGGTATTGTAGACACATAATTCTAAATTAAAGAAATACATATGTATCATTTTATGTTGTAGCTACTAATTTATTTAATTTAATAAGAGTAAAATAGAGTGAAAAACTTATTAATTATGTCAAATTTGATTGAGATGAGGTTCGAACCTAAGACCTTTCTTATAAAAATTAATGGGTAAGTTAAAAGTTAACGGAATATTAACAGAGAAGATAATATTTAACGGAAAACTTAACGGAAAATCATAAAAGTAAGGTTAAATTAGGTAATCTCTATGAATAATATTAATATGAATTATCTTAGCCATCTATTTGATTAAATAATTCATCTGAACCATCCATTTGATTACCGCCATTTTTTCTACCCATTTTAGGCCTAACTCTCTTTGGCTCTTATTAGTATAGTAGATATATATATATATATATATATAGGCGAGATCAGGTGCGGCCGTGCGGTTCACACCACTAAATGTTACGAAATACACCACTCAATGTTAAGAAACACACCACACAAATATGCACTGTGGTGAGTTTCTTAACATTGTGGTGTGTTTCATTGTGGTGTATTTCTTACATTGAGTGATTTATTTCGTAACATTGAGTGGTGTGTGACCGCACGGCCGCACCTGAAGTTATATATATATATATATATATATATATATATATATATATATATCTAAAAACATAATAAGTGTGAATGAAGGTTATACCCTTCATTTATGTCCGTTTTTTCTGTGAAGTTTTTTTGTACATTATGCTATAAAAGTTGTACTTTACAATATATTAGACAAACATACCCCTATATATCTAAAAACATAATAAGTGTGAATGAAGGTTATACCTTTCATTTATGTCCGTTTTTCTGTTAAGTTTTTTTTGTACATTATGCTATAAAAGTTGTACTTTACAATATATTAGACAAACATACCCCTACCGTTATAACTTCCGTTATCTTTTCTGCTATTGTTACCATGCACATGCATCCATTATATATTTTCTTATTTTCTTCAATAATAATAATATATACACATTATATATTGGAGTTATATCTTAGTTATTTCCTAAAATATAAATATAAAATTAATAAAAATATTTTACATTATTATTATTATTTACAATAATTTAAATATCTAAAATCTAAATAAATTTAAAATTTTAATATAAATTATTAATATTGGGCACCTATTTTTTTGCTATAAATATAAAATTTGTAAAAATATTTTACATTATTATTATTATTTACACTAATTTAAATATATAAAATCTAAATAAATTTAAAATTTTAATATAAAATATTAATATTGGGTACCTTTTTTTTGCGCATCACACATAAGAAAAACTAGTATATATATACACAGTATTATTTTAACACGAGTTGAAATTCATGATATAATATGGACTATGATCCATCTTGTATGGTGGATCCAAGTACATAAAAATAATATTGTACAAACATAAAAATAACATTATTGATATATAAATGTGACACCCTAACCTTTCACAAGCTGAGATAGATAAAACTCAACACAACAGCTGCCTATCTCAACTAAAAACATAACATAGCGGAAGCGAATTTAAAACTTAAGGGGCATCATGCCACATCTAGGAAAGAAAACACAGCCTAGATGCACAGGCTAACCATAAGAAACAAACAAAACTGTCATGCATAGAATAAAATAAATCATCAAGTCATGTTTAACAATATCCAAACACTAGTCAAGAGTATATAAAATCTCAATTGGCACACAGGCCCAAAAACCAAACCAAAGTCTAATCATCATAAACTAAGTCTAAGCATCGCCACAAGATAGGCTCTAACGCGCTCGCGCTCAGACTTACTCCATACCTGGAAAACACGCAAGGAACCATTAGCAAAAGACTACTAAGCAACCACCATTCACACCCGCAAGGAGATATAGATATACATAAGCTTGTAAATAGGTTTACACACCCATATAGAATATAAACACCAACGAACTGTTCAATAGTTCAAAACAGATACTCAACAACAATAAGCTGAACGAATCATAAACCAAGACTAATCCAAACAAAGCCAATATCCAACAACGAAAGCATAAGACAACAACGAACCATAACCAAGATACCAACTGAACAACAACCATAAGAAACAACCAACCATAGCCAAGAACAACGAGATATCAACCGATGATACACAAGGACTCACAAGCAAATAAACCAAGAAAGAATCCCAAGTCCAACCTCCAAACCCTCATACCAACCATCATACCAAGCCAAACCCACAGTCAGAAGTCAGAAGTCAGAAGTCAGAATCAAGATAACTGGTACGCAGGGGTGATGAGCCCAATCACAGGGACCGAAGTCCAATCACAGGGACCGTAGTCCAATCACAGGGACCGAAGTCCAATCACAGGGACCTAAGTCCAATCACAGGGGTAATCAACCCAATCACAGGGGTAATCAACCCAATCACAGGGACCGAAGTCCAAAGTCAGAAGTCAATAGTCAATAGTAGCACAGTCAAACCACCCAATAACCTCCAAAAGATACCAACAATCCACCATCACATACTCATACTCCAACCTCAACCCAAAACAACCAAACAAAGTGTTCATCTCAACTATGAACACAAACCAACTCCCAGGTAATGAATTCAAGGAATCAATAAACCAAGAGTACAAAAGAGAAACCAAAGACATGAATCAATACTCCAAGATATGGTACGAATACCCAACTAACGGCATGAATAAATACTCCAAAGACATGGTAAAATACCCAACAAAACAATCCAACAATAATCAGAAACAAAGGGGAAACAACAGACCACAACAACACAGAAGAGCTCTCTGGAATCGAACTTCCAGTGGCCTAGCGGAGCTCTCCAACGGAGCCCACTCTTCCGCCGCCCTCCTCCGCAAGGAGGAGCCGGCCCTCCTCAACGGGCCAGTCACCTCCGCCCGTGCACACTGCTGCTACCTTGCGGATCACTTTGGCGGGTGACATTATTCCGCCGCAGGTCTCCGCAAGGCTTATCCCAACTCCCAGAAACAGATCAACTCACAGACACGAAAATCCCCTTTCCAGAATGCAATAATCAGACCAATATACACCAACATTTCATCAAATTAGAGGCCAAAAATATGGAAATCCAAACCATCAATGATCATAACAACACTAGGCAAAAGATCAAGATGAAATCCAACAAATACAACCAAAAATAGGGCTAAACACCAAGAAATTTCAGGATTTCCAATACCAAGAATATCATATAGAATAGGAGTGTAGAAATAGATTTTGATGGACATAGTGGTTACCTCAAAGAGCTTTCTTCCACCTAGCCAAGCCTCAATCAAAGCTCACAAAGCCCCACTACCTTCTTGATCATCTTTTACCCAAAGAACCCCAAAAGAACATACATAAGAATATGCAAAAAGACTAGCAAAACCATAAAATGCAAGGTAGATTCTTAGCTAGATGCACTTACCCAATCCTAAACAAGCTTAAAAGAGCAATCTTGACTTGAAAACTTGTAGGAGAAATGAAGATCAAATTTGGAAGGAATTATAGGGGAAAGTGGCGTGAATAATGTAGGAGTAGGGAAGAGAGAGAGTGAAAACCTTTAGGGATTTTTAATCTTCAATATATATACTAGAATACATATAATGTATTAGGGTGAAAGACTTTAATATGGAATGAGCTTAAGTTACATATATTATATTACCTACAAGAAATAAATATATACAAGATTAATAAGTTGGGCTAATGAATTCACCCCTTACAATTAAATATATGAATTAGAATAAAGAAGCCCATAAGATGTCTTAAAGACATTATACTTACATATATTAAGAAATTGGGCTATGTAGGAATATTTTAATTACAAGGATTGTAAGGATCCAAATTGAATAAAATCCCTTACAAGAATAAATTCAATAGTTGGGCTATTGATTAGAATAATTAAATTAGGCTCAAGAAATATATATATATATATCTATGTATTAAATTGAAAGAACTAGCCCAATTAAAATAATTAAATTGCCCAAGGAATTAATTATCGACCGAAAGGTTTGAACGAATTTACGGGGTGTTACACTCTACCCCCTTAAAAGGAGCTTCGTCCCCGAAGCTCAAAGCTCACGGGAACTAGAAGCAGAACGATTCAAAGGAAACGAAGATTCAACGGAAGATTAAAGAGAACGATTGCTCAACCAATCCTAAACTCAAGAACATACTAAGCTTCTAACATCCTAAACTCATAACTTACCCAACCCAAAACTAGCATGCAAGAACATAAACTAACAACTTACCTAGACTACAGGGTTTCTACTACGGAGCTAACATTAACACGAAAACTACCAACTAACCTGGGTGGCCTCCCTGAGAAGAACTGCCTGGACCGTGGTGTGGATAAGGGTAAGGGTAAGGATAGGGTTGCTGATACTCCGGTGGCACCTCAATGCCTATCTTAGCCTCGATGAAGCCCAAGCGCTGGAAGCCGCGATCCACCCTCAAATCTAGCGAATCGAACCTCGCCTCAACCATACGGTGCATCTCCTGCAGCTGTCGGAGTACGGGGCCAACTGGTGGCGCAGGAGCTAAGGGATCGTGCTACTCCTTCCTCCGGTGCTCTCGGTCAGCCTCACCCACGGGCTCTTCTTCTTCAGCTTCCTCCTCCGACTCATCATCCTCCTCATCCCCTGCCTGCTCAGCCTGCTGAGGCGCGACCAAACCTCGCAACCTCTTATGTGGAATATGATAGCGCTCAATCAGCTCCCTGCTCTCGTCGGCTGGCATCCTGCTCAGCTCATGAGCCGTGATATACTCATTCCCCTCTACCTGAAACAGCCCAGAAAACTGCCGACTCGGCGCGTTGAACGTGTTGTGAACCGGCTGCCTTGCCAACTCCCCGGTCACATTGACCCTCTTCTTCTGGAATATCCAACTCAGAACCATCCCGTAAGGCCGGTTGCGCCTCTTGACTGTCTTGCAGAAATCCATGTGTGAGATCATCAAACTGGGCAAATCAAACTTCACTCGATGCTTCAGGAAGTACGCAAAAGCACACTCTATGGCCGTAACCTCCCTGCTGTTGTTTTGGTTGGGCAACAAACTTTCTCCAACCAACAAAGTCAGAATCCTCTGCTCACCAGTCAGATTATGCTTATCGGGGCGTGTCTAAAGCAATACCCTCATCCTGCCCCAACATATACCTCAAATAATCTCGGAAGCCCACATCCTGTGTCTCAACCCAAGCACTGCGCTCATACTCACTGACACCTCCCAACGGTAAATTGAGCAACCTAGCCAACTTGGGCGGGTCAAAAGAAATCCTCACGCCCTTCACTATCGAAGTGAGCACGGGCACTTGGTTGACGGTCTTAACTTTCATGTTTTGGTAAAATTGATTGACCAAATTGGGATAAACCACATTCTCAATTCGCAAAAATAAATCCAACAAACCCTGATAATTCAACATATTCACTAATTCAGGTGAAAAGTGCAACGGGTCAAGGGCTTTACCGTCTATGATGGAATAACGGATGTTGCTCGGGCCTTCCCCTTCACCGGGCCGATTTCTTCTTGCCATTGTTGTTGATGATGTTGGGAGTTGAACTCGATGTTGCTGTGGAAGAAAACGAGAATGATGATGGAGATGCGGACTCTTGCGGAAAACTCGCGCTGCTTAGCTACCGACGGAGGGAAAGTCGCGGACCTCGGTGGCGGACGTGCGTGGTCTGGTTGCTGGTGACGGAAGAAAGATGCGGACTTCGTTGCTCTGTTGCGCTCTGGCTGCTACGGGAGAAGGAAATAAGAAGCGGAGAAGAAAAGCGGACTTCCTTAGGGTTTTATTCCGCTGAAAACGCAAAAAGATGCATGTACCCCTGCCATTTGCGAACCACGCCAACGGAAAACCACACCCCGTTACCTCGCTGTCCCCTTCTCCTCGCGGTGCACTCTGACGGAGCTCGACGTTCCGTTGCCTTCCTCCGCACGTGCACGCGGAGCGCCCTCGCGGGGAGCGCTGCTCCGTTCCCCCCAACCGCACGGTCGTCTACTGAGCTCTTAGGAAATAAAAACAAAGACTTGCGATAAAAACCCAACAAGTTAGTATGGTCCAATGGTTCGGTCACTTCTCCTCTTGGCGCTTGGCGCGGGTTCGAGCCTTCGCATAAACATTAGCTAGGTCCTTAGGCTTCTTTTCCTTTTTGTTCCTTTGACTTGACTTCACCGACTTCCGAACCACTTGGCATAAGATCGGGTCTTCAAACTTCTTAACGAAATGCGTCCTAAAGCTTTCTAACTAACGAGGGGTCACCTAAGGGTCACTTAACGGTCCGACTAACTATAAACGCTTAAAGAAAGACCCTAAAAGCACTTAAAAGCCACGTAATTAAAGATTAAGCTCGAGAGTTACCTTCTTCAAGCCCATTCGCCTCTGCCTGGGTGCGCCCCATCACGAAGATCTTTCTTTGCTGCGGCCCCGCTTGCTGCCCTCGGCCTCCACTCGGCCGGCTACCTCCACTACCCTCAGCCTCTCTGGAGGGTCGGGTCGCTGCTGGGGCTCCCTGAGCCGAGCTCGGTCTGGACTGGGGTGGTCCTCCCTTCTTGGTTGTGCACTCGTAGGCCCGATGTCCTCGCAACCCGCAGCTAAAGCACTCCACTAGCCGCCCCTCGCAGTCGCGCCCAGGGTGATCTCTCCCAGAACGTCTGCAGTGGAAGTGTCGAATACGAGCTCCATTGCCCCCTGATCCTTGCCCAAAGCTAGGGCGAGATCCACCGCTATGGCTAGCGCCACCTCGCTGAAAGCCACCTCCCATCCCGGAACTCCCGGGTCCGTGCCTCTTGGAGTCTGAAGCTCCACCCTCTGCCGGCCGCTTCGAGCGGTCCTGGATCCCTCGTCGGATGGTCAGCACACGGTAGTGATCCGCGGCGCTGCTGTAGGCCTCACTCAGCGTCTGAAACTTGAACACGACCAATGCCATGCGCGTATCCAAGTTCAGCCCAGCCACGAACCGCTCAATCCGGGCCTCCTCGGTCGGGGCTAACGTCGGCGCGAAACGGGCTAACTCCAGGAAGCGTCGGTGATACTCCTGCACGGTCCTTGACCCCTGCTTGAGATGTAGGAACTCCTCCTGCATCGCCGCCTTCACGTGAGCCGGATAGAACCGAGCTCTCAGCCAATCCTTGAAGGTCTCCCACCCGAAGTCGGGCTCCTGTCGCATCGCCGTTCCGCCGTGGACCCACCAGAGGTCGGCCTCCTCCTTCAGATAAAAGCTCGCCATCTCCACCTGGCGACCCGGTGGACACTCCACCACCTCCAGGATCTTGTCGAGCGCCCGGATCCACTCCTCGAGGATCACGGGATCCTCCTGCCCGGCAAAGAAGGGTGGGTGCTGCCCCGCAACCCTCCGAACAAGGTCTGGCTGCCCGCGCTGGTTGTTCTGAACCATCGCGTTCCCCAGAAGCTGCGTGATCTGCGTCAACTGTTGGAGGTTCTGCATCAACTGCTCGGCGTAGGGCACCTCCGGGAAGTCCTCACGTCGTCGTGGCGGCACCATGATCGCTAGAAGGGGGAGATAACTAACAGAAAGCGAATAGAACTGCGGTCGGCCTTAACCAAACACACAAGAGAGAATGTGAGAACAAGCTCACAGCAGGCAAACAACAAGCAACAAACAAAGCATAAAACAAAAGCAAGTAAACGAGTCCTCACCGCGCGGCCTAGAATTCACACATCCTAGGATTCTCAAACATCTTAATTTCTACTGATCAAGTCTTAGAGTCTCAGATTACAACCCTAGGATTTCTACTTAGACCTCAACACAGGCTCTGATACCAACTGTGACACCCCAACCTTTCACAAGCTGAGATAGATAAAACTCAACACAACAGCTGCCTATCTCAACTAAAAACATAACATAGCGGAAGCGAATTTAAAACTTAAGGGGCATCATGCCACATCTAGGAAAGAAAACACAACCTAGATGCACAGGCTAACCATAAGAAACGAACTAAACTGTCATGCATAGAATAAAATAAATCCTCAAGTCATGTTTAACAATATCCAAACACTAGTCAAGAGTATATAAAATCTCAATTGGCACACAGGCCCAAAAACCAAACCAAAGTCTAATCCTCATAAACTAAGTCTAAGCATCGCCACAAGATAGGCTCTAACGCGCTCGCGCTCAGACTTACTCCATACCTGGAAAACACGCAAGGAACCATTAGCAAAAGACTGCTAAGTAACCACCATTCACACCCGCAAGGAGATATAGATATACATAAGCTTGTAAATAGGTTTACACACCCATATAGAATATAAATACCAACGAACTGTTCAATAGTTCAAAACAGATACTCAACAACAATAAGCTAAACGAATCATAAACCAAGAATAATCCAAACAAAGCCAATATCCAACAACGAAAGCATAAGACAACAACGAACCATAACCAAGATACCAACTGAACAACAACCATAAGAAACAACCAACCATAACCAAGAACAACGAGATATCAACCGATGATACACAAGGACTCACAAGCAAATAAACCAAGAAAGAATCCCAACTCCAACCTCCAAACCCTCATACCAACAATCATACCAAGCCAAACCCACAGTCAGAAGTCAGAAGTCAGAAGTCAGAATCCAGATAACTGGTACGCAGGGGTGATGAGCCCAATCACAGGGACCGAAGTCCAATCACAGGGACCGTAGTCGAATCACAGGGACCTAAGTCCAATCACAGGGACCTAAGTCCAATCACAGGGGTAATCAACCCAATCACAGGGACCGAAATCCAAAGTCAGAAGTCAATAGTCAATAGTAGCACAGTCAAACCACCCAATAACCTCAAAAAGATACCAACAATCCACCATCACATACTCATACTCCAACCTCAACCCAAAACAACCAAACAAAGTGTTCATCTCAACTATTAACACAAACCAACTCCCAGGTAATGAATTCAAGGAATCAATAAACCAAGAGTACAAAAGAGAAACCAAAAACATGAATCAATACTCCAAGATATGGTACGAATACCCAACTAACGGCATGAATAAATACTCCAAAGACATGGTAAAATACCCAACAAAACAATCCAACAATAATCAGAAACAAAGGGGAAACAACAGACCACAACAACACAGAAGAGCTCTCTGGAATCGAACTTCCAGTGGCCTAGCGGAGCTCTCCAACGGAGCCCACTCTTCCGCCGCCCTCCTCCGCAAGGAGGAGCCGGCCCTCCTCAATGGGCCTGCCACCTCCGCCCGTGCACACTGCTGCTACCTTGCGGATCACTTTGGCGGGTGACATTATTCCGCCGCAGGTCTCCGCAAGGCTTATCCCAACTCCCAGAAACAGATCAACTCACAGACACGAAAATCCCCTTTCCAGAATGCAATAATCAGACCAATATACACCAACATTTCATCAAATTAGAGGCCAAAAATATGGAAATCCAAACCATCAATGATCATAACAACACTAGGCAAAAGATCAAGATGAAATCCAACAAATACAACAAAAAATAGGGCTAAACACCAAGAAATTTCAGGATTTCCAACACCAAGAATATCATATAGAATAGGAGTGTAGAAATAGATTTTGATGGACATAGTGGTTACCTCAAAGAGCTTTCTTCCACCTAGCCAAGCCTCAATCAAAGCTCACAAAGCCCCACTACCTTCTTGATCATCTTTTACCCAAAGAACCCCAAAAGAACATACATAAGAATATGAAAAGACTAGCAAAACCATAAAATGCAAGGTAGATTCTTAGCTAGATGCACTTACCCAATCCTAAACAAGCTTAAAAGAGCAATCTTGACTTGAAAACTTGTAGGAGAAATGAAGATCAAATTTGGAAGGAATTGTAGGGGAAAGTGGCGTGAATAGTGTAGGAGTAGGGAAGAGAGAGAGTGAAAACCTTTAGGGATTTTTAATCTTCAATATATATACTAGAATACATATAATGTATTAGGGTGAAAGACTTTAATATGGAATGGGCTTAAGTTACATATATTATATTACCTACAAGAAATAAATATATACAAGATTAATAAGTTGGGCTAATGAATTCACCCCTTACAATTAAATATATGAATTAGAATAGCCAAAGGCCTTGTGGTCAAGCGGCATCCGGTGTACACTCCCATGTGGAAGGGAGTGGGTTCGAGCCTCAGTGGAGGCATACTACATTGTAACCGAGTCAGTAGAACTCAAAAAAAAATATATGACATTATACTTACATATATTAAGAAATTGGGCTATGTTATTGATTAGAATAATTAAATTATGCTCAAGAAATATATATATATATATATATATATGTATTAAATTGAAAGAACTAGCCCAATTAAAATAATTAAATTGCCAAGGAATTAATTATCGAACAAATTTACGGGTGTTACAATAAAAATGACACATACAATAGTAACAACAGTAATTTTATAACCCAAACTTATGTACCTAAAGAGACTTTATAAGTCTGTAAATTTATTTTAAAAATTTTAGAAAATTAATATGGATGGCATTTAACAATCATTATTGCGTGAACCATGATCAACACAGTTGTGTAGACCACGATAAAAAAACACATAAAGTACATTATTCTAACTCATAAAATGCATTATCTTACCTCATAAATTTCATTATTCTAACAAATACATTATTCAAACACATAAAGTACAGTATTCTAACTTATAAAATAAATTAGGCTAAAGTGTCATCCCGCACCATGAACCATTCTTGATTATTCATGCCGCACCCTGACCTTTCATAATGTATATTTTGATCCATAAACTACTTTTTTTTTTCGTCTAAAATTTTTTATAGATTACCTACATGTTACAGGTAATAATTGCTGACATGGACTTTTTTTTTCCTTTTTTTTTTCTTCTTGCATTCTTGCTGAAATTTAATGCCCTATACAACGCGGACTCCTCTGTTTCCATAGCGAATATGGTTTTGTGTTTTTGAATCGGTCACTGAATTTTACCGCAGGTTCCCTCACAGCCACCAAACCATGTATATAAAATTGTAAAACTTGCCAATCTCTTCCCATTTTCCAATCGTTATATCGTGGATCCTGGTCCGAAACGATGCCGTTTTGATGTTAGTGGACGCGTACGCGAATGACTTCATGAAATTCATTGTCTAGAACACACAGAATCCTTGTCTAGAATACACAGAATGATTTGAGTGAATACACAGAATATTGATACAACTACACAAAAATCATCCTCCTAACATTCGAATACACAAAGCACGTCACAACCTATGTTTAAGTACCCCTAACATGAATACACAGAATTGTAGTCTACAATACACAGAATGCCTTCAAAGGATACATCGAATATGGAAACACTAAATACACAAACACATCACCCCTGTATTTAAGTACGACTAACATGAATACACAGAATCCTTGTCTAGAATACACAGAATGACTTGAAGAAATACACAGAATATTGATACAACTACACAAAAATCATCCTCCTAACATTCGAATACACAAAACACGCCACAGCCTATGTTTAAGTACCCCTAACATGAATACACAGAATCGTAGTCTACAATACACAGAATGCCTTCAAAAAATACACAGGATATTAACACAAATACACAGACCGACCGAAACGGGAAACGTGATTTCCAAAAAAACAAACCATTAATTAAAATGACCAAAACGACGTCGTTTTCGTATGGGATGCACAATGCATTGTGCACCCTGATCCGCGATATAAATTGCCCCCATTTCCATCCTCATTGATTCCAATAATTAGCTATTGAAGAAACCCTTATTCTGTGATACCATGTTTAGATCTCTCACTAAATGCAAAAGCCCGTACAACTAGAATATAATAATTATTGTTCTGGCGGTCGGCGCTTATAGTTCTTGTGGCCCGGAGGAGGACGCTAGGTGTCGGTTGTGTCAGAAGGGGAGAGGAGGATGCAAATGGATTTTCTAGAACTGCCGCTTCGCTTCTCCGGCCACCGTCGGGTTCATGGCCCACCTGTTTGGGTGCCACTTCAGAGCGAGCATGCTATAAGCTGAGCAAATATCTGAGGAGGTATCGCTGCGAATCCTAAGAATGGAATAGTAGCAAGATCCACTAGATCCTCCCCTCCCGATCCATGTCAGCTTGAATTCTCAATAATGGACTCTAGTAAAACTCTTGTACCTCTACAAATTTTTGTATGCAGGTACAGAGTCTACAAAGGAGAAATGAATTCAATTAAACCATGGATATATAAAGAGAGAACTTTATCAAGCAAAAAAAGTGTTTAAAACGCGCGGAAATCTTTAGAGAGAGAAATGTTGGGGGAGGAGGGGATATGAGAAACCGTTTAGTTTAGTTTTTAATTTTTTTATTAACTTTTAATTTTTTAAAAATTAAAAATGCTTACATGGACTGAAAAATAATGTCACATCAGCTTATTATCGCGCCACGTCATCAAGAAAACTGGGTAACCTATAAAAAATTATAGACAAAAAAAGTTTAATGGTTTGTGGATCGAAATATACGTTATGAAAGATCAGGGTGCGGCATGAATAATCAGGAATGGTTTATGGTGCGGGATACACTTTAGCCAATAAATTATCTTATCCCAAAAATTTCATTATTCTAACACATAAAGTACATTATTTTAACTCATAAAATATATTATCTTATCCCAAAATGTTTATTATTTTATCAATCGCGGATTTTTTTTTTAATATTATAATAGCATCGTTTTAGACTGTTGTCCATATAATAATTTACCAGTCGTTATACTGTGGACCATGGTGCATTGTGGACTATGTGTCATGATTGATACTGCAATTGTGTTGAATTGATACTACAGTTGTATTAAAAGGATAATGCAGTTGTGTAGAAAGGGAACTGCAGTTGTGCAGAACAGAGGCCGTGTCATCCATCTGAAACTGCAGTTGTGTTGAACGGATACTGTAGTTGTATTGAAAAGATACTGCAGTTGTGTTGAAAAGATACTGCAGTTGTGTTGAACGGATGAATGACCTCTGTTCCGTGCAACTGTAGTTTCCTTTCAACACAACTGCAGTATCTTTTCAACACAACTGCAGTATCTTTTCAACACAACTGCAGTATCCGTTCAACACAACTGCAGTATCAGCTATGATCATGGTTCACAATGCATTGTGGACCATGGTCCACAATATAATTTGCGATAATTTACCGTTGTTTAATTAACTTTTTATTAACATGTTTTCATACATAAAGAGTTAATTCCATTTTTGGTCCTAGATTTATAGGTGACAATCCACTTTTAATCATTTTTTATTAAAACATCTACTTTTGGTCCTAGTATTATTGTGGCATGACTAATTTTGGTCCTTTATCAACAAATCAGTGTAAATATAGTTAAATACAATGACATTTCGGTATTCAATTATGAATGTTTTCAAAAAAATAAACATAAAAAATATAACAATTCAACATACTTTGTATAAAAAGATTGAAATGTCTTTGTATTTAACGATATTTTAATGATTTTGTTGTTGGAGGACTAAAATTGGTCATGCCACAATAATACTAGGACCAAATGAGGATGTTCTAATAAAAAAGGACTAAAAGTGGATTGCCACCTATAAATCTAGGATAAAAATGGAATTAACTCTTAATTTTATTGGTTAAAAAAAACTGAAAAAGAGAAAACATATAGGTGATAAAAATTTTGGATCAAAATTTAGTGAAGGAACTGCGGATGATTTGCTTTTGATATAAATATTGGGCTGGGCCTACTATTATTAACATCCCTAAACATAACTAGTCAAAGGTATTATTTAAAAAAAATACAAATTTTAAAACTAATTAAGAGAAAATATAATTTTTAGTCACTCAATTATAATATAGGTACCAATTTTGGTCCTTAACTATTAAATTTTTAAATTAGATGTATGACTATCAAATTTGGTCATTCACTATTAACATTTTTAAATTAAGCGCATGACTATTCAATTTATATCACATTTAGTCCTACCTTTAAATCTTTCGACCAAATTTTCTGTCAAGTCACCAGACTAATTTATTTAATTTTTATTTTAAAAATTATTTAAAAAATTTTTAAATTTAAAAACATAAAAATTAAAAAAAAAAACCGGCCACCCCACACCCTCCTCTTTCGTCTCCACCCAAGAGAGCTCTCTTCGTCTCTAGCAGAGATGAAGGAGGAATGGGTGAGGGGGGGAAGAGAACGCCGGTCCCATCCTCCTTCGTCTCCACCCAAGAGAACGATGGTCCCCTTCTCCTTCGTCTCCGGTGGAGACGACGGAGACGAAGGAGGAGGTGGTGGCCAGCGTTCTCTTTCCCAACGTTCTTTTATTTTTATTTTATTTTAAAGTTTTTTAATTAAAAAATTATTTTTTTAAAAAAATAAAAAATAAATAAATTAGCCGGTCACCAATGACATGCTCGGAAAATTTAACGACAAGAACAAATGTGATACAAAATTGAATAATCATGCACCTAAATTAAAAATCTTAGTAATTAAGGATCTAAATTGATACGAACTGAATAGTCATACAATTAATTTAAAAATTTTAATAATGAACGACTAAATTATAGTTGAGGTACTAAAAATAATATTTCGTCAAAAAAAAAATATTTCCTCAATAATTAATGATATCCTGAATCGACAAGCATTCATCGTTTATTTTAGACAGTTGTACTATTTAAACGTACGGAAGTGGCGAGAATCGTAAAAGTCATAAGTGAAGTAGTTGACGACGAGATCAACGTCTCTAAACAAGTTAAAACAATTTTATTTTATTTTTCTACAAAAGAGATAAGGCGCGTCAAATTTAGAAATACGCATATTTATTTCTCTATATATTTTCTCTATTTCCTCGTACATATGTCCTCTCTCTCTGCTTTTGACTGTCTCTTCTCTTCACATGTCGCACCCAAACAAAAAATAAATAATTAGAGAAAAAAAAAATACTCCATACATTCGCCCCCTTTTCTTCATCTTCCGGAACGGAGGGATTTCTAGGGTTCTATTCTGTGGTCGAGGTTATGGAATTGAAAAGTACGGCTCCGTACTGTTCTGTTCCTACAGCTGTTGTTGTACTGTGGCTGTTGAGCTGCTCCGCTCTGGTTCATGGCGGTGATATAGTTCACCATGATGATGTGGCTCCAAGGAGAGCTGGTTGTGATAACAATTTTGTTCTGGTAAGCTTTGAATTTGCTCATTTTTAATGGTTTGCTTCAAATTTTGAGGTTTTCTTTTCTTGACTTTTGCTTTATTTGATCATAGTCCACATCTTTTTTCTGGAAAAAAGGATTACTTTGTTTTTATTTATAAATTTTGATTTGTTAATGCTATAATTAGTGGGAATTGTTAGTTTTCTTTAAAAAAAAAGTTTGATTTCCTCAAATCTTCATTTTAATTTATCAGTGTTTTAGCTGTATGTGGAAAATGGCATTATTTTGGTTTTGCTTAGAGTATCACTTGCTATGCATTATTATTTGCTGCACAAAATGTTTCAACTTGTGTGGCATGCAAATTCCTCACATGTTTGGTAGCCATCAGATTCAGAGCTTACAGTGAACGTTGCATTTATATTGGTATTTCCAGTAATTTCTTTTAATATCAAGTTTTCCCTTTAGTCAGACTGATTCCCAATTATTAAATTATCTTTCAGAATATATGTAAATTGAGCGTTCCTGATTACCTCTTTCTGATGTCTTTGAATATTTACTTTTAGTAAGATATTTTTCTAACATAGAAATGCACATTTGATGACAGGTAAAAGTTGCAACCTGGATCAATGGCAAAGAAGAAATGGAATTTGTTGGAGTTGGCGCGAGATTCGGCCCCACCTTGGAGTCAAAGGAGAAGCGTGCCAATCAAACAAGACTTGCTCTTGCTGACCCACCTGATTGTTGTAGCAAACCGAGGAATAAGGTTTTCTTATCTGCTTTATCTACATAAGTGATAAGCCATACAACATGTGTTTACCCTGTAGAAAGCCTCTCAATTTGGATTACATAAAAGTTAATAGTCTTATACAGTGAACGTTGAGCAATATGTCTTCTTGTGTGGCAGCTTACTGGTGAGGCCATATTAGTACATCGGGGCAATTGCAGTTTCACTACCAAAGCAAATGTTGCAGATGATGCCGGTGCTTCAGCTATCCTCATTATAAACAATCAAACAGGTTTTGGTGTTCTCATCTAATTCTATCAAGTGCTACTTTTGGTTCCAAATTGGAATTAGAATGTATCTTTATTTATGAGTTCAGTTGGATAGCAGTCCTCCTGTGTCTTTAAGTAATTATCAGTGTTATCTACTTATCTCAATATCTCGTTTTAAGATGCCTACAAGAAAAAATAGCACTGATATTTTGCGAATAAATATCTAATTTGGAACAGCTCTTTGGGACATAGGGCTCTATCACACAATGAATAGCTTTATTCGTAGACTTTCTTGATAAAACAGTGGAAATCAATTTCATAATCCCTCTCTTTGCATTGCAGAGCTCTTCAAGATGGTTTGTGAAGGAAATGAAACTGATTTGGTTATTGGCATACCTGCTATCATGCTCCCACAAGATGCTGGTCTAAGCTTGATAGAAAATATAATGAACAAGTCAATGGGTAAACTTACCTTACCAGAAAATGAAAAAGAAAAAAGAAACAAAAGCATTTGCATATCTTTATTTAGATAACTATTCAAATTCTCTTGCTATGCATGACCTCAGATTCTGGGTTCTATTTCTAAACATTGATGTATGCTTGACAGTTATTTCCCTTCCCTTCAGTTTCTGTGCAGCTGTATTCTCCAAGGCGCCCTGTGGTTGATGTAGCTGAAGTATTTCTGTGGCTTATGGCTGTTGCTACCATTTTATGTGCATCGTACTGGTCTGCATGGACTGCCAGAGAAGCTGCAATTCAGCAGGATAAGCTGTTGAAAGTAATTTCATGGGATTCATAGATACCTGATAGTTGTGTTAAGCACGGGATACCTATGTTGTGTAAACACTGGATATCTATGTTGCAGGATGGCTCGGATGAATACTGTGGCATGGAGGCTACACAGTCGAGTGGTGTGGTGGATATCAACACAATGTCAGCAATTCTCTTTGTTGTCATTGCTTCTTGCTTCTTGATCATGCTTTACAAACTAATGTCCCTCTGGTTCATTGAGATTCTGGTGGTTCTATTCTGCATCGGTGGTGTAGAGGTATGTCTCTCCAAATATCAAAAGAAAGCAGTATAAGTTTGTACGGAATGACCATTTCTGTGAGAAAACAAGAAATATAGACAAGCTTGTACAAGTTGCTAATGAGTAAACAACAATGACACTTTCTCTTAGCATTTCAAAGATAGCTTTAACAGCCCGCACGGGCTTAGCTCATTGGTTCAGTAGGCAGTATTTTGGACAAAAGACCAAGGTTCAAAACTCGATAGCGGTAGTGTGGGGATGATGCCCAAGGTGGGTAGATCCCTTGTGTGAACCGGCAATTTGGCCTTGTATGCTGAGCCACTGAGTTACTACCATGATTTACATCCTCCCAAATGCTCTTTCAGGCCGGGGTGTGGGGACCCTTAGGGTTGGGGATTCAACCTTTCGGGCAAGGCAAGATAGCTTTAACATCATGATCTAATCCATTTTGTTTAATTCTTCTAGAGTTAGGAACTTGCAAGAATGCCACATGCAGCATGTTTAGTGCTGAAGTTACTTCATCCTCCATCAACTTTTAAGTACTTAAAAATGTGCCTCTTTCAACTTGCAGGGTCTGCAGACCTGTTTGGTTGCTTTGTTATCCTGGTATGTAATTCTTTTTAGTATTATAAAACCTTTCGTTGTCTTTAGGATCTACTTAACTGCAATGCCTAAGTATTTTTGTCCAGCAACAGAAAGCCTGCACAAACAAATAACATGGTAAATGTTGCAAAATATGCCTAGGGAGGGAAATCTGTTCTATGGTTTATGCTGTCATGGCGTTATAACTCTGGCGATTAATTGTATCTTGCTTGAAGTTAATTGGTGCTCATTGCATCTAGGCAATTGGCTGTTTTCATGTCCTCAATTTATTTCCTTAACCTTTTGGGGTAAGGAATCTAAGAATGAAATATACTATTGAGATAAATGAGAACAAGAATTGAAAATAATGACAAAAAGTAAATAGTAAAAGATTTACGTGGTTTGGCAATGTGCCTACGTCCACGGGAGCGAATTTGTTCTTTTATTAATTGTGATGGTAGAACATCTAGGGTTACAAGTATCATATTTATAAGCAACCCTAAACAAGGTACATGTACAAAATTACCCCTGTACCTTACGCTCCGGTCACTCCGCTCCGCTCAATTCCGTCCAACACTTATCATCCTGCAGTACATATGAGAGTATGAAACATACACAACATATACATGCACATGCAATTAGAGGAAATTGCATGAGTTCCCCATTTAGTCTGTCATCAGAGAACTGAGCTGGATTGTGAACAATTTTCAGAAATTGCATTCATGAGCGTTTGCTGCAAATTTTTGCAATATTTGTTTTCTCAAAGTTCAGCAAAAATGTTATTCTATATGTTTTTATATATGTGTACTCTTGTCAATATTGATATTGAATTTAGAAGAATGGCTAACTATTCTTGAATATAGTTTCAGATGGTTTGAACATGCTGCAGAGACTTTTGTCAAAATACCTTTACTTGGAGCTGTATCTTACCTGACTCTTGCTGTTTCTCCATTCTGCATAGCATTTGCTGTTATGTGGGCTGTTTTCAGACGTGTCTCCTTTGCTTGGATAGGTCAAGATATACTTGTAAGAGTTTTCCTGTGTATTATTTCCATCTATGAAGTTTTCTCATTAATGTTAAATGTTTTTCTTCCAATTGTCAACTTTGATATTCACTCTCACTCAGATCTTAGATTCTCAGACAATTGTTGAAAATCTGTCAACCTCACCCATTTAAATTTCTCTTCAAATTAATTTTGTGGGTGTATGTTGGAATATCTCACATGTAAAGATTACCATCTGAATATTGAAACTCCACTTGTAACCACAAGGTCCCAGCCTTCAAGGCAGGGGTTTACCCAGTGCACACCCTCGGGTAGTAGCTGCAGGTTTCCCTCGTCACCCAAGAATATTGAAACTCATACATAATTAAGATACTAAGTTGACAAAAAGAGGGATAATTTTAAATTGCCTAGTTGTTTTCATGTCCTGAGTTCTTACGGACTTGTTCAAAGACAATGATATCTTTCTTGATATTACCTCTTATCAGGGTATTGCGTTGATTATCACAGTTCTCCAAATTGTGCGAGTTCCCAATCTCAAGGTAAAATAGCAAGCATTGAACTTTTTCTGCCTTTGTTTTTGCACAAGGCTGTGAGAAGTTTGTTCATGTAGCCCAGTGGATCTAATTCATCAGATAAGCTAGTATGAATTTTATTGAATGACAGTACTACATGATGTTAGCTCCATCGGAAATTCAAATGCATTTGATATAACTACTTTTATTTGGCATGATCAGGTCGGAACTGTTCTTCTCGGCTGTGCTTTCTTGTACGACCTGTTCTGGGTGTTTGTTTCAAAATGGTGGTTTCACGAGAGTGTAATGATAGTGGTATGTTCTCTTCTGATTTGTGCGGTTTGGAACAATCTAGATAGCTATTAGCAACTTTATATCAGCCGATCCTATTTCATTCCTGCAGGTTGCTCGTGGTGATAAAAGTGGAGAAGATGGAATACCCATGCTGCTGAAAATCCCACGGATGTTTGATCCTTGGGGTGGTTATAGTGTCATCGGTTTTGGTGACATTATTCTACCTGGTTTACTTGTAGCATTTTCACTAAGGTTTGAGAATCTGATACTCAAATATCATGTTAAGCCTTTGGTTCTCTTCGAACCATCAATCTCTTAACATTTATAATTTGTTTTCCCGAGTCGTGTTCTATGCATCGCTGTAAGCCCTAGATGGAATGTTTTAAACCGTATTGGTTCCTTTTGACTTTGAGTGACTGCTGCCAGCTGCCTCTTAGTTAAAGCCACATAATTGAGTACACCCCTTCTTCCTAGCAACTACTTTTTTTGGGGTGACAAGAGAAACCCGCAGCCACTACACGAGAGTGTGTACTGGGTAAATCCCGCTTTGTGAGCTTAGTTGGCAAAGGACCACAAGGAGGTAAACCAACCTAGGTTGCTCATAGTTGACCGGCTCAAACTAAGAAGGCTAGAATTCAAACTCATAACCTTGTAATTACAAGTTTATATTCTTAGCCATCTTGGCTGGGGTTATCCCCTTCCCTACAACTACTTTGTTGTTATGAGTTGAATGCACGAAGACTTATTATTCGTTTCTGAGTCTCAGGTATGACTGGTTATCTAAAAAGAGTCTTCGTACGGGTTACTTTCTATGGGCAATGATGGCTTATGGTTTAGGTATGATAAGTTTACAATTCACACTTGTGATCCTCTACTTGCCTTAGAAACAACACGAGTATTACACTAGTTTGACATATATATTTCTGTTATTGCCATAGGTTTGCTTATAACATATTTGGCTCTCAACTTGATGGATGGACACGGCCAACCTGCATTGCTTTACATAGTTCCTTTCACTTTAGGTATGTAACGGAACACTTAAAGATTGCAATTCCGCCTTTATTCTATAGATTGATATAACGACATCATCTGGGGTAAATTATGCAGGAACGTTTTTGACACTAGGAAAGAAAAGAGGCGACCTCAAGCATTTATGGACGAAAGGCGACCCTGACCGACCTTGCCCCCATGTCCAGCTCCAACCTGCAGATTAAGTAAATACTGCAAAAGAACCTGAATCTAATCTAATGTAGGACTCTGCTTTCAAGTTAGGGTGTATAGTTTAGAAGATTGAGTATTGTAAGGATACATATGATCTGTGTAGCTATTCTCCTGTTTGAACTCGAGTGTGTATTAGTAGTGGCCATGTGGTTAACAAAACGCAGAATTATGAGTTGTAATAACACGAATTCCTATTTTACTCCTTGCCCTTTAGAGCATGTTTAGTTCACGAAATGATTTATAGAGCATGTTTAGTTCACGAAATGATTTATAAGTATTAGATGGAGGCTAGTGAAAGATTAAGTTCAATAATTAATGGTCAGGAGATTGTTGGCTGGAGGCTAATGAAGAGTTAAGGATGTGTTTGGAACCCTAATTTCTGAAAATCATTTTTTTGGATTTTCAATGTTTGGATGTTCCAATCAACGAAAAATATTTTCCGTTGACTAGGGAAAATATAGCTAATGTGACAGAAAATGATTTCCGTCAAAATTTGGCAGAAGTTATTTTGCGCAGCACTACAAAGTCCACGAACAGCATCCATGACTTCGGTTTCAAGTGGAAACCAGAGCCTTTTAACGGAAATTACTGATTTTGTTGTAAATTGATTTTTTTTTATAAATAATATTATTTTTAATATTATTATAAATAGTTTTATCTTCTAAATAAAATATTTAAAATGTTTAATTATACAATTCTATTCATTTTCCAGAAAATGAACCAAACACAAAAAACACACAAAGATAGTTTTTTATTGTGCAACCAAACATGGGGAAGAAACATGTTTTCCGAAAAATAACTCATTTTTCAGAAAATATTTTCTATTATAAGTATAACACATGCCTCCTGAAATGTGATGATATATATAGAAATAAAATTGCGCCTTCAGTGTTAATATAGCTTTTGACGTAGTGGTAACCAGTGGTATAATTAGGTTACGGTTTCGAGTTCAGGTAGTGGGGAGGGGAATTGTTGGGTGGAAATTTCTGTGGTCTGCCAAACAATCTTTTGAATGCTGAAAGTCAAAATCTGGGGCTTCAACATGAATAACAACTAACCAGAAATGAGGTGAGGTTATCCATGATTGGTGTCTGCAATTGCTTTTAATGAAAATTCATGACTTTGACCTGGGGGATGAGAGATGAACCCATCCATTACCCATCTCCCCATCTACCTACGCAGATATGCATATGGGGAACAATAAATATTGGAGGTTCTCATTAATGGAAAACCCAATTGGGATTATATGTAGATGAGAGTAAACAAAAGTAGGGCACCTAATTAAAGTAGTGTTTTATTGGTGGGAATAAATTACAACTAACTGCACAAATCTACATACCTACTTACCCAAACTTCTTTGTTTTGCTCATTTTTCCAAATGCATCAGTTGAGTTTGGCTAACTGCCTAACTCAAACAAACTCAAATATGTCTTGTGGGTGGGTCCAATAACTTTTTTTACCAGATGCCAATCACACCTCAAACCATTACACGTCCCTTTGGAAAGCAGGAAAATGACTTCTGGAAAATGTTTTCTGAAAAATGAATTATTTTCCGGAAAATAAGTTCATTTTCCGTGTTTGGATGTACTCTGGAAAACTGTCTTTAGGTGTTTGGTTCATTTTCCGGAAAATGAGTGGAAAATTAGTAGAAATGTATAATTATGTAATTTTATTATTTTCTTTAAAATATAAAAATATATAAACTAATAATATTTATTATAAATAAATATATAAAAATTAAAATTAAAAAAAAAAAAAAAAACGCTGCCCTGGTTTCCGCCGGACTGAGGGAGGGACGGCTTAGCCATCCCTCCATGTTGCACCCAACATTTTCCGGAAAAAACACTTCATTTTCCGTGGTCAACGGAAAATGATTTCCGTTGACCACATTTTCTGGGTGTTGCCAAACACCAAAATTCTGAAAAATGATTTCCAGAAGTCATTTTCCGGGTAACCAAACACACCCTAAATGGATTTAGTAAAATCTTAGGATGCCTAAACATATTGTGCCTTCTCGTTTGTGTTGTTGTGACTTTGCTCTCTTGTACCTTTTGCAAAGTTAGTGACTGCAGGAACAGTTGAAACCCTCTTAAGTTTGGGGAAATTTTAAGATACTTGATAGAGTAGTAGTAGTATTCTTGTGTTGGTAAAGTAGATACAACTATGCCAAATATAAAAATAAATGGCCCAAGACATCTAAAAAAAAATCACAACCCTCCAAAAAATTTCCCTCTTAATCTCACATTCTGACATGACATTTTTCTAGTAAATGATCACTTAATTTCTGATAGCTAGTTAACAAGTTAAGAGAATCAACCAATTTTGGGGGCCCCAAATATTACAGAGTACATATGTAACACATAGTGTGGTGGTTGTGCCCCAAATTTTGGGGGCACTTTTATTTTATTTTATTTTTTAAAATTATTGTATATTTATGTTTTATATATTAGTGTTGGTGACATATGTATAAAGAAATCAAGACGGTAAAAAATTATAAAAGTTTACATTCTTAATTCCTAAGGACTTAATTTACATATAGAGCTATAGTCCTATAACTTATTGGAATTGAGGCGGGCCAGACCTATTTGACTATTGTAAAATTATTATAAATAAAGAATAAAAAATTACTCTTTTTTTAAAACCAAAAAATTACACCTGTTCCTATTATAATGTATACACGCAAGATTTGTACTCATAATGCAAAATTTTGATGATCACAGTAATCATTAATTCGATTTTTTTATTCTTCACAATAAAAGGATGAAAGTATATATTTAAGTTAAATATTCAAATTCTTTAATTTTATTTAAAATTTAAAATTATTAATTCAATAACTAATCCTAGCTAGTAATTTTTTTTATAGGTATTCAAATTCTTTAATTTTATTTAAAATTTAAAATTATTAATTCAATAACTAATCCTAGCTAGTAATTTTTTTTATAGGTGAAGTATAATCTAACTTCTTGTATTTTAATTTGATGCTACAATTGCAATATCAAATAGCCTTTAACTATTTTAATTACGGTTGTTTATGTATAAATAAGTTTTTTAAAGCTGAAGTTGTTGAAATCTTACTTATGATCAAGTATATTGTAAGAAAAACTCAACGGATTGGTGTATAATTTTACATCTAAATATGTCCGAAGAAGAAGAATGTCACTTTTCAAGTAAAAATTTGAATGATAATTTTTTTTTATAGAATATTATATATTTTCATACCATATAATATATCTTTTATATTAATATATCTTTTATATATTTACAATTATACAAAAGGGGCCTATGTTGAATTTTTGCACAGGACCTCAAATTTCTTAGGAACGACCCTGATTAGAATCCGGACATAAACATTAAAAAATCACTTCTCCACCTACCACCCCCCCCCCCCCGGGGGCAACTCTCTCTTTCCATTAACTGCCTATTTGATTTGCGAAAAATATTTGAAGAATGGAATTGAAATTCCATGAATAAAAAAAATTTACGGAAGATTACTGAGAATATTAATTTCATTGTTTGGTTAGATTTGGAATTGTAAATAATGAGAATAAAGACCAATAAGCCCTAGGTAATTAAGAAAGTTTCATTGATACCTAGGTAATGACGAAAATTTTATTATTTAAAAAAAAATCGTGAGTATAAAATAGTCATAGCATGTTATATTTTCTATCTACTTGCTGTTGAAAACAAAAGGAAAATCCTATAGGTATTCACATTCTTTACTTTCCCTTAAAATTTTGATGTAGACAGATTTACAGGGTCACATGAAGAAATAGCATGTCAGTGTCTGCCACATCATGTATTAAATTTGATGGAGTAAGATTTGGGAGTACATGTAATAAAACTCAAAACAAAATACAAAAGCTTTGAAAGGAATTTGTTTTTCTCAAATGTGAGGATTCATTTTCCATTGAAAAATGGATTTCAGGAACCAAACAACATTTTCCTCAAATTTTAAAAGGAAAATGCTTTCTATCCCTTCTAAATTTTTCACCTCCTAATTTTCCCTTTTGACATGCCTGGTAAATTGTAATAATTGGTGTCATAAATTGGCGACTCACCAATTTTTAATAAAAGATTAATGTATCCAATCAAATAGTTTTAAGTCATAAGATAAAATTAAGAGAGGAACATTTTTTAGGAGTGAATAACATTATTCTTTTCTCTTCAACAACAAAAAAAAACATTATTCTTTTTTAAAAAGCCTTTTTCCTTTAAAAAAGATTTTCAATCCAACCAACACTCTCTATTAAAGAAAATTCTCAACAATAAAAACCATTCGAGGGTCAAATACGTACTTTCACGCCCACTCCCCCTCATTTAAAACCAGACCCTCCCACTCTCTTCCCCTGCTAGTTTTCCTTAAACAGAGAAGCAAGAAACAAAAATGGCGTCGGAAACCGCCAAGAAAGCCTTCCCCTCAATAACAACATGCGACGTCTCCGCCGTGAGCCACCAGTCCATCGCGGCAGACCTAGACGGGACGCTCTTGATCGGGAGGTCCTCCTTCCCGTACTTCATGCTGGTCGCGATCGAAGCCGGGAGCCTCCTCCGAGGGCTGGTCCTCCTCCTCAGTTTCCCGCTCATCGCCATCGCCTACATTTTCTTCTCCGAAGCCCTAGCGATCCAAACGCTCATCTACATCTCCTTCGCGGGGCTCAAAGTCCGGGACATCGAGCTGGCCTCCCGGGCGGTCCTTTCGCGATTCTACGCCGCCGACGTGCGGCGGGAGAGCTTCGAGGTGTTCGATAAGTGCAAGCGGAAAGTGGTGGTTACGGCCAACCCGACCATCATGGTTGAGCCGTTTGTGAAAGAGTTTTTGGGCGGCGATAAGGTTTTGGGAACCGAGATTGAGGTTAACCCCAAGACCAAAAAAGCTACCGGATTCGTGAAGAAGCCAGGGGTTTTGGTCGGAAAATGGAAAAGGCTGTCCATCTTGAAGGAGTTTGGCGATGAAAAACCTGATATTGGGATCGGCGACAGAGAGTCCGATCATGATTTCATGTCCATTTGCAAGGTTAGTCTTCCTCAGCTCGATCTCTTTTTCTTTATTAATTTGCCTTTTTTGTATTAATTCATATACTTCTCATTTAAGCTCCTTAAGAGAAGTAGTATAATTGAAACCGGTAAATGGTAGAAGTATAACCTGGAGGTGTTGTTTACTGTAACACGACTCATCCATCCTCAATTAAACTTAAATGTTTGATTCTTGACTGTGGAAGTCTTGGGTACCAAAAAAAAAAGAAAAGAAAACGGTAGAAATATTAGAGCAGTGCAATTGGATTGTGGTGGTTTCTTTGGATTTTAAGGATATTTTTATAATTACAACAATGAATTATTCTTATTACCATTATCAAAATGATCTATTTATTTTTCTAATCACCCTCTCAAATACAACTTTAATTTTTTTTTTTTCTATTTTATTACCACCATGTGTATTTGTTTGTACATAAATTCTGAATCTAACTTGACCCACCATGAATTTAGTTTTTTAATTAGGACCCACCCTTACTGATCATCCACTTCCACCCAAAAAACTCGATCGGGTGCATATTTGCGGGACAAATTGCAATTTTCATTCCTAATAGAAATAAATTTTAGTTTAGTTGAGTTTGCATGGATTATAAATTATTTTTGGCACCAACTACCCCTATTATCATTATTCATTAGCAATAAAACCCAACTACCAGTGTCAAGAATAAAACCGCTAGTCAAAGCGTATTATTAGTGTAATTTATATATGTTATATTATTTGATTTGCAGGTTATTATATAAAAGTAAGGTCTATCCGGTACACATTTTTAAATGATAGATTTCTCTGGTCTTTCAAAAAAAATATTAAAATAAAATTGCTAACTATACGTAATTAACCGGTGGTTTTAGTAAATGAAAAGAAAAGGTTTTCCTGTGCACTAATGTAGTTAACCAAACACGAGCTACTTTCGTGAGAATATATATTATCCATGAACTTATCATCACCTTCTTCTTTCTACTAAAGAATAGACAATGATATATTATTGCACGGGGCAATATGACTTATATTAGTGCATCAATATATCTAATTGATGATGTGATTGCTTGAATATATCAATTACGTAATGTATATATCATGAACACAAATTAAAATGTACGTTCCAATTAAGCTAGCTAACTTAATTGGAGCAACATAATATCATTAATACTATATATTATAATAACATTATAAGATTGCTTGAAAGGTTAATCAATATAATCTAGAAAGGCAGTCCGTAATATGGAGCTCACTTTCATCTTACTTACTACTTTCTAATGTGTTACGTTGATTGATATTTGATTTTAGAGGTTGACTGTGTTTTTTTTTCTTTGGATCCGTTTGAGTTTTTTTTTTTTTTTTTTTTTTTTTTTTTTTTGACGAGAGAAATTCGCAATCATTACTCGAGAATGTACATTGGGTAAGCCACACGTTAGCCTAGGTTGCCCGCTCAAACCAACTTTGTGATTACAAATTAAACTTGTATTCTTAGCCATCGTGACTTGGGTTATATATCACAGAAAGGTTGAATCCCCAACAGAACATCTGGAAGGATGTAAATCATGATAACTCAGCTGAACACAGATGATTGACCTTAGCTTATTGCGCACAAGGAGCCCCTCACTTTGAGAGGTTACTCCACACTGTAACTAGTGAGACTTGATCAACTTCACCCTGTGATCAATTGAGCTGTCTGGGCATATATCATATATTTTGTGAAGCGAAGGGAGTAGGGGCGTAGGGGGGTTGTGAGTTGTAAGTTGTTTGGAGGCAATTTAATGTTAGTAGTTGAGGCGAGGCTGAACATGTGAAAGTTAAAGCAATTTCCAGAATAGGATTTATTCTTGGGTCCATTGGCATTTACCACCCCCACCTGCCAATCGCCACAATCCAGCTGGATATCGTCGCATGCATTTATCATAGGTTATTAAGATTGTACGTATTATCTTTTTAGTGCGACCAATTATTTATACAATTGGAAGATAGAAATTTACATACTCCAACTACTTTTGAATACTAGTAATAACTCCTTATAGAGTCGGTGGGCGTGGGTTGTCTACTTGTTACCTACTTCTATCCAAATTTTATGTGTCATTATCATATATAAGTTAATTAAGATTTTACGTACTTTGCTCTATCGATTTCTTTATAGACTTAGGGGGGTGTATTCAATCACGACTTTCATGAACTTTTAAATACTTTTAAAGCGATGGATTTTAATTGACTTTTGTAGAGTTTTTGTAAACTATCATAGAATCTTTTAAACTTTTATAAACTTTGTAAGAGTTTATAAATATCCATAGAACAAACATTTATAGAGTTTTAAAAACTTTTTCATATTAAAAAATTTACAAAAGTCATTAAAACTCTAAATTGAATACACCCGCACAAACATTCCATAACTTCTATTAATATATTATCTATAAATTAGTGCATTGTAGAAATTAAAAAAAATATATTGATGTCACAAAAATAGAGTATAATATTCATAAATAAAATATAATCAATTTTTATAAATATAACCAATAAAAATATTTTCTTGAACTAATGAAACAACTCATGCTGAGTAATATAATTAATAAACATACAATTATATAAAATTATAAACATATTAATTAAATAAAATTTAAAAATTATAAATTAAAAAATTTGCTGCAACCGTTGCTGCTGGTTGCAGCAAATATTTTTGCTGCACAGCAGCAGCAGCATATTTGCTGCGAAAAGGGCAGCAGATTCTTGTTGCGATCGCACGCAGCAATTCTTTTAGCTGTGATCGCAGTAATTATTTTGTTGTGATGGCAATAAAAAATTTGTTTGAACATAAAAAAATTATGAAAGATTTGAAACGTACCGTAAAATTGATGAAAAATTTGCCTAGTTTAGATAGAGGAAAAAAAGTTTGCAGAGAATATTGAAAAGTTTGGGGTTGGAGGGTTGGATTTCATCTATTTATATTAATGAAGAGAAAGTCGATAGAAATCCTATTCTGACAGAGTTTGTGAAAGTCAGTAACTTTTTGAATACCAGTAGACTTTTAATAACTCTATAAAAGTTTGAATCGAATACCTGTATACTTTTAAAGAGTTTTGAAAAGTTTGAATTGAATACAGGTAGACTTGTAAAGAGTTTATAAAAGTCTAAATTGAATACCACCAAACTTTTAAAGTTGATAAAAGTATTTAAAAGTTCATGAAAGTCGTGATTGAATACACCAATTAGAAGATGTAAATAATGCATGTACTCCAACTGCTTTTCAATACTAATAATCACCCCTTATAGAATTGATAGATTTTTGTCTAGTGCTTTATTTTATTAATTTAATACCATTTTTTGGTATATCTAAGGAGGTTTTGAATTCAACCTACAAATTATTAGTTATAGTTACCTACAAGAAAAATCAAATTTACTAACAAAAATAATATAAGTAAATCAATGAAATTCATATGCATTTAAACTCGTAGATATATATTTCGATGTTTTTTTTTTCTTTTTTCTTTTTTAAATTTTTATATAGTGATGTCACTAGAATTTATTTGTTTATTATTTATCTTATGTTACATGCTTATATGGTCCAAAACTCCAAATATATAATGTTTAGTAAAAACTAAAAGGTATGAAAACTTATTTAAAAAGAATTTGGGGAAATAGTCCATCGAATTCAATTGTAATATAAATTTAGTCTCTCAATTATTTGCTATATAAAATTTTAGTCTGATAAATTTGGTTAGTTTGTAAAGTTTAGTAGAGTTGAAATTAAAATTAGATTCCACAATGTTGTCGGGTGAGAATTGAAGAAATTAAAATTAAAGTGATTATTGTTGAATAATGTTGAGGTGCATGCAGGAAGGGTATATGGTGCATCCTAGCAAATCAGCAACGCCGGTGCCTCTTGATCGATTGAAAAGCCGATTGATTTTCCATGACGGGCGGTTGGTGCAACGCCCCGACCCACTCAACGCCCTCATCACCTACCTCTGGCTGCCCTTCGGCTTCGCCTTGGCCGTTTTCCGGGTCTACTTCAATCTCCCCCTCCCCGAGCGCATCGTCCGCTACACATACCTCATGCTCGGAATCAACCTGGTGATCAAAGGCCCCAGGCCTCCGCCACCCTCCTCCGGCCGCCAAGGCAATCTCTACGTCTGCAACCACCGCACCGCTCTCGACCCCATCGTCATCGCCATCGCCCTAGGCCGCAAAGTCTCCTGCGTCACCTACAGCGTCAGCAAGCTCTCCCGCTTCCTCTCCCCCATCCCCGCCGTGGCCCTCACCCGCGACCGCCAGAAAGACGCGGACATGATCAAGTCCCTCCTCGAGAAGGGCGACCTGGTGGTCTGCCCCGAAGGGACCACGTGCCGCGAGCCCTTCCTCCTCAGATTCAGCGCTCTCTTCGCGGAACTCAGCGATAGGATCGTCCCCGTGGCGGTGAACAGCAAGCAGAACATGTTCCACGGGACGACGGTCCGCGGGGTCAAGTTCTGGGACCCGTATTTCTTCTTCATGAACCCGAGGCCGAGCTATGAGGTGACGTTTCTGGAGGCGTTGCCGGAGGAGATGACTTGCAAGGCGGGTGGGAAGTCCTCCATTGAGGTGGCCAATCATGTGCAGAAGGTGTTGGGCGGCGTTCTTGGATTCGAGTGCACTCAGTTGACTAGGAAAGACAAGTATATGATGCTTGGTGGGAACGATGGAAAGGTGGAATCCATGTATGGTGCTAAGAAGAATTAATTAAGATATGATATGCATGCATGCCTCATCGATCATCATTCATCAATATAATGCAGTGTACGCGTTTGATAATTAAGACCTACTTTTATTTTTGAATCATATTTCATTATTTGAGGTAAAAGAGATCTTGAATAGCCAGACTTGGGTATGCCTCTAATTAGAAATGCTATTTCTATATGAAAGTGATTTAATTTTCTCTTGTGATCCATATTTTTTTTGGCTATAATATAATGTTTCAACAGTTAGTTTCCCAAAATAGGGAAGAAATGCAATATATTGATTTATTGTATATATGGCAAAAACAAAAAATTAATTACTACATCAAATGAATATATGAACAATATACATGGAAATACACTGCTGGAAAATAACGATTTTCCGACTACTTTTCCGACCACCTAAAATTTTGGCCGCAAAAAGTGATTTTTTCCCCTTTTACCGTCAAGCAACAAAGTCGTCGGAAAAGTGGACGGAAATTTCCGTCCACCTTTTACGTGGTCGGAAATTTCCGTCCACCTTTTACGTGGTCGGAAATTTCCGTCCACTTTTCCCAAGTGGTCGGAAAGTTTAGGGATTTATTTATTTTTCGAAATTGACTTTGTTTCCGACCACATAAAGGTGGTCGGAAATTCCTCCCCTGCCCAGTTTATTTCTTTCTTCTTCTGTTTTCTTTTACCCATTTCTCAGATTTCTTCATTTCTCCACGCGATTTATACTAAACTACTCACAATAGTGTAGAAATCAAGCTAAGGTATGTGTATATTTTCTTAGAACTTTCATTTATGCCAATTTTTTTTTAGATCTAGCTAGTTTGAATATTTACAGTTTTTTTTTTTTTTTGTTTTTTTTTTTGCAGGGGATTTTTCACTATAGTGTTGAAATCAAGCTAAGGTATGTGTATATATTTTTAGAATTTTGTATTTATGTCATCTTTTTTTTAGATCTAGTTTTAATTATTTGTATATATTTTTAAATTATTTATAAAATGATTGAACACTATGTAGTGTGTATGTAGGTATGTATGCATATATGTATGTATGTATGTATGTATGTATGTATGTATGTATGTGTGTGCGTAAAATTTATTTATGTGTGTGTTTTGAGTTATTTGTATATTTATAATTTTTTAACCTTAGCTTGCATTGTATATGTTGTCTATTATTTTATTAGTATGTTGATATATAATTATTTAAAATATTTATATTACTTGTAATATATTTATATATGTTGTGTTTATATTGTATATACTTTTGCAGTTGTTCTATATGGCTAATATACCTGAACATCGAAAATGGATGTATAACCGGTTGTTACCAGGAAAAAGGGGGTATACTGATGAGTTTTTAGCGGGTGTTGAGGAATTTATAAATTATGCAAGCACACTTCATGCGTATGAGGTTTCAATGCAAATTAGGTGTCCATGTAGTAAGTGTAGGAACAGAGTACATTTGTCTGTAGATGATGTTCGTGTTCATCTGTATAAGAAGGGTTTTGAACCGAATTATTGGGTTTGGACGTGTCATGATGAGCTCCCCCCTCAATACAACTAGATATGAATGAGGGCCCTAGTGAAAGTAATCGTTATGAACAGATGGTTTTTGATGTAGCTGGTCCATCGTTTTTTCCACTAAATACCGAAAATGACCAAGATGAAGAGCCACATAGTAGTGCAAAAAACTTCTATGATTTGTTAAATGCTGCGAGACAACCTTTATCAATGAATGTTGGTGAAGAAACAGAGCTAGCATATACATTGAGGATGATGAATATCAAGACAACTTTTAATATACCGCAGCTAGCAATGGATCAAATATTTCAGTATAATAACCAGATGATGGGTCCCGATAATCGAGTACCTACTAGGTATTATGATGCAAAAAAGTTACTTACAAAGCTTGGTCTTGGACATGAGAAGATTGATTGTTGTGTGAATAGTTGTATATTATACTATAAGTCTGAAATCAATTACCGGCATTGTAAGTTTTGTGGTGAGCCAAGATTTAAACCACTCCCACCTGGATGTACTCGTGCAAAAGAGGTGCCACGGAAAAGAATGCATTACCTTCCTCTTATCCCTAGATTGCAACGTTTGTATGCATCACATAGCTCGGCTTCACACATGCGGTGGCATTATGAAAATCGTCGCGAACCTGGTATTATGTGTCATCCTTCAGATGGTGAAGCATGGAAGCATTTTGATAGAAGGTTTCCTGATTTCGCAGCAGATCCTAGAAATGTGAGATTAGGCTTATGTTCTGATGGATTTTCTCCTTTTGGTTTCAATGCGAAGCCGTACTCTTGTTGGCCTGTTATGGTTGTTCCATATAATCTCCCACCTTCAATGTGTATGACTACACCATACACATTTTTAACCTGTATTATTCCTGGAAAAAAGAACCCAAAAGTTAATATTGATGTCTATTTGCAGCCTTTAATTGATGAGCTTCAATTATTATGGGAAACAGGTGTCTTAACTTATGATTCATCACTGAAACAAAATTTTATGATGCGAGCTGCGTTAATGTGGACCATCAATGACTTTCCTGCATACGGTATGTTATCTGGATGGCAGACAGTTGGGAAACTTGCATGTCCTTATTGTCTTCAGTATTCTAAATCATTTCACTTGAAGAATGGTCATAAAACATGTTGGTTTAATGAATCACCGTCAATTCCTTCCAATGAATCACTCTTGGAGGACTTCGTCAAACGACGGGTAGAGAAATCAATGCCTCCACCAATTAGGACAGGGGATGAGTTGTTTCATTATTTGGAAAATATCCCAAGGATTATTAATGGTCAAATTGATCGCATTGAGGGGTTTGGACAATCACATAACTGGAAAAAAAAGAGCATATTTTGGGATTTACCTTATTGGAAGGATAACTTGCTACGTCATAACCTTGATGTGATGCACATAGAGAAAAATGTGTTTGACAACATATTTCACACGGTTATGGATGTCAAAGGCACAACCAAAAACAAAGATACGCCTAGTGCACGTCTTGATATGAAGGACGTATGTAATAGGCCACAGCTTGAGTTGGTGGAACAGAATGGTCGTTTTCTTATGCCCAAGGCGAGCTACAGCTTACACCGTACTAATCAATTGGCTGTCTATGAGTGGTTAGAGACTTTGAAGTTACCTGATGGGTTTTCTTCTAATTTGGCTACATGTGTTGATTCCACATCTTCTAAATTAATTGGGATGAAAAGTCATGATTGCCATATTTTTATGCAATTTCTTTTACCTGTAGCCTTCATGTTTTTACCAAGCTGTCACTGGAAGCCTTTGACTGAGTTAAGTGCATTTTTCCGAAATCTTTGCTCTACATCCCTGCGTGTAGACAACATATGTGAAATGGAAAAATCAATTGTTTTAACGTTGTGTAAGTTAGAACGTTTTTTTCCTCCTGCACTATTTGACTGCATGGAACACTTGCCTGTCCATCTTCCCTATGAAGCACGTTTAGGTGGCCCAGTACAATATCGCTAGATGTATCCATTTGAAAGATTCCTCAATCACTTGAAGTCCAAAATGAAAAATAAGAGATATGTTGAAGGTTCAATTGCTGATGCATATATGCTTGAAGAGTCAACACACTTTGCATCAATTTATTTTGATGATGATGTGCAGAGCAGAAGAACAAAGATAGGTCGTAACCTAAATGATGGCGGCATTGATCCTAACTTGCCAATTACTTTGTCAATATTTAATCGACCAGGTCGATCGATGGGCAAAAGAAAGACAAGATATTTGAGTGCAGAAGAATATTTCGCCGCTCATCAGTATGTGTTATTGAATTGTGAGGAGGTTCAACCTATTTTAAGGTATGTGTGCTCTATTTTTTCCCATGTTGATTTCAAATGTATATATCTAATTTCACTATTCTAGGTTGTATGAAAATGGTTTACGACGCTACAATCCTGGTTGTACTGATCAAGATGTGGATGATGAAATCGAAAGGAACTTTGCACATTGGTTTAAAGAATACGTAAGATGTTAATATGCTTTTTCATTCTTAATTCATTATTAACTATATTTGTTGTTATATGACATTTTCTATATATTTATTTTTAGGTACATAGCCCAATGAACAATGTGTGTAACCAATCACTCATTGATTTGGCATGTGGGCCGATAATGGAAGTTAGCACATACATGGGATATGTTGTTAATGGGTTCAAGTTTCAGACTGAAGCATATTGCTATAGAAAATCGACTTCTAACTATGGAGTGTCTATCAAGGGCAGTGGTTTAGCACAACTTGAATCAAATTTTTTTGGCACGTTGTCTATCAAGGGAGATGTGTGTGGTGTATATTTGGAACAGTGTGTGTGTGTTTGCCTATACTGAGCTCATGCTGCTAATTAATGAAATTAGATTAAAAGGGAAACACAAAAAACATATGTATTTCTCAAACTAGTATGTGGTACTGCATGCCGGAAAGTTTGATACAGTGGTTGACAAAAATGAAATTCAAAACCATAGTAATTCCTCTGCTGAAATTGATAGTTAGGGATTGACTATTTCTGTCATGTGCATAGATCAAAAGTTATATCTTTTGTGTACTTTATTAGATTAATGTTAATGTTTCTATAACAATCTATTATGTTCTATCTTTTGTGTGGTTTAGTAGCTTGAGTCATGTCACAACGTAACTCAAAGAAAAACAGGGGGAGTAAAAATTTGATGTCCCAACCTCCGGTTGAACCCCAACAGTTTCATGAAAGTGATTCCGAACGCACTATGTCAGCTTCGCCTACTTCATACTCAAGTGATATGGAAGGAGGATCGCCTACCCCGAATATGGGTACAACAACACCTCTAACACACAATTCGGATCCAAACGACAAAAGGATCTTCATTCGTCCCATTGGAATTAAAGCGTAAGTTTTAAATAACTTTTTTTTGGTGTAAGGATGGGTGTGAATTTCTTTGGTGGTGAAATAGTTCCTATATGCTAACTGATTAATGTTTCAACTACCTTGATGTTCATGTTGGGTGAACAATGCCATTTTTTATTTTTCAAGGTCTTGTGCAATCTACTTTTAGGCGCTTTATTTCATCCTTATGAAGTTAGACAAATTACTGGATCAGGATCAAAATGCTACGTAGACCCTTAGATTTGATGTGCTAGTTTTTTCAGACAGATGGCTTAAAGATATAGTTTCTTTCTGAATTTAGATAATTTCAGTGAAAGAAAATAGCTCAGACTGTGCCCTTGTACTTAACAATGATTGAAATGCAAATATGTTAAGAGGCGTATAGTTGTTACTGGTGTCCTAGTGGCAGTGTGCTCCTGGAGTTGCTAAGTTGATACTCCAGGGTGAGGTACTACAGTGAAGTGTAAAACTCCAACCATTGAGCCAGAATAATCTCTTAATTTTGTATGCTTGTCTCATGTTGTCATATTGTAAAAGCTATTCTAAGGGCTGATTGAAGAATATGTAAAACTAGGAGCACTGACTAATGGTGCATCAGTGCATGAGGTGATTTTGGCTCCTACTATCGCAACACATTATCTAATTGGTGATTTTTTAATTTTAATTTTATTACTCCATATTTATTTATTTTACCATAACCCTGAGCTTTTAGCCATGAACTATTTATACAAGTATTTTCATTGTCATGCAATTTCTATATACAGATTACTACGAATATGCATGACATTCAGAGAGCTTCATGAATTAAATTGATACACATTATCTTCTTGTTCATGCTAGACTAAGCTTTTGTGTTTTCACTGCTTTATATCTCTTCTAAATAATTGAACCACAGTCCCAAACATTAATATATTATACAAATTGTTATATGTTATACAAATTGATTAGTTGATTTTCATAGCATTGCTCAAACAAACATTAATATATTGTTTGGCTATCTTGAATATATTGAGTTTGTCATTCTTATTTTAGGTTGGAGCCTTACGATGGCCATAGAAAAATCATAGAAAGCATTACTCGGTACTTCCCCGAGGCTTTCAAGACGTTTAGAAGTGCACCTCAAAGTATGAGGGATATTTGGTTTAACGAATACAAGGTAAATAATTACATTATAACTGCAATTGTGACATGGGTTCTTACTTGTGTTTACTAATTAAAATTTGTTTTATCAAAGAAATCTTGCAAATGGAATCCAGAAGATGAAGCAACCATTCGGAAAATATATGAGAAAAGTGCTGCCAAAAGACTTTCCGACACATTGAGCCAAGTCCGTGCCAATTTGAGAGAAGGTAAACCACCACCGAAATGGATGTCTGATGTGGTTCTAGCTCAGTATCAAACCCTTTGGGATAATGCTGATTTCAAAAGGCTATCCGAGAAGAACAAGAAAAATAGAAATTCAGATTGTGGTGGAATGGGACCCTCGCTGCATACTGGAGGTTCAATCCCAATGACTGAGCACAGACGAAGATTAGTAAGACATTTAATAATTAATATCTAAATGTAATTTAAAGTTTAATAACAACATTAATGTTTGGTTTATTGATGTTGGATAGAAAGAGAAGCTCGCAGAGGAGCCATCACACGCAGCTTTGTTTCAAGCTACACATAAACGTAAAAACACCGATAACTTTGTGTGCAAAAAAGCTCAACATGTCATGGTAAGAATTTTAATTCCTATATAATGAAAAATAATTTAGTTTTATTATTTGGCTATCTTGAATGTTCGCTTTTATTTTTGATTAGTCGAAATGTTGGTTGTAGTTGAAATATTGAATGGAAGTATCCTTCCAGTTTGAGAATTAAACTGATTTATTGATGTTTGCTTTAATTCCTATTCAATGAAAGTTAAATTGATTTTATTGCTTGACTATCTTAAATGTTTGTTTCTATTTGTGATTAGTCAAAATGTCAAATACTGAATGCAGTTGAAATATTGAATGAAAATAACTTGATTCCTACCAGTTTGGAAATTAAAATGGGAACCAGTTTACTGCCCAGTAAACTGGTGTAAACTGATTCCCAAGTTTTCTGCAAACTGGTCCCCAGTAAGTAAACTGGAACCACCAGTTTACTTAATCCAGTAAACTGGTAAACTGGGAACCAGTTTACTTCCTAGAAGTAAAGGAAGAAGTAAACTGGTTCCCACCAGATTAATTTCAAGAATTAAACTGGTGGGAACCAATTTATGGGAATTATTTTCAGTGAACTTGAATCTTTTCATTAAAATGGAAATTTACTGAAAAATTTCAGTTTGCTAAAAAATTAGTGAGTTGAATTTTTATTTTTTTTAGTTTACTGAAAAAATTAAAATTCATTCCAATAAACTACATACTGTTGTTAAATTTTAGTACAAGTTGTTTCTATTGTTATTTCATATTTGACAATTGGGATTCTAATTTTAATGGCTATTAATATAGGAAATTGTAACTCAAAAGCAGCAAACTCAACCCGAACTTGATCAATCAATTGTTTGGTATGAAGCAACAGGTGGTCTCAAGAAGGGAGGTTATGTGTTTGGGTTTGGATCGGATACCCAACACTACTTTCCCGAGGTGGCGACGCAAAAGAAGTCAACATATGGAGGATCATCCTCACATGAAGCTTGTGATGAAAGAATTGGACAATTAGAGAAAACTAAAGACGAGATTCTTGAGCAAAATAAGATAATTATCGAGTTGCTACGTCGTGCACATCCGGAGTTGTTACAATCTATTACTCATGCAGTTGATAGCAATCAAGGTAGTGATATTGGGTTAGATAATCTCAATGTGAATGATGATACACAATCTCCAGTGTAATCTTAGTACTTGTTAGAACTTGTGATTCTAATGTAGAAATATTTAGAATTGTGAAGTAGCTACTACTTTTTGAAATGTAAAGTAGCTACTACATTTTGAAACTTAAAGTGGCTACTACCTTTTGAAACTTAAAGTGGCTACTACTTTTGAAATGTAAAGTTATATTTTGTAATGAAATTGCTAGTTTTTTGTGATGTTACATCATTATAAAAGTATTATTATTTGTATTAAAAGTATTTTTACAGGGCAATGAATAGCAGTGAAATGCTTTTTTTTTTAAAATTATTTTTTGATATTTGGTGGTCTATAGTGGTCGGAAAGATCTATTCTCTATAAAGACTAACAATTTCCGACCACATAGGTGGTCGGAAATTCATAACAACCAACTTTTGAACGCGTCGGTAAATTTTCCGACGTCACTATTATGTGGACGGTATTTCCGTCCACTAGATGAAGTGGACGGAAATACCGACGAGCATTTTTCCGGACCCTAAAAGTGGACGGAAAGTTGGTCGGAACAGTGGTTTCCGACCGGGTTTTAGGTGTTTCCGACCACTTTCGGGTGGTCGGAAATTTGCTGATTTCCAGCAGTGATAGAGAAAAGGCCGGTCAAATAGGCTTTAATATAATATAATGTAATGTAGAATTAATTTTATTTTTGATCCTAGTTTAGATTTATTGGTGGCAATAATCTACTTTTAATCTTTTTTATTAGAATATCCTAATTTTGTCATGGTGTTATTGTATCATGATCATTTTAGTCATTTGTCAACAAAATCGTTCTTTGAAATGTCGTTAAATACAAATACATTTTGATCTTTTTTTTTTTTTTTTTAATACAAAGTAGGTTAACCCACTATATTTTTATCTCCTAAGTGAGAGCTTTAATTCAATATATAGTATACTTTAAACGAATTATTGGTGAATGATAAATTGATTCTCAATTATACTGTTTTGAGTTAGAAAAAATGAAAGTTTGGAAGGGTTTGAAGGAGCCTTCGTCTCACATTAGAAAAGGAAGTGGGTATGCAGTAGTGTATATATATATATATATATATATATATATATATATATAATTACACTAGTAAAACAATAGTTTAAATAATGCAACTCAATTCATTGGAAGGAATTGACGGTGATTCATTAAACCAACATGCTCGCAGTATATCTGCACCCGAAGCCGGAACACTTCCAATTCGGCATACTCCGAACTCGGTATACTTCCAGTTTAGCATACTCTGAACGCGGCATACTTCTTGCCTAACTTACTTCTAGTTCATCATACTTCCAGTTCAGCATACTCTGAACTCGACACACTTCCAATTCGGCATATTCCGAATTCAGCACACTTCCAACTGGCATACTTCTAGTAGAGAATTAGAGGACTTTTGTACAGAGATTGTACCCATTTTTCGTTTGATACATACTACTTCTTGTAACCGATACTTTGAATTTTGAATATATACAATTCAAGTTTTTCGCGTTTACATATTTTGGCACGCCTAGTGGGACATCTCTGCCTCTCATCTCTGTATTACTAAACTACCTCTACCAACGCATTCATTGGCATCGAACAACCCCATGTTCAGGAGGACCTATGCCCAGATTACCCATTCCAAGTCTGCGCCTCTAGCCGGCTCTAGCGTTACTAAAAAAGCGCAAGGTCCGCTGACCAGGAACCGCGCCAAGAGCTTGGGGGTCCAACTGATTGAACCTCATGTCATGACTCGAAGAGTGGTTCAAAGGATGAACAATGACCCAGCTGCCCCAAAGGCAACTGCTTATGCTGGGAGTCCACCCTCTCCTAAGGGAGATATCGATGGTGGTAGTTCAACCTCTATGCAGGGGATCGCTAGCAATGGGAGTACTTCCCCCGTATCTCCGCCACATCCATTATGGAAGGCTGCGCCTGAATGGACACATGTCTACAATGTCATTACTGCCATGGCGACTAACACTGAGTCCGCGGAAGATCAATTAATTAGCTAGAATTGCTAAGACTCTTGAAGGAATGACTATAATCCTTCAAAACCAAGATAAACAGATCAACACCTTTGATGATAGGATAGGGAGCATCATGGAGTTTGTCTGTTCCTTAAAGGAAACCGCGTTTGACTGGTACACTGATCTCGAGTCCGGCTACATTGATAGTTGGCATGATATGGAGCGTGAATTCTTAACTTGGTTCTATAGTACAAGGAAAACGGTCGGCTTCTTGGAACTCACCACCACTGTCCAGTGGAGAGGCAAACGTGCCGGTGCTTACATTGAAAAGTGGATGGAACTATGCCTAAATTGCAAGGAGAGGATATCCCAAAGTTCTGCAATAGAGATGTGCATCCAAGGCATGCACTTCGAACTCTTCTATATCCTGTAAGCGATTAAGCCAAAGTTGTTCGAAGAGTTGTCTAGTCGTGCTCATGACATGGAGTTGAGCATCGAAGCTAGGGGATGTCTCAACGTATTGAACTTGCCTAACTCCTCCCAGGCGTCTGGAAATCAAGAATTTAGGAAATGAAATAAACCCTTCCCAAAACAAGAAAATGAAGCAATGTTTGTGAAGGCTACACCAATGACAGTCTTCACCAAAGCAAACGAAAGGCCTAGGCCCAGACCATTTTCTGGCCCGTGAAGGGGAGGTAGAAGGCCGACTCTTGAAGAAAGACAGGAAAAAACGTATCCTTTCTTAGATTCTGATGTATCTCCTATGTTTGATGAGCTACTCAAATTTAGGCTCATTGAGTTGCCTAAGATGAGATGCCCTGATGAGGCTTCAAGGGTGAATGACCCAAATTACTGCAAGTACCATCGCCTTCTAGGTCATCCGATTGAGTAGTGTTTTATCTTCAAGGATAAAGTTATGGCACTGGCCAAAGACGGGAAAATTGAGCTTGCTGATGCCAACACAAGCATAAATCAAATCTCAATTACACTTGGACAATTTGTTCCTTTGTGTACTGAGAAGGAATATGGGAGGCAATGAAAGCGTCCACTCACGTTCACTGTTAAACATGCTGCTAGTCAAAGTTCAAAGCCACAACAAAATGATAGCACATCTGAAGGAAATTGGGTGATTGTCACTCATAGAAAGAAGAAAAGTGAGCCTGTGAGACATCTAAGGCACATAGTGAAAAGTGGCTATGCCAGCCGATCAAAGATGAAGGGGCATGTTAAGCAGCCACGAGCACCAGTTCCTTTGGCTCAATAAATGCCAAAATGGTTTAATATAATCTTTAAGGGGCAGGTAATACTAGCTCCTGCTTAAATACCAATGACAAGCAAGTGGGCGTAGGAGAATGTTCATCTCCTAAACACACCGAAAATGAGGAAGTGCAAATGCACAGTGCAGCTTCCTACTCCACAGAAATTACCTTAAAGGATGAAGACTTGTTGCTTGGAGGCGCGCCACACAATCGCCCACTATTTGTTGAAGGCTATACACGCTGGCAAAAGCTCAAAAGAATCCTAGTTGATCAAGGCTCAATTGTCAACATCTTATCCCTCCGAGCCCTGAAAGACCTTGGCGGATCCACATATGAGCTCACCTAAAGCCGTGTAATGATACAAGGCTTTAACCAAGGAGGGCAAAGAACAATCGGCATAATCAATCTCGACTTAAGAGTTGGATGCCTAAGTTCAAGTGTCGTATGCCATGTCATAGATGCGAGGACATCTTATAACTTGTTACTTGGAAGGCCTTGGATACATGAAAATGCGGTGGTTCTCTCGTCTTGGCATCAATGCCTCATGTATGAAAAGAACGACGTGATTGAAACGGTAGTTGCTGATGAAAGCCCGTTTACATAGGCTGAGTCTTACTTTGCAGATGCAAAGTTTTACATAAAGAAGCAGGTTCTCGTGGAAGATGTCCAGAAAAGCAACGACAACCCGCATTCCCAATCAAAGTCAAAGGGAAAGGAAGTCGTGGAAGGGGATCAACGCACTACAAGACTCATCTTCCCGCTTGCAAGAATTGATACACTTAACATAGATGAAGTGAAATCATCTGAGGAGAAAAGTGGTGATAAACAAGACCAACTCTTGCCCACCAAGCGTATGAGAGGCTTCGAACCTAACGCTTATAAGCTTCTAGCCAAAGCTGGCTATAACCCCAACGAGCCCCATATGTTGGGAAAGCTTATCCCATAAGCTGGTGGTAAGGGCAAGGCAAATCAACAAGAGCCCCATGTATGCAAAGGGTTGGGTTATGTCTCCCCCCCCCCAAACCTGTGCGAATCTTTATAAACATGGCTGTGAGCAATTGTATCTCCACAGATGAAAGTGAGTATGATCCAAGACTCACTCCTACCAATGGCAAGAAGAAGTCAGTCTTAAAAAGAATGGGTAAGGTAGAGTCTCAACGCTCAGTTTTTGATTTTTTTTTTGAAAATAAAGAAGCTCATTCATTTATCATAAGCGGAAGTGATTACAAATAGAATCGATGGAATGGTATGTCATTCCTTACAGTCAGACATAGAAACAACTTCTCTAGCAATGCTACAAAGAACTTGATTCACAAACTGTTTCACAAATTTGAAGCTGAATTCGTTGGATGAACTTAAAGCTTCTATAATATCATTAAAGAATCGATCAAACGTTTTCAATTCATGATAGATTGGGGCCAAATCTTAAAACCTCCAAAAGAAAGTCAATTCATGATCAACTTGAAGTTGTCCAAGATGTGAAAAACAACGCAAGTCATCATGCTGAAGTGGGATCTTCTAAAAGGCTTAGAAGCATGATTCCTTCTCCTATGAGACGAGAAACAGATATTCATATTTCACGCGAAGAAGTGTTGAAAGTTCAACCTAGGACCATTGTATACACTCGTGTACAGAAAGGGGAAAATGAGGAAAACGTCAACTCAAGTGATGAGTGAGGAAGCATCGTCATTCCACACCACTCTATGTGATGAGACCCCGATTGAGGGAGAAGACGCAGAAGACGCACCCCATGAGTTAGAGAAAGGGGTACAAGCTGCAATAGATGAATTAAAAAAGGTTAATCTAGGAATTCCTGAGAATTCTTGGCCTATCTTCATTAGCACACTCCTTTTTAATGAAGATGAAGAAATCTATGTCACATTGTTGAAAGAATACATTGATGTCTTTGCATGGACGTACAAGGAGATGCCAGGGTTAGACCCAAAGGTGGCAGTACACCGCCTGGCAGTGAAAAGGGCATGCCGTCCAGTCAAGCAAGCTCAACGGCGCTTTCGCCCTAAACTTATACCCTCAATTGAAGGAGGAGTCAACAAGCTCATAGAGGCTGGCTTCATCCGCCAAGTTAAATACCCAACTTGGATATCCATCATTGTGCCTATACGCAAGAAGAAATGCCAAATCCGCGTATGCGTGGACTTTTAGGATCTTAATGTTGCATGTCCAAAAGATGACTTCCCACTCCCCATCACAGAGTTGATGATAGATGCCGTAACTGGACATGAGATCATGTCATTCATGGATGGCTCCTCTGGTTACAACCAAATTCGCATGGCGTAGGAAGATGAGGAGTTGACGGCGTTTCGAATGCCAAAAGGCATTTACTGCTACAAAGTAATGCCCTTTGGTTTGAAAATAGTAGGTGCTACATACCAAAGGGCTATGCAGACTATATTTGATGACATGCTTCATAAAATGGTAGAATGCTACACTGATGACTTGGTTGTGAAGTCGAAACGCCGCACTGATCACTTGGGGCACTTAAGGAAAGTCTTTGACCGTTTGTGAAAGTTTCAACTCAAAATGAACCCCTTGAAATGTGCTTCTGGGGTTGCTGCTGGAAAGTTCCTTGGGTTCACCGTTCGACACAGGGGCATCAAGATCGAACAAGCTAAGATTGACGCTATAATGAAGATGCCCGAACCGAGAAACCTTCATGAGCTTAAGGGCTTACAAGGGAAGTTGGCATACATCCAAAGGTTCATATCAAACCTGGCAGGAAGATATAAACCCTTTAGCTGGTTAATGAAGAAAGACATCCCGTTTATATGGGATGAGGCTTGCAAGAACGCGTTTGAAAGCTTCAAGTCATACTTGATGAAACCGCCCGTGTTAACCACTCCTATTTCTGCCAAAGAAAGCTATATGGGCGCTAGGGGTGTTAGCGAACAGAGCTTTTGACAAACTACTCGTGTTCGAGCTCGATAAGCGTTCGTTTATGTTCGTTTGTTAAGGTAAACGAACATAAAGGAACAAAATTTTGAGCTCGGTTAATAAACAAACAGAGTCTGAACATTGATAAGCTCGTTTGCTAAGTGTTCGCGAACAAGCTTGTTTAGTTTTCGTGAACAAGCTCGTTTAGTAGTGTTCGTGAACAAGCTCGTTTGTGTTCGTTTAGTAGTGTTCGCGAGCAAGCTCGTTTAGTAATGTTCGTGAACATGTTTACAAGCATATATATACAAGGTCATTAAGGTCAGTTAGTGCAACCTAGGGTTTCAAGTTTCAACTTTTAATTTTTTCCTAATTTCCTATACGGTATAGCAGACCATCAATTACTAATTTCCAAACTCTCAACTCTCGAAGCTAGAATGGCAGCAACCACTAGCCCGCATCCCAACTAGGCGTCGCCGCCGCCGCGAGACCGCCGTAGCCACCACTCGTCCACCACCGCCGAAGCCACACTCGACCACCACCGCCAAAGCCTACCACCGTACCCCTAAGATCCATCGTTGTCTGCAAACACCTCCAAGCTCCATTGATGTCTAGCGTTCACTGATTCAGTGTACATATATTTCAGAATTTGTTTTCTTTTAGCTAAATTCTAACGTTCACATATAAATTATTTTTAGATTCACTGTAATTTTTTTAACATTCACAATTGATTTCAAAATTTGAATTCGATGTCGGCTTATTCACTGTAATTTGTTTTTTCTTTTAGCTTCATTAAATTATTTTTGGATTTCTATTTCATTAATTTACTGATTATTAGCAGCAAGCTTCATTAATTTATTGTTTATTACTTCATTAAATTATTTTTAGATTTGTATTTCATTAATTGACTGTTTAGTACACCCTCCGTCCCGAATTGGATATCTCATTTGCTTTTTGCACGCTTTTTAAGAAATTAAAGTTAATGTGATGTGCTTTCCAATTATGCCCCCAACTTTTTCACTTTTAGAAATAAAAGCAATAAAGAAAGCAAAAGTCATAAGGGTAGATTGAGAAAAGTAAAATGATAGTGATGTTCAATTTTGGAAAGAGGACAACATTTTGGGACAAACTAAAAGGGAAAGTAAGACAGGTAAGGGACAGAGGGAGTACTTCATTCATTTATTGTTTATTAATTTATAGATTTGGATTCACATATATTAGGTGTCCGCTGATTCCTTGACTTGCCTGCTATTTCAGCTCTCCTTGAACCTACTTTAAAAACACCTACGGTATTTTTAATTTTTGTTTTTTTGTATAGATTAATATTATTGAGTTTAGCTTCACTTTAGAGCTAGTATGCCACTTTGACATTGTATTTGTATATTTATTTGTTCTTTGAATTTTCTTGTTTAGCTTTTTGGATAACTGGACAAGATGAAGAACAAAAATATAATATATTGTACTATGTCAATGTGGTAGTATTTTGTATTCTCTTCCCTTTTTAAAAAATTTTATTGTAGAAAGAGTATTTTATACATTTTTTATTTACTTGTTTGTATTATGTGTAATAGCAATGTTTATGAAAGTTTCAACACAATTGATGAGCCTTTAAGTCCAAGTGTTGGTTCTTCAACAATACCTATTGAGATGGAAGAAGAAAATCCAACACCAAATGGGGAAATCATAGGATTGGAAGGAATGGAAGGTGATGTTGCCAGAGAAGTTGAAGTCGAAGGAGATTGTGAACCTTATAAGAAGAAGCAAAGGAAAAAATCATCAGTTATTTGGCAGGAAATGACAGTGGTGAAACTTGAGAATGAGGAAGAAAGAGTGCAATGCAATCATTACATCAAATTGAAAAAGCAAAAGGATGGCACAACCACACAATATAAAAGGCATTTAGACAATTGCATAAAACGCAGAATCAATCTTTCAGGGCAAAGAAACATTTTTGTGGTTCCATCGACACAAACATCGGAGAGTGTTAGTGGTGTTCAGAGTTGGAAGTATGATCAAGCAAGGATGAGGGAGGTTATATCTCACATGATTATGGTTCATGCATGAATTGCCATTTTCTTTTGTTGAGTATGAACTCTTCAACATAGTCATGCAAGCTGCAAGTCCATATTATGAGCAAATTGGTCGAACAACAACCACAAAAGATTGTTGGTCAACTTATGAGCTAGAAAAGAAACGAGTATAAGGGTTGTTGAATTCAGTTGACAAAATTAGTATCACAACTGGCAATTGGACATCAAATCAGAACATTCAATACATGGTGATAACTACTCATTTTGTGGACATGGATAGTAAGTTGCAGAAAAAAGTTCTAAACTTTGTTGTAGTGCTTCCCCCACATACTGGTACATGTGTTTGTGATGCAATATACAAATACTTGAAAGGATGGGGTATTGAAGAGAAAGTGTGGACAATCACAGTGGATAATGCTTCCTATAATGATTCAACTGTGAGGTTGTTGCATGACTCTCTTTCTTTTCATACAACTTTGCCACTCGATGGTAAGTTGTTTCATGTTCGTTGTTGTGCGCACATATTAAACATTCTTGTGCAAGATGGCCTTTCTGAGATTAAGTCTATCATTGAAAATGTCAGAGATAGTGTTAAGTATATTAGTGCCTCACCTCAACGATTGCATAGTTTTAATGAGATTTGCAAACAGCTTCATGTGCCTAACAAGAAATTGATTTCAGATTGTTGCACTAGGTGGAATGCAACGTTTGCTATGTTGTCTTGTGCTTTGAATTTCAAGCAAGTATTTCCTCGGTATCAACTTCGAGATCCAAATTACAAATGCTTGCCTTCTGATAATGATTAGCAAAAGGTTGAAGAGATTTGCTCTTTATTGGTGCATTTTAATGAAGTTACCAAAATTATCTCAGGTAAATTATTATACAGTTATACACTTTATATTATAACTATCGTATATGATTGTTATATAATTAAACTATTTGTTTTCTGAATATAGGTTCTGAATATCCAACAGCGAATTTGTTTCTTCCTGAACTATATAACATCAAAGAAATTCCTTGTCTAAAGTCTGAAAGTCTAGAGCCTTGGATGGAAAACATGGCCCGAAGGATGCAGCAAAAGTTTGACAAGTATTGGGATAATAGCAATCTATTGTTTTCTATTGGTGCTGTGTTAGATCCTAGGAATAAGATGACATTTATTAAATTTGCGTTTCCAGTCATTTATTCTGAGCATGAAGCTACTAGAAAAATTGCTTTTGTTCGTGATGTTTTGAATGAGTTATACAGGATATACTTGGATAAACATGCAACAGCTTCAAACCAATCAATGGAAAATGATTCTCAAGCAAGGAATACTTTTGAAAAAAGTGTTACTTCTATTTGGAAAGGGAAGGGACCAGCTGTTGAAACTAGAAGATCAAAATTTGAGAAGTTGTGAGAAATGTTGATACGGTCCAACATGTGAAGTCTGAATTAGATACTTATTTACAGGAGAGTGTTTATATTTGTGAAGGGGATTCTACTGAATTTAATGCATTGGATGGGTGGAAGTCAATGAACTTGAAGTTTAGAGTATTATCCAAAATGGCATGTGAAATATTATCAATTCCAATCACAACAGTTGCTTCAGAGTCAACATTTAGTGCTGGTGGTAGGGTCATTGATACATATCGAGCATCTTTGGGGACCGATACTGTTCAAATGCTACTTTGTGGAAGTGATTGGTTGCGTAACTTATATGATATGAAAAGAAAACCAAAAGTAAGTATTGTCAATTTTTTTATTTAATATATATCATTTATATTAAATACTTTATATGTAATGCAACAATATATATCATTTAACGTAGTTTACTGAAGATGTGAAGACAATATCACTGGAATGAACTTGGAGTGAAGGTATTAGGCTTGGTATTAAGCTTTTGGGACGATGGATGCAAAATTTAAATATCTTATACTTTATGTTTTTATGTTTTGGCATGTAATGTGAACAGAAAAATTATGTGTTTCAGTGTCTGTGCTTTTTTATTTTATTTGAGAGTTGGATTTTTATTTTGATATAAGATGCTACGCGTGGACTTATTCAATTATTTGTATTAGTTTTGTAGTTGTGTTGTTTGTTTGATTATTGTTCGTGAACGTAGATTATTTCTTGTTCACAAACAAATTGTGTTCACGAACATGTGCAGGTGTTTGGTTATTATGTGTTCATGAACATAAATGAATATGTTTGTGAACGTGTTTGTTAATGTTAACGAACGCTTAACAAACGAACACGAACATGATTTTCAAAAACCTTAACAAACGAACACGAACACGAACACTCCAAAATCCTTAACAAACGAATACTAACAACCTCCGTTTGTTTATGTCTGGTTCGTTAACAGCCCTAATGGGCACCTTGCTTGCTCAGGAAAATGACAACGGGAAAGGGAACGCTCTCTACTATCTTAGTATGAAGATGACCCTGAACGAGTTAAAATATTCCCCAATTGAGAAGCTATGTTTGGCACTAGTGTTCGCCATTAAAAAGCTCAAACACTACTTTGAAGCTCATACCATCCGACTTGTGTCAAAAGCGAACCTAGTAAAATATGTTATAGCAAAGGTCGTTCTCTCTGACCGCCTTGCAAGGTGGTATTTATTGTTTCAACAGTTTGAAATCGTCTATGTGCCAAAAAAGTATGTCGATGGGTAAGCTTTAGCCGATTTCTTAGCAGATCACCCAATACCTGCTGAATGGGAGTTATCTGATGATCTGCCTGATGAGGATGTGTTTATCATTGAAGTCCTACCCCCATGGAAGATGTATTTTGATGGAGCTGCACATAGAGGAGGGATAGGAGCTGGAGTTGTCTTCGTCACTCCAGAAGGTGAAGTTGTAACACCCCGAAAATTCCTACTGCTCTTTTGAATATTATAAGGGGGTTATCTTCTTATTAAATAATTATTTAAATAATTATAAGTATAATTATTTCCTATGGGCTTGGGATGATGTACTCTTGTATATATACATATAGTCTATTGATATCTATGGCCCAATATCTCTATAGTTATATATATATATATGGTTCCTACATAAATATTATTATTGAGCCCATAACTATATATATGTTTTATAGATTAAGATTATCCTTGGGCCCACAAATTATAAACTATACTAAGCCCAAGAGTCTAATTGACCCAACATTCTAATTGATCCAATCATCCTAATATGGCCATTCTATTTTGATAACCCTAGCCCAAAATGGAAAGTTTCCAATTAGGGTAGGTTAGGATGATCAGCAGCCAACTTCTTTCCTCTTCTCTCTCTCGCGTCTCTCTCCCTCTAGTCTTTCATCTTTCTGATCTCTCGTCACTCTCACGCCGCGAAGCAACGGCAGGCAACAACGCCAGTGGAGATCTCCGGCGAACTCCCCGGCCACGCCTCGCCTCTCATGGACGTCGACAACGTGCAAGGTAGCCGCTGGGCGTCCCTCTCGGCTTCCCGGTTCCATGAAGAGCGCAGCGGAGATGTCAACAGCAAGAAGCTTCCACCACCTCTTCTCTTCCTTCCTCTCTGCGACGGGCAAAAGACAGAGCAACGACATGGAGTAGAAGCCGGAGTGAACAACCATCGACCTCCTCCTTCCCTCGTTTCTTGGCCGGCGGCAACAAAAGAGGAGCTACGACGATGGCAATCGACGTGCCCTGTTATCGGCAGCGAGCGTAGACCAGGGGCGTTGAGCGGAGCTTTTCGATGGAGCAGGGCAGCGGCAACGATCTCCCTCTCCGGTTTTCCTTATCTTGGTGGACGGTGACAGCAATGGGGATCCTGGCAGTGACGATGGAGCTTTCACCTGTTCCTCCTCGTGGCGAGCTGCGTAGCAATGGCGGGGCGGTGCGGAGCAACGGGCGACTTCGGCGGATCTTCCCTCTCCGTTACGGCATGAAGGCGGAGCACCATGGTCAGAGAATGACAAGTATCAACCGAACAATCCAGAGAACTCATAAGAATCAACAAAAGAAGGACATCCAACACCAACCTCCCAACCAAATCGAGCCAACCATCAACCAAGTCACACACAAGTCAGAAGTCAATAGTCACGAGTCACGGGGTGATGAGTCCCACTCACAGGGACCGAAGTCCAATAGTAACCAATAGTAACCACAGGGTAATCAACCAATCACAGGGGTAGCGAACCCAATAGTAACACAATAGTAGCACAACAATAGTAACCCAATAGTCCACAATAGAGCACAATCAATAGTAACCAATAGTCCACAACCAATAGTAACTCAATAGTCCACAATAGTAACACAATGGTCACCATCACAAACCATACTCCACACCAACTCAACCAACCAAGACGTGGGTTCATCTCAAATATGAAACCAACCAACTCCCAGATTATGAATCAAAGGATCAATAGATCAAGGACACCAAAAGTGGAAACCAAAGGCATGAATCAATACTCCAAATTAAGGCATCAAATACTCAATGAATGACATGAATAAATACTCCAAAAACATGGTGAAATACCCAAAAAAACAATCCAACAATGATCTGAAACAAAAGACCAACAACAGACAACAATAGCAGAAAGTTGCTCTCTGGAAACCATTTTCCAGTGAACTAACGGAACACTCTCACGGAACCCTGTCCTCCGCCGACCTCCTACGCAAGGAGAAGACGGTCCCCCTCAACGGGCACCTCCCCTCCGCCCAAGTCCTCCGTTGCCACCTTGCGGATCGCCCTAGCGGGTTACATTATACCGTTCGGGTCTTCCGCAAGGCCAACCCCAAATCCCAGATTCCAGAACCAAAGCAGACATGAACAAATCCAATTTCCAGAATACAAAATCAGACTAAAGACACTCACATTTCATCCAATTTAGAGTCCAAGAATAAGGAAATCCATAACATCATTGATCATACAACACAAGACAAAGATCAAGATGAAATCCAACAAGAAACATCCAAGAAATAGGCTATACAACAATAATTTTCAGGATTTCCAACACCAAGATCAATATATATAGAATAGGTGAATAAAATAGTTTTGATGGACATGGATGGTTACCTTTGAAGCGTAATTAATCCAAAAGCGTACTAATCCAAAGCATCGTCAAACTCAAAGCTTGGTTCATAACCACGAACCTGAAGATTAATATAATTCTAACTTCGTCACTAACTATTAATAGTAACAACGATATTAACCTTCCTAGTCGGTCCTTAATAGTAATGATCCTATAATAACCTACGCTTAAAACTAATGCAACATATCCAATAATATTATCCTAAACTTAAACCATACTATTATAACTAGCTCTTATGATTATAAGCTTAGTAATTAAACCAAAACGTTACCTTACCAAAACTGCCTAACCCGGAGTCGAACCCATGCCCTTTGCCTCCACAACCAAGCACCACACCACCAAGCTATTTTGTTCCTTGTGTTTTGTTGTGTAACCTCCGGTATCTTCAATAACCCGAGACCACCAACGACAGAGAGGAGAGCTTGCCGCCGTTGCGACTGGTTGCTGCTCGCCGTCGGCCTTCATCACGGACTCGTCGTCACCGCCACAGTCCTCCG
>CP025652.1:16422082-16467210 GCA_003576665.1 Ipomoea trifida | reverse complement strand
GTGTGTTTTCCAGGTTTGCCTTAAAGTCTATGCGTGAGCGCGATAGAGATTCACCCGTATGAGGAGGCTTAGATAGTGGTTATGTTTTTAGATTTATGCTTTGGCCTGTGAGCCATTTGAGACTTTATACACTCTTGACCAGTTTTGGATATTGTCGAACATGGTTAAAGGATTATCGTTTATACAGTTTAGTTCGTTGCTTATGTTTAGCCTGTGCATCTAGGTTGTGTTTATACCTAGATGTGGCATGACGCCCCTTAGGTTTTAAATTCGCTTCCGCTATGTTTGGTTTGTTGGTTGAGATTGGCAGCTTTTATGTTAAGTTTTAGCTATCTCAGCCTGTGTGAGGTTGGGGTGTCACAGAAGTCTTTCCATATTCATTCACCTTGACAAAGCCATGTTCAAACAATGCTGCTGAGTATCAAGCATTGATACTTGGGCTAGAGATAGCAGTTGACATGAAACAACTGAGAATTAACATTTATGATGATTCAAAGTTGGTCGTCAACCAAGTGATGTGTCTGTACGAAGTGAAGAAAGCAGAGTTAGTCCCATACAACAGCTATGTGAGGATACTCATACAATGGTTGGGTGATGTCACGACTGAACATGTACCGAGAAAAGAGAACAAGCAAGCTAACGCATTAGCCGCATTGGCTTCAACTATTGCTCATCCTACAACTCGAGTACAAGTATGCCAAAAGGAGGTAGTCACCTATCTTCAATGAAGATGGCTCAGTCGATGAAACTGTTTAACTCCATACTGCTTCCGTTTATGACATTGGCAAAGATGATTAGAGGCAACTGTTGATTGACTACTTCACCGATGGGAAGTTACCAGAAGATCATCATAAGAGGGTAAACATAAAGCGTCGAGCTCCTCGCTTCATCTACTATAATGAGACGTTATATCGTTGTTCATTTGATGGAGTCTTGCTCCGATGTCTGGGAGAGGAGGAAGCATTACAAGCTATGTAGGAAGCCCATTATGGGGTCTGTGGTGAGCATCAATCTGGCCCTAAATTGCACTTCCATATTAAGCGAATGAGCTATTATTGGCCTACAATGGCAAAGGATTGCATAGACTATGCCCGAAGGTGCCAAGCTTGTCAATTTCATGCAAACTTTATCAATCAGCCACTAGAGCCTCTACACCCAACAGTTGCATCTTGGCCGTTTGATGCTTGGGGACTTGATGTGGTCGGCGCAATTACGCCCAAGTCATTTGCAGGGCATGCATACATATTAGCCGCCACTGACTACTTTTCAAAGTGAGCAGAAGTCGTGGCGTTAAAGGAAGTGAAGAAGGAGAATGTTGCAGACTTCCTCTGGGTCCATATCATATACCGATTTGGCATCCCGCGATATATCTTAACTGATAAAGGGAAACCCTTTGACAATAAATTGATGGACAAGATCCGCAAGCTTTTTTACTTTCAGCAGCGAAACTCTTCAGCTTATTATGCAGCTGCAAATGGGCTTGCTAAAGCTTTTAACAAGATCATATGCAATCTGTTAAAGAAAGTGGTCTCAAAATCAAAACGTGACTGGCATGATAGAATGGAAGAAGCTCTGTGGGCGTATAGAACCACATACCACACACCTACTCAAAGCACTCCATATTCTTTGGTGTATGGTGTGGAAGCGGTCTTGCCTCTAGAGCGCCAAATACCTTCTTTAAGGTTGGTTATACAAGATGGTCTTACTGATGAAGAAAATTCTAAGTTACGCTTAGCTGAGTTAGAAGCCTTGGATGAAAAACGACGGCAAGCTCAACAGAGCTTAGAATGCTATCAAGCTCGCATGTCAAAAGCCTTTAACAAAAGGGTGATGACTCGTTCCTTTCAAATTGGTGACAAAGTACTAGCTGTTCGAAGGCCTATCATTGTGACACAGAAAACTGGCAACAAATTCACCCCAAAATGGGATGGTACCTATGTAGTTCAAGAGGTATACACCGGTGGAGCTTGCAAATTGGTCAGTGAAGATGGTTTAAAGATTGGTCTAATCAATGGGAGATTCCTAAAGCTCTACTACCCTTAAACTTAGGGTATCAACACAAGTCATAGAAATTAGATGAATATCCACCAAAAATGAAGTACGTGGTTAAATTGCTAATGCATCTCGCTTTGTCTATGGGTGGGCCCAAACCATAGGCGCTCCTAGCCCGCATGAGTTTAAACTATGAACAACTTTACTTATGTAAAAAAAATCATCTGAACTACATTTGACTTGATCTCTTTCATAAGAGTACGTAGACAGCTTTGAAATCAAATTATCTAAGTCCAGCCATAACGAGTTGAAACTGCCTCATGGTGGTCTCCAAGAGGTCATGATATATATCGAGTATAGCTTCAGTTAATTCACGGTATCCCTTGGTGAAGCTAAACTCACCCTCAAGCTCACTAAAGTTAGGAGTACATATGAATATTCCACATGGCAGAAGCCGGATTGCAGAGCCCATGTCTTTAAGAGCTAAGTCTCAGTGTCAAAATTCCATAAGCCGGATTGCAGAACCCATATCTTTGATGGTTTAGTTTCAGTGTCAAAGTCTAAATTTTACTCAACTGGAGGGGTTCTTAGTGTGACATATTGTCTTTTCCAGTCTCATCGCTCGACAATATGGGTTTCCTTTTCTTGTCAGATCCCATTAAGGATTAGTGGATCACTCAAGCTAGAAAATTTGTAAAGAAATCATAGAGCTTAGGAAAAGTTCTAAGGCTAAGGCTCAAGAAAAACAACCATGAAAATGTTCAAGAAAATTCTCATATTGTGTGTACGCAGTACCCAAAACAACCCGCAACCCATATGATATGCCTTCGAGCCACCCAATACAGGACTTTCACAGGGGAGAGTCATCCGATCAAGGTGGTAGGCAATTGCAATTACCGACAATGGATGAGTTTCTCCCTCAGCCGGTCCAACAACAACAACGACGGCAATCAACGAGGCGCGGCCGCCCGACATTATGTGGAACTGGTTTGCGACATTACCACCCCAGGTACAAACATATATGCAATTTCCCTAATTTATATTGTCATTCAATTTATTGTTTTTAACAAGACTTCATTAACCTAACTTGCAGGGAACACCACTAAATTTTTGAACGACACCGGTGCTTTATTTTATTTTACAAATGTATATTAAATATGTTGAATTGTAGTAATTTAAAACCGAAATTTATCGTACAAGTTTTAGCGTTACTAGCTTATCTTTAACTCACAATAATAATTATTGCACAAGTATGACAAAATAATAATTTTATTATCATCAATCCAAATAATTAAAAAATCATACAACTAATCAATTAACCATCTAATCATTAATTAATCATTAATAACTAATCATTCTAATAACTAACTAATCATTTAAAGCTACATGATCATTACACTAATCATTAACTTTTTTACTAATCATTTAAAGCTAATGATTGCCGACTAAAAAAATATTAAAAAGGTAACACTCCTCATGAAGAGGAGTGTTAGCTTTTAACTACAAGCTTTTTTATTCACAACATTTTGGAATCCAATTCAAAAAAGCATGTCCGACCGGGTAATGATTCGGGGTGTCGTGGCGGGTGTTCGGCAAGTTGGGCAAGTTTTTTTTTTCTCTTTTGTTTTTTCACTTACGGTTCTAGGGGTTGTTTGGGCAATGAGTTTTTCCGGCAGGTTGGGTTGTTGAATTTGTTTTTTTTTTTTTCAGTGGGTTTCATTTTTTAAGTAGTTTGTGTATTGGTTGTGTTCAGGTTGTATGATGTTGGTGGTCTGTGCATGTGTGAATACCAATATTATATTGGTTGTGATTCACAGTTACATAAATTCATTCATCACAAATAAATTGATTTAACATGCATTATCATTTTATTTTTAATACTATATTTATCATTAGTTTAGGGGTTTCTTCTACGTCTCAGGTTTTAGGGGTTTTTTTTTGGAGGTTTTTCGATGAGTGTGTGTGTTTTTTGTTGTTGTTTATGGTAGGCAGTGTGCATTTATATGTTGAATATGTGGTGTACACAATATGTAACATGTGTGTGCAGACTTATGATATTCGTTATGTCTGTGCACAGTCGTGTATTTATGTGTGTAGGGATGATACGTGCACTATTGTAAGTGGTGTCGATAAATATTAACATATATGTGCAATCTAGCAATCATATTTGTTGAATACATGCTTATGTTCATAGATATTCAATTCTGTGCATTTTTTAGGTTATGTCTATGCAAAGTTGATTATTTGTAGGTGACTATTACCACCGTTTATGTCATCATACCTCTTCTGGTGTGTGCATGTTTGTGTATTATGATATGTTTCTTGGTGGGTGCACGGGGAAATATTTGGAATGTAGCATGTGCGTATTCAGTGTGAAGTTTGTGCGGTCTTGTTAGCGCCCTCATACTTGTGCATCTCAGTATAGTGTTTGCGTTGATTCTTTTTGTATGTTTGTACAGGCAACAAGACACGGTATCGTCAGCGTACGTAGTTAGGTACAAGAGCGGCCCAATGTGGGGGATGATGATTTTGTCTCTCCTCCTCTAACACTCTTTCAAGCTGAACCACAGTGGCGAGTGCCCGATTATGGACAGACGGAAGAAGAGAAAGTGTTGTTCTGGAGTATGAATACTTGTGCTGCAGCCAAGCACACGGCTTATACTGTGGCCACTTTTGTGTTTTGTTTAACTTAGTTGTATGGATTCAGGGGGTTTTGCACTAATTTTATACATTACATTGGATTATTATCATGCTTTTATACTTTATGTTGTTTTCTCTTCTTCATGCCCTTTTAGGTTTGCACATGCCCACGTGTGCCACACACTATGACACACATTCATGAACTCAAGCAAATGGGTACTTAACTTTCTGCCACTCAACTAAACGCACACGTCGATGTACAAACTTGCACAGACTGTAATACGTAAATGCACACACCTAAGTTCATCTGTAAATCAACCAGTGAGTTACATATACTTTAATCTAGTGAGTTACACATACTTTAATACGTAAATGCACACACCTACTTGTCACATTAACATGAACCCCCTACCTGATACAAACTTGCACAGACTGTAATAAATAAATGCACAGACTGTAATAAATAAATGCACACACCTAAGTCCATCCATATATTAAACAGTGAGTTGCACATATTTTAATACGTAAATGCACACACATGCTTGTTACATTAACATGAATGCCCTATTTGACTACTCACACCTCCAGTAATGCATTTGCACAATCGTTCCCTCCACATCCAAATTATTCAGCACTATCCAACAACAACTTCGTTGCAACCGACATTCGGATGAACAACCGAACTCGATTTGCACAAGCTTCACAACATGTGCGCAACACTATCCCTTTATGCATTCCTGCACGTATTCCAAGAGTTGATGTCCCATTATCTTGATCGATGCAAAATTTGTTTTCAAGGTCTTCAAGCACATGTGCGTTTATACAAAATTGCACACACCTACGTACAGAAAACGAACACACCATAACTAGAAAACGCACACACCTGGCAATGTTCTGGGCCATGGAAGACTCCTGGACAATTGGAACTAATTCTCTTCCTTTTCTTACGGTTTGTGTGTACAAATCAGACAAAAGATACCAAATCAACTTGTACTAGCCGGTTTACTATGATTAGGATTTCTTAAGGCTCAAGTGCCATTCCGCACCATGAACCAATCGCGATTCTTCATGCCGCACCCTCACCTTGAATAAGTGCTGATTCGATGCATTAACCGCAAATTTTTTGTCGCCTAGCCTATTTTGCAGGTTACCTTTAAGTTAAAGGTAATTAGATGGTGAGGTGGTTTTGAATTACTAATGACGTGTAGTGTTATGTACAGTTAGCTGCCATCTCACCCATTTCATCAGTTCAATTTAATAAAACATACCGAAATCCCTTTTTCCCCTCACTTCGACGAACCCTAATCCAAAATTGCGCAAGTTTGGACGACATCCTTCGACGAATCCTAATCAAAATCGCTGAAATCCTAATCCCAAATCCAATCCCTGAAACCCAATCGCTTAAATCCTAATCCCAAACCCAATCCCTGAAACCCCATCCGTGAAAGCAATCCCTAATCTGAAAAGCGAACAGCGGCTGGAATCAGCGAGTGGAAAAGCGAAAAGCGACTTGGAAAGGCAAACGATTTTGGGTGGACCTGCTGTAAGGTATGTGTAACACTACTTGTTTTCATTTTTTTCGAATGTGAAGTCAATATATGCTGTGAAAACGATTTTGGGTGGACCTGCTGGTGCTTTTCATTTTCGTATTGATTGTGATGTAGTGGGGTACTGCTGTTATTGCTTTAGGGTATATGTTGAATTGCTTTTGATGAACTGGGTCCTACTATACTAAATTGCTATTTGAATATAATGTGGTCCTGCTCCAGTTTGTCTGGTTTTGTGGTCCTGGTGAATATTTAATTTGAATATGTGTCTATAAAGTGTTAAAGTGTGCTGCTGCTTTTTTGTTTAAATGGCTGCTTTTTGAAAGGGAAATTGAAGGGTGAAATTCTAAGTGCTGTGGGTAGATATGCCAATAATCAGATGTACCCAATAGCATGGGCTGTAGTGGAGATTGAAAACAGCTCTTCATGGAGGTGGTTTCTTGAATTTCTGAAGTCAGACTTGGAGATTTTGGATGCTAGTCAATGGACTGTAATGAGTGATCAGCAAAAGGTAAATCACTATTGAATTGATTCTTTAAATCTGTTACTGCACATTTATGTTGTTATGATTAACTTCCATTTGAATTTGCAGGGGTTATCAAGCATCATACAAGAGGTATTCCCTGGTGTGGAGCATAGAAACTGTGCAAGGCATGTGCATGCCAACTGGAGTAAGAGTCACAGGGGTAAGGTTCTCAAGGGTCTTTTCTGGCAGATTGCAAAGACTCCCAATCAAGCATTGCTTGCAGATAGGCTGAAAGATTTAGAGAAGGTGGATGCTGCAGCACTACAAGATTTGAACAAGTATCCAATGCAATTCTGGTGCAAAGCATTTTTCAAGGAAGAAATTAAATGTGATTTGGTTGACAACAATTTGAGTGAGGCATTCAACAAGACCTTGTTGAATGCAAGGAGTAAGAATATTATTCCAATGCTAGAAGACATAAGAGTTGCAGTCATGAAAAAGGGCAAGAAGAGATCCTGTTCTTGTAGACAAGAAGAGATCACTTGCTGAAAGGTGGACTGGGAATAATTGTCCAAATGTGATTAAGAAGTTGAATGAAAACATCATTGGAAGTGCATATTGGGAAGTTGTGTTCAATGGAGCTGATGGATATGAGGTGAAAAAGGGCAGATTTCAGTTCAAGATAAATTTGGAATTGCAATCCTGTTCTTGTAGACAGTGGCAGTTAACTGGTTTGCCATGTCCTCAATCAATTTGTGCCATATTTCACTAGGGGCACCAGCCTGATCAGTATATCCATGAGTGGTATAGCAAGGAGATGTATATGAAAACCTATGAACATGTAATACAACCAATGAATGGAGAACAATTTTGGCCCAGAACTTCAGGAGATGAGATACATGCTCCAATTCCAAGGAAGATGATTGGCAGGCCCAAAAAAAAGAGAAAGTTGGAAGATGCTGAAAAGAATAAGGACAAAAACAAATTAAGTGTAGAGGTTTGTAAGTTGTCAAGGAAAGGAAGAATAATGACATGTAAACAATGCAAAGGAAAGGGGCACAACAAAAGGTTTTGTCCTACCCTATCAACTGCTGGGACTTCTACTGCTAGGACTTCTACTGCTGGGACTTCTACTGCTGTTAGAGGAAGAGGAGGCAGTGCTGTTAGGGGAAGAGGAGGCAGTGCTGTTAGGGGAAGAGGAGGCAGTGCTGTTAGGGGAAGAGGAGCCAGTGCTCTTAGAGGAAGAGGAGGTAGTGCTCTTAGAGGAAGAGTAGGCAGTGCTGGTAGAGGAAGAGGATCAGAGCCAATATTATCTCAAGGAAGCACAATTGGACTGTTAGGTAATTAACTTACACTAACAGTTTAATTAAATGGTTGTTGTGACACCCCAACCTTACACGAGCTGAGATAGCTAAAAACTTCAACAAAACAGCTGTCTATCCCAACTAACAACAGAACATAGCGGAAGCGAATTTAAAACCTAAGGGGGCGTCATGCCACATCTAGGAAAGATAACACAACCTAGATGCACAGGCTAACCATAAAAACGGAACTGTATAAACGATAATCCTTAAAGCATGTTTAACAATATTCAAAGTACTAGTCTAGGGTATATAAAGTCTCAAATGGCTCACAGGCCAAAGCGTAAGTCTAAAACATAACCACTATCTAAGCCTCTTCATACGGGTGTATCTCTATCGCGCTCACGCAAAGGCTTTAAGGCAAACCTGGAAAACATACAAAGAACCATTAGCAAAAGACTGCTAAGTAACCACCATTCACACCCGCAAGGAAGTATAGATATACATATAAGTTGTAAATAGGTTTACACACCCATATAGAATATAAACACCAACAAACTGTTCAATAGTTCAAATCGGATACTCAACAAGGATAAACTGAACGAATCATAAACCAAGACTCAACCAACCGAAGCCAATAACCAATAACGAAAGCATAATGCATAACGAATCATAAATGAGATACCAACTGAACACAATCCAAAAGGGAACATCCAAACTCAAGAGAATGACAAGGTATCGACCGAACAATCCAAAGAACTCATAAGAACCAACAAAGAAGGACATCCCAACACCAACCTCCCAACCAACCGAGCCAACCATCAAACCAAGTCACACCACAAGTCAGAAGTCAATAGTCACGAGTCAGACGGGGTGATGAGTCCCACTCACAGGGACCAAAGTCCAATAGTAACCAATAGTAACCACAGGGGTAATCAACCCAAATCACAGGGTAGCGAACCAATAGTAACACAATAGTAGCACAACTAATAGTAACCCAATAGTCCACAATAGGAGCACAATCACCATAGTCCACAACCAATAGTAACCAATAGTCCACAATAGTAGTAACACCATAGTCCACAACCAATAGTAACTTAATAGTAACCAATAGAGCACAAAGGTCCACAATAGTAACATAGTGGTCCACCACCACAACCATACTCCAACACCAACTCAACCAACCAAGACGTGGGTTCATCTCAAATATGAACACCAACCAACTCCCAGATCATGAACCAAAAGATCAATAGACCAAAGACACCAAAAGTGGAAACCAAAAGCATGAATCAATACTCCAACTAAGGCATCAAATACTCAATGAAAGACATGAATGAATACTCCAAATACATGGTGAAATACCCAACAAAACAATCCAACAATGATCTGAAACAAGGGACCAACAACAGACAACAATAGCAGAAACTGCTCTCTGGAAAACATTTTCCCAGTGAACTAACGGAACAACTCAACGGAACCCTGTCCTCCGCCGAACTCCTCCGCAAGGAGCAGCCGGACCCCCTCAGCGGGCCACTCTCCTCCGCCCAAGCCATCCGTTGCCACCTTGCGGATCGCCCTAGCGGGTTACATTATACCGTTCGGGTCTTCCGCAAGGCCAACCCCAAATCCCAGATTCCAGAATGCAAAGCAGACATGAACAAATCCAATTTCCAGAATACAAAATCAGACCAAAGACACTCACATTTCATCCAATATAGAGTCCAAGAATAAGGAAATCCATAACATCATTGATCATACAACACAAGACAAAGATCAAGATGAAATCCAACAAGAAACATCCAAGAAATAGGCTATTCAACAATAATTTTCAGGATTTCCAACACCAAGATCATTATATATAGAATAAGGGAATAAAATAGTTTTGATGGACATGGATGGTTACCTTTGAAGCGTAATTAATCCCAAAAGCGTTTTAATCCAAAGCAACGTGAATTCTAAGCTCAAAGCTCGGCCCAAAGCAACACCAACCTCAAGGCTCGGTTCATAATCGTGAACCTGAAGAATTAATATAATCTAGTACCGTTACTAACTATTACTAATAGCAATACTAATATTCCTAATCGGTCCATAATACTAATAACCTATAGTTCATGCTCAAGGCTAACATACTATGATCCAAAATGAGGTGGTGACCAATAATATAAATCTAAGCTTAATCTATGGTATTATAATTAACACTAGGTTATAAGCTTAACTTAATAAACCAAGAATATTACCTAAAAAGGAACCAGCCTGCTCGCTCGCGCCTCCAGGGGTTCGAACCCGCGCCCTTCTGCCCCAACACACCAACACCATGCCACCAGACCAAATCGCCTCGTTGTGCTTAGTTCGCATCTACTAACTGTTAACCCCTGTTGCTTTGCCGGCCTTCTCAGACGGACGAGATTCTGCCGCCACAGTGCTCCGCACCGCTCCGCTACGTTAGCTGTGAACGGAGGAGGGACCGCCGCCGGAACTATCACCGCCGCAAGCTACGCACGCCGGAGCAGAGCTTCGTCTTCGTCGCCGCCGAGGAGAGAAGCGCCGGAAGTAGGGAACGAGAAGTCGTCGCTGGGCTAGTTGCCGCTTCTTGCTACCGGGAGCAGGGGAGCTCCGCCATTGACGCCGCTCATCCAACTCTGCTTAGCCGACGAGGAAGAACGGTGGAAGAAGCTGGTCGATCACCATCCCGCCGCCGCCGCCGAAGACACCCTCTCGCTGCCCGGAGTTCGCCATTGTCGTCGCGACACCGGAGTCGAAGGTCATCGCTGCTTGAAGTCGTCGTTGCCGTTGGAAGACTTGCCGCTGTAATCGTGAAAGGGAGGCAGAAACGAGAAGGAGAGGAGATCTTTTCTTGCTGCTGAACATATAACATTCCTTTAGGTTGATGTGGTAGGTTTCCCAATTAGGAAGCTACTATTTTTGGGCTAGGTCAAGATTAGAAAGATTGTCAAATGTGGATTATGCTAGTTGGGTCAAGAAGACACTTGGGCTAATATAGTTTGGACCCAAGACTAATTATAATCTATAAGACTTATATATATAATTATGGGCTTATAATATAGTCTTAAGAAAACATAAATATTGTGGGCTTCAATAATATTGTTTAGGTAAGAAATGTATATATATAACTATAGGAATATTGGGCTGTAGACTTTTATTATTTAATCATATCATTAAACTATATGTATATAGATACAAGAGTATATAATCCAAGCCCATAGGAAATAATTATACTTATAATTATTTAAATGGTTATTTAATAAGAAAATAACCCCTTATAATATTCAAAAGAGTAGTAGGAATTTTCGGGGTGTTACAGTTGTTTTAAGCACAATGGTTGGTGATAGCAATGGTTATTTTCTGTTTGTAGATTGCACACAATAATGAAGAGTTTGAAGCTTCATGGAGTTTAGTTTGAAGACAGTGTTGGATTTTGAAGACAGTGTTAGTCCTTTAGGTCATTTTGTGAATGTGCAGCAGTATATGTATGGTTACTAACTGTAGCTAGCTTGTGAATGTCAATGGCTAGACTAGTATTTTGAATGTATGGTTCATGGAGTTTAGTTCAAGTGAATGTATTTTGAATGATTAGTGCTTGAAACTGCTCAGGTTCAATGTGAATGATTTTTGGCTACTTTGAACCTTTGTGAATGATTAAGGGTTTGTGAATGATGAAAACTGTTCACTGCAATGCTATATGTTCATTATGTTCACACTATTTATAGGAAAATGTAAACTGCCAATATGCAAACTGCCCAACAATCAAACACACTACCAATATGCAAACTGCCAAACAATCAAGTACCACTGTAAACTGCCAAATTGCCAAAATGTCAACTTCCAAATTGCATTTTCATTACACTGCCAAATAGCATTTACATACAAATTTTAGTTACAAGTACCACAATTACAATCAAGAAAACAACACACTTTAGCCTCAACAATTCGTTTTCTTTTTTCATACCACTATAGTCATTTACAATTAGTTCCCTCACGCCTTTTATTTCAGACTTCAAAGACATCACGAGCTTCTTTAGGTCTTCATTCTCACCTTCACCAATCCTTGCACTGTGATCCTTCCAAAGGAAGAAGCCACAACCATTTCCATCCTAAAAACAACAACTACAAAAGTCAAACCCTAAGCCCCAAATGTGAACACAAACCCTAAATCCTGTAATTTTAAAGAATTGAAAAATCATAAATCATTCGAAAATTCAATAAATCCCTACCTTCCATCTTTGACACCCGGAGAATTGCTTTCCCGAGTCTCTACTTGTGCAAATAGGAGCTTTCAACCCACAATTACAATAAACACTAGGCTCGTAATCCATGTTTACTCTCACTCGGGATGAATTCGATGATGATGACATCTTGTACGCTTACTAATTCCTCGGATATTAGTGCGTATTTGCGTCGATGAGGATGCCGTCGTTGACCCTGTCGGAGTGCGTATCCGTCGGCTGATGCGGCGAACAGTGGTTCAGCTTCAAGCTTTGTATTTTGCGAAAGGGAAACAACTATTCACTATTAATACTTCACTTTCGGAGGAAAAAAATATAAATAAGGCTCCACATCAGATTGTGACCGGCTCCATGTCATCAAGGCATAAGGGTAACCTGCAAAATAGGCTAGGCGACAAAAAATTTGCGGTTAATGCATCGAATCAGCACTTATTCAAGGTGAGGGTGCGGCATGAAGAATCGCGATTGGTTCATGGTGCGGAATGACACTTTAGCCATTTCTTAATATATGGAAATTATTGTGTTTAATTATTTTCCTTAATCATATATAGATCCTAATCAAATTACAACTCTAACCTTTTCTTTTTATTTTGTTCTAATATAATTCATATTTTAATATCAATCCTAACCATTCATTCCAAATTTATAGATGGCTTTGATGGGATCTCATGATCTCATCATATAGGGTGATCTCATTGGATCCAGCCCATATATATATATATATATATATATATATATATATTAAGTTCAAATATAGCCTATTCTTTTGACATGCCCTAGGCCAATAAAATGATAGGGCCGGGCCTAGAATAGGTATACCTTGGTTCAATGCCAAAACAAAAGATTGAGGATTATGAAACTTCACTTCGACTTTAAAGACTTCCAACACCAATTCGGTGTACTACCACGCCACTCTCGTGATCCAATGTTAGGCCGAATCAAAACACGGGGTTGTCTTACTCTCGTGACACTACCAATCTCCCTCAATAAGCTCGAGTAGTTTTGACCTTCAATGTTCCCTACTCTCATAAATAAACCTGAAGGTCGTGAGATGTGGTTTAAAAGAGATTGAAGGTTGAGAGACGGGTCTAGGGGTATGCTACCTGTGGACTCCTTGCTTGAACGGTTGTCAAAATCTCATACTAGATAAGTATTGACAATGTTGTGCACAAACTTATCAACACAAGAATACAAAACATCTCACGAGAATAAGAACCCTTGGTTGGGTTTCAAACCCTTTTATATAATATGCATCAAATAGGCATCAAACACAATATACACTACTATCCAACTCCTATACTAAACTACTCCCTCATAATAAATATGAAAAAATAAAAGAGCATTCATAAATAACATCATCCAACAATATATTAAGGAAATAAATAAAGAAATAATCCTTCAACAAAGTAAAGATTCACAATATAAAAGCAATAAACACAAGAACAAGTAATAAAAGCAAGCCACTATCCATGGGGGTGCACTGGTTAGGCACAGCCCCAGACCGTGCGGAAGGCAATCCGTGTTGGTAGTTCACGCACAAGCGTGCCACCGCTTGTGCGTGGCTTTGCCTCCACGCTACGAACTCCGTCTTTGCTCTTTTTGCGCATCTTTTATCGGGTTTGCTTCTATATGCTCTTTAACATGCATTTTTACTCCATTTTATCAGCTTCTAATTTGTTTCCTTTTTCCATTTTCCTCTCTCAAAAGTGTATTTGGGAGCAACTGAGCATAAAACACATTTTTAGTTCAAAAACCTAAATAAACACTTTGAAATGTGCATGAAAGGGGACTAAGAATGGAGTGAAATATAATACGTAGTATAAAATAAGAGTCATCACCATCCACAATTCTAGGACAATACTCATTTTTCTAGGTGGGCTTGATATCTAGGACCCATACAACTTTTCTTGACACAGTAGCTACCACAGTATATTCCTCCAATAGAAAGTCCGACCCATAGTCCATTGTTTCTCCTTCCATCCTTTTGTGATTTTGGTCCACCAAAATCAGCCCATCACAATTTAAGCCCAAGTGCTCCTACGTCGTTTTGTCTTTTTTTTTTTTTTTAAAAAAAAAAAAATTAGTAAACATATTGCTGAATATAGAGTTGTCCAAAATTGTGTGAATGTAGAGGTTTCAAAGTGTGAATGTAGAGTATAAAAATCGTGAATTTAGACTTATGATTGTGTGAATGTACAGTTGCCTAGAAATGTGTGAATGTGGAGGTTTCAAATTGTGAATATGGAGTATAGAAATCGTGAATGTAGAGTTATGCATGTGTGAATCTGTAATAGAGTTAAGAAGTTTTAGCAACTTGTAGCCCTGTAATGTGTGAATGTGGAGTTCTCAAGTTGTGAATGTGAAGTTCTCAAGTTGTGAATATGGAGTATAGGACCTGTGAATATAGAGTTTTGAATGTGTGAATGCATAACAGTAGTAATATAGTTACTAAACATATAATCCTGTAATGTGTGAATGTGGAGTTTACAAATTGTGAATGTAGAGTATAGTGTATGTGAATGTAGAGTTTGTGTTCCACATTTCAGGCGAATATGTTTAGTAAAATAAAAAAAAATAAAAAAAAAAAAGGCGTCGTTTTTGGACCCAAGTCCACCTTGCAAGGTGGACTTGGGTCCACATCATAATTTGCGCTGACGTTTCAGACCTCCACGCTCTCCATCCATATTTCATCATTGTGAGACCTGTACGAGGAACAAGTGATTTTACGATTAGGATTTTTAGGGAGGAGCCACCGCGGGCTGGAGTTAGGAAGGCCACGGTGACTCGCCGCCCTAAGCGACAACCCATACGTCTTCTCACCATTCGAACCAACACCTTGGAAGATTTTGTTACAGAATTTATCCGAGTGACTAATGATCCCATCCACATATGAAACAAAACGTGGGTAATCTTTCATATTTGAACTCTAACCAAACCCACTCTCCACCCGCTTTCCTGATTTTCATTCTCTGTTTGAGCGGCTTAGTGATATCAATCGTGACCCTAATACGCAGAAAAGGTTTCCAAAGTTGGTCTTATCCACATATTTATAGTCTCCTAAAAAAGTTCCAATGGCCGCTGCAATCTTTTCGAAAGAGAAACCAATTCAATAAGAAGACAATGTATTTGAATTGAACCCAAAAGTTTGTTGAAGTGAGCAGTACGTCAAAGGGAGATTCCTCCATATTGAGATGTTTAAGAACTAGTTGACTCTATTCATAAGCCTAGTGGCCTTCCTCCATCACTCTTTTTCGATCATACTCATGGAAAAATTGAAATAAGAACATATTAGAAGAGAGCCCTTCCCAACCCAACTGCCAAACTGCCAATTAACATTGTTTCTTTAAATAAAGAAATTGAACTTGACTGGCTTTTCTGTCATAAGTTTAATTTGCCAACCAACATTAGCCTACAGTCCATTGTTAGTTGGTTCTTGTAGTTTTGTTTCCTCAAACACCAACCCGTCATTATCATCAGTAGGCAGCTTCTAGACCTTTTGCTTTTCGTGCATGGTTGATTTAGTGCTAGCTTGAAGCCAAAAAGAAACCCCAACCAACCAGAAGAGACGATAAGGAAAAACAGACAGATCAGAAAATGAACAACACAAAAATCAAAACAGATATAGATCAACAAAAATAAAGAGGAAACACCAAACTTGTCACCAGTGGCGGATCCAACATGGGGGCAGTGGGCTAATCACCAGATTGCTCTGGAATAGGTTAATCACTGGAGACAAGGGGCAGCTGCCCCCACTCACCCCACCCCCTACCCCATATATGCCTTTGTATGTATATATGTATATATAGTACATATATCAGTATAAATATTTAAAAACAAATGTTTTTAACAATGAACTTGATAAACTAAGTGGTTAATGTGTATCATTCAAAACTGGAGGGTGTGGGTTCAAAACCTGTTGATGCATGGTTATATGTGTTTTCTATTTGAATTACTTTATCAAATTAATTATGTTTCATATTTTATTATAAATATTTTTATAAAGTTTTGATATATTTTATTTTTCGCCTATATCTAACAATATTTATGATTATAAGAAGTATTTTATTTTTAACTATCTCTTTTCTATTAATGTTTCGTCCCACTGGAAGAATTTTCTGGATCAGCCACTGCTTGTCACCAAGAAAAAGGAGAAACAAAACTTGTCATAAGACAATTAAGAAAGATGACATGATGAAGCTCTTTAACTTAACCAAAAAACTTTTCATAATTCAATGTAATTTGGGTATTGTACGTTCTAGCACTTCTCTTTGTTCCCGAATCCACCACCACCAATAAAATTCTAAAGTTACAAATATGATTATGTGAAAATAAAATTCAATTTTTTAGACACTATTTTAGAGATAAAATAGTCTAAACATATAAGCAACATTATACTCGGTAAATTTTACAAGTAAAGGTTAAAACAAAAAACACGAATTAATAACATATGTACTTCTTCTATCCTATTTTATCTGTCCTACTTATTATTTATTGGTTAAACCAACTCTTTCTTATTTACTTATTTCTATTAGCATTTTTTTTTATAATTTTTAGATTTAATTTTATATGTTTTTTTTTTTGAAAACCTAATTTTATGTGTTTAATAATACTTTTAATATAGTTTCTAATATATAAACTTTACATACTAATTCTAAACTTAATATTATGAAAAGAATTAAATTGTAAATAACTTTAGTCAATGCTCTAGTGGCACCCGGTTGCACCCCACGTGAAAGGGGGTTGGATTCGAGCCTTAATGGAGGCAATATTGACTCTTTGTGTTTCATAGCAAAGTCAATAGTACTAAAACAAGAAAAAAAACATGTTAATTGAACCCAACACTTAAATGGGACAAAGGAAGTACTAAATTAGTATTTCAGCCCTAAATTTTGAAATTTGGACTAGAAATCCACCAAAAGTCAATTCTACCGAGGCTGACAAGATAACCCAAAGAAATCTATCACCTTCCCGGTCTCCAGAGCCACATACGCAGAAACACAGAGAGATGGGGGATTTGTATGCTCTGGATTTCGATGGGGTTCTCTGTGACAGCTGCGGAGAAAGCTCTCTATCTGCTGTTAAGGTTATATAAAAGTAGCTATTTTGCCATTCTCTTTCTCATCCGGTGATACCCTTTTGATAGGAAAGCTTATGCTTTTATTTAATTGACTTTGATTTTTTTTTTTTTTTTTACTGTGGCTGCTTAATGTAGGCTGCTAAAGTGAGATGGCCCAGTCTTTTCCAGACTGTGGATTCTGCATTGGAAGATTGGATTGTTGATCAGATGTACACTGTAAGTTAGTTTTTACCTAACATTCTGAAGAACCTAAAATTAATTATTATGTTTTGCATTCTAGGAAGATGAAAGAAACTAAATTTGTAGCACCAAGTTAATTTTGAAGCTAGGAAGTCCTTTACAATCTTAATCTATCCTGGGGCTCATTGTCAAGTTTCTGCAGTTTCTGGGCAATGTAGGACTGCAGATTGGTCATTGGTTGGATTTTCATTTCCTTAGGTAATTTACATTTGGTGAAACCATGGAAGGTTCCATAGCAGCGTAGCTATGCTAGTTAAGAATACACATGTTTTATAGTTTTGAAGGACTGTGCTTTAATTGTAATAATGGTTATATTGCTCCGGAGTCTTCTTAAGCTAAGGAGCTGTAGATTGCAAATCGGCATTACTTTCTTCTCTGTGTTAAGTTGTCAGGGGTCTGCCATATAAGTAGTTTATCTCGTTTAATATGTAGTTTGCTTCTTTTTCGGCATTCATATAGCATGTAATTTGGTGATCAATTATTAAGGCAACTCCCTTCATTGTGACTTACCATGTCTGCAACTGCTGCTTATACACTCCCTATAGTCATCACTTACAAAAATGGCAAAAAGACCGAGATGTCAAGTTGACCGTGAAGGTTGGAATTATATAACTAATAAAATAGCAAACAATCACACATTTTCTATTTACATGGACTTATTTATTTCCTGATGGTACGTGTATCTTGGCTCTGGAATTTTTCAAAATGCAAAGGATCTTGGTTTTGCTTTTGATCAAGAATAAGTATGCACTTCTTATTCTGGCCTCCCTTAAGCTGTTATGGTACTATTTCACAGATACTTGATGGTTGCTACTAGCTACTGCCTTTTTTGAATTGGAAACTTGATGTGTTTTTGTCTGAACTTTATAGTTTACACAGAATTGAACTTGAAATTTGTTTCAGGTCAGGCCAGTGGTAGAAACCGGCTATGAAAATTTATTGCTAGTGAGGCTGCTTTTGGAAATGAGACTTTCTTCCATTCGCAAGTCTTCGGTCGGTATAGAGACAAACTATGAAATTATTGATTAGATGTGATGATACAGTAATGATATCCTAATTGGACACTGTCATCTTTTATGGTTTTTCTTGATAATGCTTGGCCTGATGTTTGTTGTTAAATGTGCAAGGTTGCAGAGGGACTCACAGTTGATGAGATACTTGAAAACTGGATGAAGATAAAACCTGTAATAGTGGAAGAATGGAATGAAAACAGAGATGCTTTAATTGATCTTTTTGGTAAGGTCAGGGATGAGTGGATGGACAATGATTTGTCTACTTGGATTGGTGCAAACAGGCAAGTCTTCTTTGCAGTGCCTAAGTAGATGGCATCAAACTGCATAGCTCAATTTGCATCGTTAAGAGTCCCACATTGAAAAAAATAAGAGAGATATGGGTTTATAAGGTCATGGGTTAGACTAGATAATTGATTGGATTTAGTCTTTTAGTGTGGTTTGGCCCTATTCGGTCCACTTTGGTGGCATCAAGAGCGTTTGGATCGGCTAAGTTCAGGAGTTGGAGATAAGCGGACTCGACCCGCTGACATCCGGCCAATAATTCCCCCGAACACAACTAACTAAGGATTCTTGTGGTTCCGGAGGATAACAGGAACGGAGAGCTTTCTTTGGTCTTAAGAACGCTGGTTTTGCCCTGTTCGGTCCACTTTGGTGGCATCAAGAGCTTCTTCATAAGAGAGATCACATTATGATTGTCTTAGCAAAATAATTGTTCATGCACCCTAACATGTTTATTTTGGAGTAAATTTTACTTCATTACTATGATTTCCTTCTAATGTTATTTATGTGCTATATATAGTGTTCCTTCAAGTTTAGAGATAGAAACACACTATATACATTGTTAACAAGAATTAAGTAGTTCTTTCTTGTTATTATTAAGAACTTCAAATCTTCTTGCTTTTATACCCAAAGAAATCTTAATAGCAACTGCCTCTTCTGCAGGTTTTATCCTGGAGTCGCTGATGCGCTGAAGTTTGCAAGCTCAAAGGTGTACATTGTGACCACAAAACAGGTTTGTTTAAACGTGAAAGAAAAGTTAAATCCAGGATTTTCTGTTCAGTACACATAATGGATGTGGACATTTGAAATCTTATATTGTGATCTTTCCATATAGATGAATAGATATGGGCTTGACAAGCTTCCTGTCTTAATATAATGATTACATCTTACCTTCAAGTTTTCTGTCATCATATTTCTGCATTTCCAATTCAGAGCCGCTTCGCAGACGCATTACTTCGGGAGCTTGCTGGAGTAACTATTCCACCTGAAAGGATCTATGGTCTTGGTACAGGGTGAGTTTAGTCAAAAAAAATTTGTTGTTCCTGTTGGGTACAATAACTTTATTAGCATTGGTTTTGGTTAAATATAGCCTCTTAATAACTGATCTGTATGATCTTTTCATCAGACCGAAAACAAAAGTGCTAAAACAGCTTCAAGAAATGCCAGAACACCAGGGTCTTACCCTCCAGTAAGATTTTTGAATACTTACAGAGATTGGGGTATTCTGTTCATTTTCTTCAGTTCGACATTTTATTTGATTACCACAAGCTTCTAATCTCATGACAATCTTACAAAACTTGTATCAGTTTTGTGGAAGATCGACTTGCAACCCTGAAGAATGTGATTAAAGAACCTGAATTAAATGGATGGAACTTGTATCTAGGTAATACTCAACTTCAATTGTGTATCCTCTATTCTTCCTTATGTCACCACTGTAATAGCTATTCTTCTCATGCCCTATTTAGCCAATCCCTCTATTTCAGTGCTTATTGCTTTTGGATTTCGGTTTGGTTTTGATGCCTATTAATTCAACAGGTGATTGGGGTTACAACACGCCGAAGGAGAGAGAGGAAGCTGCAAACATTGCTAGAATTCGCATTCTTGAGCTCTCTGATTTTAGCAAGAAGTTGAAATGATCATCAATTTTTACTATATTATTACAGCTAGAAGTATACTTGTTATGACAATTGCATTGCTCTGAATAAGTGATGTTGAGGTACGCATACATCCCTTGAATAGATTATTGTTATTATTTGCTTCTACATGGAGTAGAAGTCTAGGACAATTGTTTATCACTGCATAATTTTTTTGGTTCCATGTTGTATCAGTGTATCTAATGAGACCCAACATTAATGCCAAGTAGAAGAAAATTTCATTTGGAAATTCTTCTTTTAGTGCTTTACATGAACTTGTAAATGGTTACAACTTCACAGCCTCATTTTTCATTCTGGAAAGTTGAAATAATGCGACTTTTAGGCATACAATCACTATTACGAAATGGATTCATAGTAATGAAAAACACTGTTCTGTAACTCAAATATGCACGTGTGGGTTCATTATCTGTATAAGTTTGTACTATATCGTAAGAGTGAAAATAGAAGGCAATTCCAAATCAACAAGGAACAGCTTCTTGTTATTACAGCTCTTTGTGTGGGTCTTCTGCTTTGGTTTGTGTAGGATCATTTTTGTGTTTCTCAAATACTTCTTCGAATGGAGGATCCCCGGGTCTTCGAAAAAGTTGGTCTCCTATTTTGATTTCATATGCTTCTGGTTGGCTCAATAAGAACTCCTTCAACTGCAGGAGAGGATGAAGCAATAAGTTTTTATTCTAAATTTCTAACACAGCCTATCAGTTCTGAATCATCTGATATTTCATCAGTATTAAATCTTAGCCAAGTGAAGCAACAAGAACTATACATATTTATCATCTATGTTGTGAAATGAATATACAGAGTTACACACAACATAACACATAAATCCCAATGCGAAATATATACAAGACTAAAAGCACACAACCATGACATCCATATCACAATATCAGGGTAATGAAGACACCAAATTCTAATGAAGAATGAAAGTTACAAGTTACGGTGTTTCTAACTAAGCAGAAGGCATGATTGGATACAATACGATATTGTTGGGCAGAGGCCGGTAAGGGTTAAATCCAACACCATGTGGTTAGGGAGATTATTGGGTGGAGGTTGGTAATTTGGTAAAGGGTCAAGTCCAACACCCTGTCTGGTTGGCTCTCGAAAATGTGTGGCAGTATAAGGAAATAAAGTTGCGCCTTTATTACTAGGTATAGCTTTTGGCGTAGTGATAAACGTTTGATCCTAACAGATATGTTGTTAGCAAAGAAACAATCAATGTGTCTTCAGTAAATTATCAATAAGCATAATCAGTAAAGGCATGATTGCATAACACATTTTAAGCTCTTTGAAGATTGAAAATAGGCATTTACCTCTAGAGTGTCTTGACCTCTTTCCATAGTGAACATGATGGTGCTCACATCAACGGCCATAAACTTTGCATCAATTGCCCCAGTCCTTGCAAGTTTGGTCCATTTCATTGCAATTTCAGAAACCATTTCCTGGTAGCAATGTGAATGCACACAATGAAATCTACACAACTAACTTCCTTTTCACGAATAGCCCCGAGTTCCTCCCATCACCAACCCACCAAGAAAACACGGATAGATGCAAATATTTAGAAGAAAAAGAGATAAATAATAACTGGAAAAATTACATTTTTGGTCATCCAACTATACTAGTGCTACATGTTAAGCATATATATAATATATAAACATAAATGTGCAACCCAACTATCAGCTTAGACTTTTAATTGAGATAGAACACATGCTTCAACTATCAGCTTACGCGCTTTTAATTGAGATGCTTCAATTCTACATACTTAGTCCCTGAGTTATATGCGTGACAATTTTAGTCCCACCGGGCCACAAATATAAGTGTAGAAACAAAAATGCAATTTTTCCATGGGCCACAAATATAACTGTAGAAACAAAAATGCAATTTTTCCATAATAAATAAAGATTTTTCTATTGTGCAAGCACAAAGAGTTAGTATCGCTTCCACTGAGACTAGATCCCGTTACCTCCTGTATATAGGAAAGCCACCATTTGAGCACAAGGCTAATGGCGTAAATTCCCTACTTAAAACTGTTGTAACCCTTTCTCTAATTCTTTTTTCATCAATGAAGGAGGTATACACAGTATAACTATGCACTGCTAATTATTTTCTTTTTGAGGACATATACGGCACTGTAAAACCTATAAATATTACGGAGTAAAAATTTGAACTCCTGAGTCCTGGGCTCAATGCTGAAAATTAGAAAGACTAAACCCTAAATTGCTAATTCACCATTTCCTGGTAGAAACTAGAAATTTCAAATCTTAATTTATTAACCCCATCAAAATTTCCAGATTTCCTTATCAAATCAGCTTGTTTCTTACGAAGTATCTTTATTTAGTTTGCACTAATAATAATTTGCAGTATCATTTATGAATTCTAGATGTTTATTGGCAAAAGCAAGTAATTCCATAGAAAATTACCGAAGAATAAACACTAATCACCAAATTGATTACACTATTCCGTTGTAGTTGAGAAGGATACCGGAGTCCGACGGGTGCCGAGGCGGAGCTTGGCGAAGCCGAAAACGGGTCCGAACTGGCGCTTCATCATTTCAGCTTGCATCTGGGAGGGATCCATATCGCTGAAATCCTTGGGCGGCGGGTCGAATTCGGGTCGAGTGGTTTTCTTCTTGCCCCATTCTCTCCAGGCCTCGTCTTCCTCGTCATCGACGACGTCGTCGAGATCGTCGGAAATGTGGATCCTTCGCTGTGCTCCCTCGGCAAGACGGCAATTTCGGCCTGTACCAGTAGCAGTAAGAAGCAAGAAGCAGATGATTGCTAAATTAGCCATAGCTTTTTCCAGTTGAGGAGTTGTTTGTTATAACGTGCATGCCGGTGTATTTTTAGCCTTTAATACGAAAACCCAATTATTATAGGAATTCATTTTGTATTTAATTTTGGTCTAAAATTTGTTATGTTTGATATAGTTTGTACATGCAATTAATAGTTTATAATATATGCATATTTTTTTTGAATACTTGTTTATATGCGATAAATTGAAGTCACATAACATTTAACTAGAGACATATGACATAATAACTACAGATAATAATATGATAACTGCATATATATATATATATATATATATATATATATATATATATATATATATATATATAATATGTTGTTTTGCAGTTAACACATTACATGTGTGTAACTACTTTCTCAATCAAATGAAGTACAAAGAGTCAATATCGTCTTCTTTGGGGCTTGAACCCACCCCTCCCATGTGTGTAAACTTGTTAATTACAAGTACAGAATATGTCAATCACAAACACTTAATATGAAGGTTATTTTGGACCATGGTCAACAATGTAGGTAGACCTTGGTTCATGGTATAATACATAAATGACAAATTATATATAGACCAAGGTCTACCTTGTGGACCCGGGTCAAAAAATATTTCAAATTTTGTACCTACAGTTAATCGTTTATGTACATATAAACAAATTGAAAGTTCATTGCATGATAATTAAAAACACATAACATGATAACTAAAGACATATAAACTGTTAACTACATGTACATAATATGTTAATTGCACACGCATAACGTGTTAACCAACATCTTACAGGGCGTTTGGTTGGAGAGAATTACAATTTCATTCCCACTTAATTCTCATATAATTCTGAAGGCAACTAAATTCCTTTGTTTGGTTGGAGGGAATTTCAATTCCACGGAATTGCAATTCCATCATTTTCATGGAGTTAAGATTCCATGGCCGGATTTTAATTCCATGAATTTTAGGAGGAAAAAAAATCTAATCTTGAAACAAATTACTCCTCCTATTTTTTCTCTTTTTCTTTTGACAACCAAAACTAAAAACTTGCATTAATCAAACGGAATCATCCACAGAAATAGTAGAAGAAACAAAACGGGGGATACAATCAGAATAGTCAACAAAACTACCCTCTGCAATAGAGAAAATTGCCATTTTGGCCCACTGACTATAAGGGTCCTCTTAATTGCAGTCCACGACTTTCAAAAGTGTTAATTGCATACCCTAACTATTTAATTTTTGTCAATTTTGGTCACTCCGGCCAAATTACCGGTCAAATTCGCCGGAAAATTCAAAATCCTAAAATAACGAGGGCATTTTAGTAATTTCACACCCGTTTCTTCTTCTCCGGCGAGCTACCACTTTTCCGGCGAAAAAAAATTACTTCTCCGGTAAGGAGAGAGGACAACGACCAGGCGGTGAAGCTTGTGATGCCGGAGATAATGAATGAACCACAACCGCAATCTGGCTCCGTCGGCCCCTTTCAGAGAGGAAGCATGGTCAGAAGGTTCTGCCGCCGGCGGCGGAATCAAGTCTTAGTCCAATGCATGGTTTCTCAGTTTCAGACAACAGAACATGCCTAACTTTCACGCCGCAATAATTTACCACTCATCTTCTACTGTGAGTAAATGTAGAAATAAACAAAACATTAAAAAAAAAAAAAGAAGAATTATTCTGTAATAGATAAACATTTATAGAGAAAAGAGTCGTAAAAGCCTCCAATTTTTATTATTCACAATCGATCATCATCATTGGTAGCTCGGCTATCTCTCTTCTCTGCATAAAACGACGCCGCCTCCAAGACCACCAGCGGCAAAATGAACTTGGGAGACGAAGAGCTGAAAAGCATTGACGGAAAAGATGGAGGTTCCGTGAGTAATTTTTGTTCGCCGGAAAAGTGGTAGCTCGCCGGAGAAGAAGAAACGGGTGTGAAATTACTAAAATGCCCTCGTTATTTTAGGGTTTTGAATTTTCCGGCGAATTTGACCGGTAATTTGGCCGGAGTGACCAAAATTGACAAAAATTGAATAGTCAGGGTATGCAATTAATGCTTTTGAAAGTCGTGGACTGTAATTAAGAGGACCCCTATAGTCAGTGGGCCAAAATGACAATTTTCTCCTCTACAATACATAAAGCATTTTTAGCTGAAACATGAGTTAGAGTATTCGCATTACGTTTAACAAAACGAAACTCCACTAGCGGGAGATCCAATAAAAGCTTTTTAATGTCGTTCACTATAGCTCCGAACGGAGTATTGGTCTTCTCACTGCAAACAACTCTCGTAACAATCTGAGCATCCGTTTCAAGAATCACCCGACTCCACCCCTTGTTTTTTTATCTAACTCAACGCCTCCCGAGCCCCCATAGCCTTCGCTTCACAAACCGTATATAACCCATCTTTAGAAAACATCACAACCCCACAAACCATTCCCTCCTCATCTCTCAAAACCCACCCAAACCCTATCTGTCGCGCATGAATATCCATTGCCACATCTATATTTAATTTATAGTAACCAGCTGGGGGAGGACTCCGCACAGCAGAATGAGGAACCCCACAATCTGTCAAATGACAACAGTGGCTATCCTATCAAGCTAGTCGCCAATTCTCCACATAATTCAAAGCCAGACTCACCACCATCCTAAAATCCATGCATTGACCCCTCCACACTATCGCATTTCTATTATCCCAAATGGCCCAGCATACCACCACAATCACCTCCACCAACGTTACAGGCAGGCAGCTCCACATCTCACCTACCCAATCCTGAACCGAGTTAGCCGTATCCATCCTCCAACCCCTATCAATTTCATTCCAACAAGAGTGAGAGAAGCTGCAATTTGCAAATAAATGAACCGCATTCTCAGGCTCCACTCCACACAACGGGCATAAGCGATCAGTCACAACCTGTTTAACAACCAATGCATCTTTAGTGGGTAAACACAAAGTACATAAAGCCCTGAAAAAACATTTCATTTTCGGGGGAATGTTCATTTTCCATACCCCAGCCCAACAAACAACACTCTGCCCATTCGCTACCTCCATAATCAACCTATATGCACTCTTCACAGTATACATGCCACACTCCTCCCAACCCCAAAACATAGAGTCCCCTCTAAGGCCCGTAGTAACAGGTACACTCAGTATTTGCTCACAATCACGCTGATTAAAAACATCCCTCACCAACTCCACATCCCATTCCCTATCATGAGTGTGAAACAGAGAAGCAACTAAAGGATTCCCCAAGTAGTCCGGTTTCGAAGTGGCAATACACGGATTATCCCTATCCGGAAGCCATGCATCTCCCCACACCCTCACCGTACTCCCATCCCCAATCTGCCACCTAACCCCCTTTCTCAACACACTCTAGGCCTCTCAAATACTACTCCACACAAAAGAAGGATTAGAACCTACCCCTGCCTCTAAGAAAGAGCAATGCGGGAAATACCGAGCCTTAAAGACTCTCGTCACCAAAGCATCAGGTTTAGTCAAGAACTTCAACCCTTGCATTCCTAACATAGCCATATTCATTTCCCGAACTCTACGGAACCCCATACCCCCATACTTCTTCGGCTTACACAAGTCACCCCACGTACCCCACCGTATCCCTTTCCTCCCTCCACCCTCACACCCCCACCAAAAGGAATTCATAACTCGTTCAATGTTCTCACAAAGGCCCTTCGGTAACAAAAACACATTCATGGCATAATTGGGGATACTCTGAAGAACCGTTTTAAGTAAGACCTCCCTCCCAGCCCGAGATAAGAACCGATTACCCCCAATGTAACATCCTTGCCCTGACTTTATCAGAAATGAATCCCAAAATCTCCTTTTTCCTACAACCCACATAACTCGGAAGCCCCAAGTATTTACCCCTACCCTACTGTTCGCGAATACCCAAAACTTCACAAACAGCCTCCTTATCCTCCCTATGAACGTTCCGACAAAAAACAATCGAGGTCTTATCATAATTCACCAATTGCCCACTAGCACACCCATACTCCGCTAGAACCTCTTTTAAAACACCGATGAACGAACCGTATTCAGTTTCTCACTAACTCAACATTACAAAGAGAGTCCTACTACTATACAAAGTGTAACTCCTAGAGAATAGGTGAGAGAGAGAGATAAACTCTGAGAGCCACAAGACTCAACACTAGACTAGAACAAACTTAACAACTAATAATAGTAACAACAATATAACAATAATAATAATAATAATATAACATTATAACTCATACACCCCCTCAAGTGCAAGGGTGGTGAGCTACCACATTGAGCTTGCTCCGAAGTACTCCATAACGCGACGCCGGTAGTGGTTTCGTGAAGATGTCTGCTACTTGATCTTTAGTCGAAACGAAGTTGACAATAAACTCTCCTGAGGCGACCTTGTCCCTGACGAAGTGATAGTCGATCTCAACGTGCTTCGTTCGGGCGTGAAAAACTGGATTTGCAGCTAAGTATGTGGCCCCAAGATTATCACACCACAGCGAGGCTGGCTCCCCTGTGTGCAGACCAATCTCACGTAACAACGAAATAACCCAAGTAACCTCAGCTGCTACATCAGCTAGCCCTTTATACTCAGCTTCTGTAGATGATCTAGCCACGGTGCGTTGCTTCCGGGAGACCCATGAGATCAAGTTTGAACCGAGAAACACAGCATACCCACTGGTGGATTTCCGGTCTACTGGACAACCAGCCCAGTCAGAGTCAGAGTATGCATGAATAGAGGTGGAGGCTGACCGGGTGAAGTGAATACCATAATCCAACGTGCCCTTAATATAACGCAACACGCATTTTAACAGACCCCAATGATCCTCTGTAGGCTGATGCATGAACTGACACAGTCGGTTTACAGCATAAGAAAGGTCTGGGCGAGTGATAGTGAGGTACTGCAGCGCCCCTACTATACGGCGATACTGAGTGGGATTGTCGATTTCCTGAACTGAGAGTGAAACCGGTTGTGCTAATGCAGCTGGAGTAGCTAGAGGCTTACAGTCGGTCATCCCGGCCCTAGCTAAGATATCAACCATGTATCGACGCTGATTCATATGAATACCCCCACTGCGCCGAACTGTCTCAATACCCAGAAAGAATGTCGGCTCTCCTAGATCTCTAATCTTGAAAGTGGCGGCAAGTCTGCTCAGTAAAGTATCAATAAGAGCTGAGTCGTTACCCATCATGATTATGTCATCGACATAAACGAGTAAAAAAACAAGAGACGAGCCACTAGTGTAGTGAAACAAGGAGACATCAGTTTTTGATCTGGAGAAACCTGCAGAGATCAAGTAATCGTGAAGTCGTTTGAACCAAGCACGCGGTGCTTGTTTCAGTCCGTAGAGGAAGCGCTGAAGGTGACACACATAATCTGGATGGACCGGGTCTTCGTAGCCTGGCGGTTGTTTCATATAGACCGTTTCAGCTAGATGACCGTTCAGGAAAGCGTTGTGAACATACAGTTGCCGTAGCGTCCAATCTCTCGTGACTGCTAAAGAAAACAATAACCGAACAATGGTCGGTTTGACCACTGGGCTGAAAGTGTCGAAGAAGTCTTCACATGCAATCTGGTTGAAACCCTTTGCAACCAATCGAGCTTTATACCGTTCAACTGACCCATCAGCTTTTCGCTTGGTGCGGAACACCCATTTGCACCCGATGATATTCATGTGCGATTTTGGCGGGATTAACTGCCAGGTGGAGTTGTGTAGCAAGGCATTAAACTCCTGGTCCATAGCCTGTCTTCATTTTGGGTGTCCAATCGCTTGGGAATAGCACGTCGGGTCAACAGTAGTGTGTAGTGCAAAAAATTGCTCATTAGACCCGCGGGTCATGTGACGTAGGCGCATGGTGTGCCCCCGTTCCTGATTTTGTGCAGCCCGGACACGCCTGGTTGGTGCTGCTGTGGGTCCTTCTAGAGCCAAGTGGGGTGGGACTGACGCTAAGGGTTCCTCAACTAGAACCCCATGCGGCTGAGGCTGTGGAGATGTCACAACGCTCCCGAAGCCCCAGGGCGGTGATGTGTTGAAACCCAATGTCGGCTCTTGTGTAGCATTTTCTGAAAAAGGAAACAACGACTCATCAAAGCGCACATGGCGACAGATAAAAGTCTTTCCAGTTGATAGATCCATGCAACGGTAACCCCTATATGAGACTGGGTAACCTAGGAAGACACACGGAGCAGACCTGTACTCCATTTTGTTTTTGTTATATGGTCTTAGATATGGGTAACACCGACACCCAAAGACTCGAAGGAAATTGTAGGGCGGTGAGGTTTTATAGAGACAGTAGTACGGGGCTTTGAATTTTAGAGCGGCCGAGGGTAGACAGTTGATTAGATAAGTTGTCGTTTCAAACGCATAGTCCCAATATTGTTGTGGGGCTGAGCCTTTTGCCATTAGTGCTAAACCAGTTTCGATTATGTGTCTATTCCGGCGCTCCACCCGGCCATTTTGCTCATGCGTGTACGCGCAAGACTGCCTGTGGACTATGCCAAGTGACTCGAAGGTTTTGTGTAAGCGTTGATATTCACCGCCCAAATCCGATTGAATAGACTTGATAGAACACGAGAATTGGCGTTCTACCGTGACTCGAAACGACTCAAACACTTTATATATATCCGATTTCAACCGTAATGGAAAAAACCAGGTGAATCGGGAACAGTCATCGACAAACAATACAAAATATCGGAAACCAGAAGAAGAAATTATGGGTGCAGGACCCCATATGTCCGTGTACAACAAATCCAATACATTATTACTAGAATGAGAAATTCTATCTAATGGAAATCTACTGGATTTGCCTTGCTGACAAGGAGCACAAACTGGCAGAGTTGAAATTTTGTTTTTGACTGGACAATGTTTAAGGACTTGACGAAGAACTTGGACGTGCGGGTGACCCAATCGGTTGTGCCAGACTTCGGAAGATGCACGGGCGGTCATAAAAGCAAATGAACCCCGCGGCATCGGCAACCTATTGATACACATGATTTTATACCTCTATTTGCCCCACGAATCAAGAGTTTTGTTGCTTAATTTCTTTATCTTGATACATTTAAGGCTCGTTTGTGTATTATATTTGATCATGTCTAGTTTATTCGCAAATGAGGAGCAAAGGAAGGATTTACAGTCATCTTGGACCAATTTTGAGACATAAGGAATCCACCCCGGGACGGAAAAGATCAACTGAACAGAAAAGGAGTCAGAAGGAGACCAAGAGGCCACATCACGGCCTGCCTCACGGCCGTGATGTTGGCCGTGATGTCCAAGATGGACAGACAGCCGGTCACCCCGCATCACGGCCACGATCCCGGCCATGACGGCGGCCGTGACCCCGCTGCTGTCCAGTATTTAAGTCGCGTTTTTTGATATTTTGAAGGTTCCGAACCCTAGTTTTAGCTTAGTGCAGTTTTTTACCTTCTTTAGAGTTTTCCATAGCATAGAATACAGCGGATTTACATCATTGAATTCAGTTTTGAAGCTTGGCATCATTGTTCGGATCAGATTTACTTTGAAGAATTGTTAGTAAAGTTTACTTCTTTATTCTTTAATATTGCAGCCATGTCTTCCATGTTTAATTCTTGCTTTGCTGTGTTTACTCCCATTATGAGGGAGTAATTCGTTTATGGGTTTGGATTAGGGGGTCCATTGTTAATCTTGATGTTCGATTTATGTTTAATTGCATAAAGGGATTGAATCTTTTACCTAGGGTTTATGTTGATTTGGGAATTTCTTTGCACTAGTTATTGGTTTGTGGCCACAATTAATTGCTAGTCTAGGAGAGGGATTCATTACAACGACAGTTGGATGGAGACCTCGAGCCTTACCAATTTCAACCTAATTTTCCTGCTATGAAAGTAGAGGTAATTTTGGGGGCTTACAATGCTTAGGTGCTTAAGGTTATGATTGATGCATCACGACAGTGGGGCAATTTTAGCCTAATTCTCTTATTGATTACGAAAGTAGCTGAGTAGAATTCTTTTGTGCATTGCCCATATATCCCTTGGTTAATTATTCTTTCCCTAATTCTGAGTTTGTTAGAACATCAAGGTTACAATCCCCCTAATCTGGCCCATACTTTTATCATACAGTTTACACCTTAATCAATTGCTTACTTTATTCCACATCTTCCAGTTTCTGTTACTTGGATTCTATAAATTCATATACTCTAGTGCCTGGTAATTCACACAGTCTCGTGCCATAACACCAATCCTCAGCGGAACGACATTACACCCTTTTTACTCATCATTTGTGCTCATCACATTTTGGCGCCGTTGCCGGGGATTGGCTTATTTGGTTTTGATTGTGTGATTAATTTCTTACTAGCATTAGAGTTAGTGAATTTTAGGAGATCAAGTTTTATTTTATTGTTTATTCAGAAAAAGAAAAAAAATATTCTTATTTGCACTAACCCATAACCAATCTTTTCCAAAAGTGTTTGTGATTGTTTTTGACATTAGGTTTCCCTCCTTTTATGCACACTAGATCGAGAGGGAGCACGAATCTTCGTCCATACGATCCAAATCTTGAGAGGAAGTTAAGGAGGGAGAAGAAGAGGTTACTTGATTGGCTTCGAGAGTTTTAGGACTTCGAAGTTGACATGGAGACCGGAGCCAGTAGCAATACCGGGCAACCTGCCCATACTGGTATTAACACACAGCACCCGAGGCAGAGAGAGGCAGTTGGGGACAACTCTGGAGTTCGTGCCGATTTCCAAATTCCAAATGTTCAAGATCAGGCACAGAACTACAGGGCTGATCCAAACCCGAATATCAATGTTGGGGGAGGATTGGGTGCTCAATTCATGCAGCAGCAGCAGCCTGTGTACCAGCAACCGGGCTATGGGGTTGGGATGCAAAATCTTCTCCATCAGATGAATCCCAACCTGTTTCAGCAATTTGCCCAAGAGTTTCCACAGGCAGAGCCAATGGCTGCACATCTAGCCCCTGAGTTTACTGAAGAGGATTGCATTGTGTATCCAGGGATTGAGGCAAACAACTTTGAGTTGAAGACTCAGCTCATACAGATGGTCCAGAATAATCAGTTTGGAGGATCTCGGGTTGAGGACCCGAAAACCCACATAATTCATTTTGACCGTATCTGCCAGACCATCAAGATGAATGGTGTTCCCAGTGAAGCCATCAAGCTGAGACTATTTCCTTTTTCCCTGAGAGATCAAGCACAGCGTTGGTTGAATTCCTTTCCAGCCAACCATTTCATTACTTGGGAACAGCTCCACAAGGCTTTCATGCAGGAGTACTGTCCTCCTTCCAAGGCTGTCAAGCTAAAGAAGCATATTCAGAATTTCCAGCAATTTGGCAATGAAGATCTTCCTGAGGCTTGGACGAGATTTAAAGATTTGAGGAGGCAGTGCCCGAAGAATTTGATGACCCCGGGTGATTTTATTTCCTCATTCTATAAGGGATTGTCTAACCGGTCAAAAATGATTCTAGATACCTCATCCTTTGGGGGTATTTTCATTGATATGAGACCGGCAGTTGGAGAGCAGATGATTGAGAGGATCACCTCTAATAATACTTACTGGTACACTGAGGGGGATGATATACCCAAGAGAGAGAAGCCAGCTGGGATGTTTGAAGTTGAAGACAAGATAGCAATGCAGGCTCAGCTGGATTCCATCCAACACATGCTAAAACAGATAGTGCAGGCCCCTACTCAGAGTGTCCAGGCAGTTGCTCAGCCTCCACTGATTCCTCAGAATTCTTATGGTTCTAACCCCTATTCTGTGCCACAGGTACCTCTTGTAGCTTGTTGTGAAATTTGTGGTGGAAACCATACAGCTCAGACATGTCAGTTGTTCGATTTCGGTAACCAAGTTCCTCAGCCTAATGTGGAGCAAGTTGACCTCGTTGGTTATTCTAGACCACAGGGCCAGGGGCAAGGTTATGGGAATTATCAGCAACAAGGAAGGAATCAGGTTGTTCCCTCTTGGAACAATCAGGGAAATCAAGTGAGAAACAATCCAACAGGATTTCATGGTAACCAAGGGAATAGGGGTGGAAACCAAGTCCAGTGGAGGAACAATCAGAACTTTGGGCAAAATAATCAGAATATAACTCAAGGGCAATTCCAGCAAGGAAACCAGAATTTTGGGACCACTCAGGGTCATGGTTCTTCTAGACCATCTCAGGAGGTTGATATGCAGCTTCTAATGAGCACTATGATGGCTCAGTTTAGCAAGCTTCAAGTAGAGATAGATGGTCTCAAGGCTCAGCAACAAGGAGGAGGTAATCAGTTCTCTAATCAACCTTCATCTTCTAATGGTAGGTTGCCTGCAAGTACAGAAAATCCAAGGAAGCAGGTGAATGCAGTGACCACGAGAAGTCGATTAGCTTTGAAGGATCCACCTTTTCCTTCGAATGATCCAGTGCCTGAGGAAACTGATAAGGAGAATGAGGGCATTCAGATTGAGGATGTTCCAGATGAGAGTGCAGAGGGGCCTGAGTTACAGAGAAACAGTGCTAAGGGGAGAACCCCTATTCAAGTTGAGAGTGTTCCAAGTAAAAAGCCTGAGAAGAAGAATAAGCAGATTGGTGACTCAGTGGTTCCTTGCAATCTCTTGCCATTCCCACAAAGGTTGTGGAGATCCAAGGAAACTGAGAGAGAGAATAAATTCAAGAAGATGCTGGATAAGTTGGAAATTTCCATGCCCTTTGTTGATGTGGTGACTCAGATTCCTTCATATAAGAAATTCTTGAAGGATATTCTGAGTAATAAGAAGAAGATAGAGAAGAGTGCTGTGGTGGATCTCAGTGAGGGGGCATTGGCATGTGCAGCTATTCAACAAAAGTTGCCTCCCAAACTGAAGGATCCTGGTAGTTTCACCATCCCTTGCATTATTTGGGGGATTTGTAGTGGGCAGTGCTTTATGTGATCTGGGTGCCAGTGTTAGCCTGATGCCATACTCTTTATGTAAGAAGCTTAACCTGGGCATTCCAAAGCCTACTACTATGACTCTCCAGATGGCTGACAGATCCATTAAGCGCTCGGTGGGAGTGCTTGAAGACATCCCGGTAATTGTTGATCAGTACTTCATACCGGGAGACTTTGTGATTCTAGATATGGAAGAGGATGCCAAGGTTCCCATTATCCTTGGCAGGCCTTTTCTAGCTACTGTTGGGGCTCTCATAGATGTTAAGAGGGGAAAGCTGGTGATGGAGGTGGCTGGCCACAAAATTGAATTCGATATCTTTAAGATGGCCAAACACCAACCCTCTTACATCGATGAGTGTCATGTGATTGAAGTGCTGGAGCAGTGCAGTGCAGAGGTGGAGGAAGAGGAGGATGAAGACTCCTCTGAACCAATTGCTGAGGAGTTGGAGGATTCACTAGAAATAGTGGTTTCTCTTACTCCATTCGAAGAGGAGCAAGCCCCGAAGGTAGAATTGAAACCTTTGCCTTCCACTTTGAGGTATGTATTTCTTGGCTCTAACTCTACTTATCCTGTGATCATTAGTTCCTCTCTGAAAGAGGAACAAGTTGAGGAACTGTTGACTATGCTTAGGAAGCACAGGAAGGCCATTGGGTATTCGATTGGGGATTTAGTTGGCATTGATCCTAAGTATTGTTTGCATAGAATTTATCTAGAGGATGATGCCAAGGCTAGTGTGGAGCCCCTTAGGAGGCTAAACCCCAATCTGAAAGATGTTGTTAAGAAAGAAATTTTTAAGATGTTGGACAATGGTATTATCTACCCTATTTCGGATAGCAAGTGGGTTAGTCCTATTCATGTTGTTCCGAAAAAGGGCGGTATTACTGTTGTTGAGAATGAGAATAATGAGTTGATCCCTACTAGACTTGTCATTGGACATCGCATGTGCATTGATTATAGAAGGTTGAACAAGTCTACTAGGAAAGATCACTTCCCCCTCCCCTTCATTGACCAGTTGTTGGAGAGAATGTCCTGCAACGAATATTTCTGCTTTCTAGATGGTTTTTCAGGTTACTTTCAGATTTCAGTCCACCTAGATGATCAAGAGATGACTACATTCACATGTCAATATGGCACTTATGCTTTCAAGCGTATGCCATTTGGCTTGTGTAATGCACCAGCTACATTCCAGAGATGCATGATGTCCATATTTTCAGAGTTTGTGGAGGAGATTATGGAGGTGTTCATGGATGATTTTTCTGTCTATGGGAAGTCATTCAGTGAATGTCTCTCTAATCTCGAGAGGGTGCTATGCAGATGTGAGGAGGTGAATCTTGTGCTCAACTGGGAGAAGTGTCACTTTATGGCTTCAGAAGGCATTGTTCTGGGCCACAGGGTGTCTGCAAGGGGAATTGAGGTAGACCCAGCAAAAATTGAGGTAATTGCTAAGTTACCACCCCCCAATTCTGTTAAGGGGGTGAGGAGTTTTTTTAGGTCATGCTGGGTTCTACAGAAGGTTCATTAAAGATTTCTCTGGAGTTGCTAAGCCCTTGACACACTTGCTTGCGAAAGATGTCCCCTTTGATTTTGATGATTCTTGTCTTGTGGCTTTTGAAAAATTGAAAAGTGCTCTTTGCCATGCTCCCATAATTCAGCCCCCTGATTGGTCTTTGCCTTTTGAATTGATGTGTGATGCTAGTGATTTTGCAGTAGGGGCTGTGTTGTGCCAGAAGAAAGATAAAAGTTACCCTGTAATTCATTATGCCAGTCATACACTTGATGATGCACAGGTGAACTATGCAACAACTGAGAAGGAACTTTTGGCCATAGTGTTTGCAGTTGATAAGTTCAGGCCTTATTTGATGGGGAGCAAGGTAATTGTCCACACTGACCATGCAGCTTTGAGATACCTGTTCCAGAAAAAAAGATGCTAAGCCACGGTTGATTAGATGGATTCTCCTGCTACAAGAGTTTGATTTGGAGATAAGAGACAAGAAGGGCACTGAAAATGTGGTTGCTGATCATTTGTCCAGGCTTGAAGGCCGAGAGAAAGATGAGTTGCCCATTGATGACACTTTCAGAGGTGAGACATTGTTGGCTGTGAATACCTCCGTACCTTGGTTTGCAGACATAGTTAATTTCCTGGTTGGTGGTTACATCCCTAAAGACTTTGATTACAATAAGAAAAAGAGATTTGTTCATGATGTGAGAGATTATTTTTGGGATGAGCCATTGCTCTTCAGGAGGGGTCCAGATGGTATTGTGAGGAGGTGTGTTCCTGAGGAGGAGTTTGACAGTGTTCTTTACCATTGTCATGCTTCACCTTACGGGGGGCACATGAGTGCTGATCGTACTGCTTTGAAAGTTTTGCAGTCAGGATTGTTTTGGCCGACCTTGTTTGCTACTGCTAAGGAGTTTGTGAGTAGGTGTGATAGATGCCAGCGGACTGGCACTGTTAGTAGGAGACATGAGATGCCCTAGAGAGGAATTTTAGAGGTTGAGATATTTGATGTCTGGGGAATGGACTTCATGGGTCCGTTTCCTCCTTCTTTTGGTAATGAGTACATCCTGGTTGCAGTGGATTATGTGTCTAAGTGGGTTGAAGCAATAGCAGCTCCTAGGAATGATGCAAAGACTGTGGTCAAGTTTGTGAAGAAGAATATTTTCTCCCGGTTTGGTGTGCCTAGGTCTTTTATAACAGATAATGGGGCTCACTTTTGCAATAAGTTGTTGGAGAAGCTTTTGGTTAAGTATGGGATTTACCACAGGTTGTCCACACCATATCATTCACAGACCTGTGGACAAGTTGAGCTGGCAAACAGAGAAATCAAGTCTATTCTGGAGAAGGTGGTGAGTCCTAACCGGAAGGACTGGTCACTGAAGTTAGATGATGCTTTATGGGCTCTCCGGACTGCATTCAAGACTCCTATTGGTGTGTCCCCTTTCAAACTTGTGTTTGGGAAGTCATGCCATTTACCAGTTGAGTACGAGCATAAGGCTTATTGGGCAGTTTCGAAGTTGAATTTGGATGAGAATATGTCTAGAGAGAAGAGATTGTTGTCATTGAATGAGTTGGAGGAATTCCGGATGGATGCCTATGAGAATGCCAAGATTTACAAGGAGAAAACAAAGTACTTTCATGATAAGAGGATCCTAAGGAGGAGTTTTGAACCGGGTGATCAAGTATTGCTGTACAATTCCCGATTGAAACTGTTCCCTGGGAAGCTCAAGTCTAGATGGTCCGGTCCGTTTACGGTGGTTGAGCAATCTCCATCGGGTGCGGTCACAATTGTTAGCACTATTGGTGATCCATTCGTGGTTAATGGCCAGAGGTTGAAGTATTTCAATGTTCCAGAGTCCAAAGACGAGATGGTTAAAGTAGTTTGGGATCTCTTTATTCCCATCTACACTTGATGATCACATGGCTGAGTCGAGCTGACGACAGTAAACTCAGCGCTTCATGGGAGGCACCCCATGTTATCTTTTCCTTTCTGCATTTTTCTTATTTTTAGTTTGGAGTAGAGTAGGATTTTTCTTGTTTCTGGGGTGTTTCTTTGGTTATTTTGGTGAGGAGTGTGTTTTGTTTTGCTTTTGAGAGAGATGAGAATGGTTAGAATTGCAGAGGTTAGGATTTGGAACTGGTCAAAAATGCTACAAAACTAACCTGCAGGTGAAACCGAGCTTGGGCGCGAAAAAGGATAAAATGGCGCAAAGCGGAGCCTGGATCGCGGCCAACATCACGGCCGTGACCCAGGCCGTGATGCCGTGGCGTCGATTTTCGGAACAACAGCGCAAAACAGAGCCCTGGGTCACGGGCCTCATCCCGGCCGTGACCCAGGCCATGAGGGGTGTTCCAGATTTCCAGTGCTGAGAGCACTATAGAGAGCTCTGGGTCACGGGCCACATCCCGGCCGTGACCCAGGCCGTGATGGCATCCGGACAATTCCAGTGTTGAACAGGGTGAAAGAGGGCTCTGGGTCACGGGCCACATCCCGGCCGTGACCCAGGCCGTGATGGCGTCGGAAATTCCAGTGCGTATAGGTGAAATAAGGGCTCTGGGTCACGGCCCGCATCCCGGCCGTGACCCAGCCCGTGATGGTCCAAGAAAAATTCCAGTGCTGAGAGCACTATGGAGGCCTCTGGGTCACAGGCCGCATCCCGGCCGTGACCCAGGCCGTGATGGCGGCGGGTAATTCCAGTGTTGAATCTGCAGTTTGAGGCCTCTAGGTCACGGCCCGCATCCCGGTCGTGACCCTGGCCGTGATGCGTTGCCGAAAGATTTTCCGAAAAAAAATAAAAATAAGGCCCAGGGTCACGGCCTCGATCCCGGCCGTGATGCGGACTGGGTTATAAAACCCAGTCCGCGTTTCCCCTTCCCTTTTTCCCCAATCTACAACCCTAACCCCCTTCTCCCAATTTCTCTCCACCCCCAACTTCCATACACCAAATTGGACCTCTTTGCTTGTGTTTGATTGTCAACTCTTGCTCCTACTCATCTTTTTCCTCCTCTAAACAAGGTTTGAACTTTAATTTCTTTATTTTCAATGCTATTTTCGAAATTTCTTGGTAGTGTTCATCTAGTTCCTATATTCTTGGTTTGATGGGTCAATGTTGTTAGTTTGAGCATGTTTACGTTTAATGTTGTTCATTACATGATAGAGAAGCTTGCTTAGTGCTTTAATGGTGTTCACACTATGAATTTGGGTGAAACTTTGAATACCCATTTGTATATGACTTGAATGTTGATTGTGGATGACCTTCTTGGTAGTTTTAGGATTGTGGAGTAGTTGTTGCTAGTTTGGCGATGATTCTTGAGCAATTTGCGATGTTTGAGCCGAACTCTAGGTTAGGTTTATTTATTTCAAAAAAAAAAAAAAAGCTAGTTCTTTTGGATAGTCATATACTCCACAATCCAAATCCCCTTTGTGCTTTCAAATTGGCTAACCCTCACTCCATGGATATCTTTGGTGTGAGTTGTTTGCAGATGCGTGCCCGTAATAGGAAGAAATCAGTTGCACAGAAGCAACCTGCAGCTCCACCGGTACCTGACACCTAAGCTCTTTGAGCGATTCAAATTCTTTTCCGAGCGACAGATATTCAAGCCGTACGTCCTCTCTTTGGACGTTGCGGCCCACTTTGGTATCCGTGATGAGGTTGCTGACTTGGTAGACCTCCCAGAATGGAGGTACTTGTTAATGAAGTTCGAAGAGGACACACACAAAGACTTGCTAGTTGAGGCAATGACTACGATGAAGCTTACAAAATTTGATGGCCTCACTAGTAGTGTCTGTGTTCAGTTTCACATTGGCCATACGATGTTCCGGTTCAGCCCGGATAACTTGAGTGACTTGATGGGTTTCGGCCCGGTACAGCAGCTCACAGAGGAGGAGAAGTTTGACCGATATGCCAATGTCCCTAATGTTCAAGAGTTCTGGGAGGAACTCACAGATGGCACCACAGTGTTCAGGAGCTCCCACAGTCGCTCGTCTGAATTCCTTAAATTGGAGCACAAGTTTATGCAATATCAGTTGGGCCACTCCATCACAGGCCGGTTTGATGCTACGAGCTCCGTGAATCACGCTGACTTATTCTGTCTATTTGGCATGGTCAAGCGTGTTCGGCTACACATGGGAGTGGTGGTGTGGAATTTGATGAAGAATCAGTACTTCATGCGTGGTACGACTTTGTATCTTGGGCTGTATTTCACGCGGATCCTCCGAGCTACACAACAGGTTGTCTTGACTGCGCCCAGGGCTCCGGGTATGCAACCTCTCACGGCGGCAGCTGTGGGGAGAATGGGGGAGAAGATCACGCAAAAGAGGCCGCGTACTGCTGATATGGCTGATGTGGCGGATGCTAGGAGAGAGGAGGAGGCCTATGAGGCCAATCCTGATGCTACAGGTCCTACCCATGTTGAGGCAGGCGGGAGTTCCTATTCTGATGCTTTCCAGCAGCAGGTTTTGGCCTAGCTGGCGGCCATGAATATGAGATTTGACCGCATTGATGACCGGCTGGAAGAGATAGCAGCCGAGAATGCTGTGAGCCGCGCTGAGGCTCAGGCCTACTACGAGTGGATGCGTGGGCATTACCCTCCCCCGGGAGGCCCTTCGTTTCCACCTTCTGATCCCTCCTCCATGGGATGATGTGCTTCGTGAAATTTTTGACACTCTACTCTTTTATTTTCTGTTATTTCTGTTTTTAGTTCGTTTTGATTTGTATGATGCTTAAGACTTCAATTCTGTTATCCTATTTCCTGTTTTTAATTTGGTTCTCTGCTTTCTAGTTAGTTTGCTTTTAATTCGTGGGGTTTTGTTTGTCCATCAGGGACGATGTCCTGCCCTAGTGTGGGTGGGTGCTGTTTTCTGACAAAAACTGTGAAAGCTATATTTTGATGAACTTTGCTTGGAGGATTCATTTTGCAGCTTAGGGTAGTATGTTTTCCTTGTATTGTGGCTGTGACCATTTCTCTTTCTGCTAGTTTGTGGTTTGTCTGGTGGTACTTGTGCAGTTTAGCTTGTCAAGGATGATTCAAGGTTGAGTTTGTGCTTAATTCAGTCTCTTGCCAATAGTTGGGTTAACCTCTAACATAAATGTTCCCCTGTGTGTTATGCATTGCTAGTGAAGGCTTATGTGGGACTCCGGTGATATTTGTTCAGTCATAGCTTGTCTCAGTGCTCTCATAGTGAAGTCTAGAATTTGCATGCTTTGAAGTGATTTAGGCCATTGTTGTTAGCCCAAGCCTTTAAACCTACCTGTGTTACAATTATTTTCCCTAGTTGTCCCCTTTGAGCCTTGTTTTTGTTTAATAAGTGCAAAAACACTTAACCCCATTCTTTGTTGTGTTTTTTCTTGTTTAGCCCTATTATTTGACCCTTAGTCTTAAGCCATATATTTTCCATTCACCCTTAGAGAGAATGTAGCATTTGTTCTTTAATTTAGAGGAGATTTTCATTTTTGAGCTTACTTTTGATAGAGTTATTCCTGTTATCTTTGTCCTAGTGTGGGGGTGTTGTGAAGGAAGTTATTGGTTGTTTGAAAGGAAGAAAAGAAAATTGAGAAATTGTTGTGAAAGAAAAGTTTGAAAAAGAAGGTTGAAAGTGAAGAAAAAGGTTTGTGAAAAGAAAAAAAAATTGATGAATAAAAGTGCAAGTCCAGTTGCTAGTATAACTGTCTTCACCCCCACTAGTTTAGAATGCTCTTGTGTTTCCAAGTATATTTTGCGCTATTGATTCATATTTTTCCATGTCTCCTCTAGGTTTAGTTGTGAATAAGTGTGAAACTCTCTCTCTTTTGTGCATCTTTCCATACCCCTTCTTTGTTTAGCCAATCACCTTTAGCCCCATTACAAGCCGAATAAAGACCTATTTGATCTTAGCATGCAGTTTTAGAGTGATCTATGTGAGTATGAAGGGCATGTCTATGGGAGTTCATCTTAAGCCAAGTCCTGCATAATCTCAACTGTGTACATGTGCATACAGGGTTTTTAATCTACCTTAATTTGGGTGCCCGGTTATTGTCCTGAGAGGAGAACTCACTTGTGATTCTGAGATGATTCTTGAAGCAGGTTAGGTTGTACAAGTTGGTTGGTGGAATGTTTGTTTGAGCAGGAAGAAAGTGTGATCAGTGACTATGCTTGGGGGGCGGTCTATCCTGGGTTTGCTTGAGGACAAGCAAAAGTTCTAGTGTGGGGGAGTTGATACACATGATTTTATACATCTATTTGCCCCACGAATCAAGAGTTTTGTTGCTTAATTTCTTTATCTTGATACATTTAAGGCTCGTTTGTGTATTATATTTGATCATGTCTAGTTTATTCGCAAATGAGGAGCAAAGGAAGGATTTACAGTCATCTTGGACCAGTTTTGAGACATAAGGAATCCACCCCGGGACGGAAAAGATCTACTGAACAGAAAAGGAGTCAGAAGGAGACCAAGAGGCCACATCACGGCCTGCCTCATGGCCGTGATGTTGGCCGTGATGTCCAAGATGGACAGACAGCCGGTCACCCCGCATCACGGCCACGATCCCGGCCGTGATGGCGGCCGTGACCCCGCTGTTGTCCAGTATTTAAGTCGCGTTTTCTGATATTTTGAAGGTTCCGAACCCTAGTTTTAGCTTAGTGCAGTTTTTACCTTCTTTAGAGTTTTCCATAGCATAGAATACAGCGGATTTACATCATTGAATTCAGTTTTGAAGCTTGGCATCATTGTTCGGATCAGATTTACTTTGAAGAATTGTTAGTAAAGTTTACTTCTTTATTCTTCAATATTGCAGCCATGTCTTCCATGTTTAATTCTTGCTTTGCTGTGTTTACTCCCATTATGAGGGAGTAATTCGTTTATGGGTTTGGATTAGGGGGTCCATTGTTAATCTTGATGTTCGATTTATGTTTAATTGCATAAAGGGATTGAATCTTTTACCTAGGGTTTATGTTGATTTGGGAATTTCTTTGCACTAGTTATTGGTTTGTGGCCACAATTAATGGCTAGTCTAGGAGAGGGATTCATTACAACGACAGTTGGATGGAGACCTCGAGCCTTACCAATTTCAACCTAATTTTCCTGCTATGAAAGTAGAGGTAATTTTGGGGGCTTACAATGCTTAGGTGCTTAAGGTTATGATTGATGCATCACGACAGTGGGGCAATTTTAGCCTAATTCTCTTATTGATTACGAAAGTAGCTGAGTAGAATTCTTTTGTGCATTGCCCATATATCCCTTGGTTAATTATTCTTTCCCTAATTCTGAGTTTGTTAGAACATCAAGGTTACAATCCCCCTAATCTGGCCCATACTTTTATCATACAGTTTACACCTTAATCAATTGCTTACTTTATTCCACATCTTCCAGTTTCTGTTACTTGGATTCTATAAATTCATATACTCTAGTGCCTGGTAATTCACACAGTCTCGTGCCATAACACCAATCCTCAGCGGAACGACATTACACCCTTTTTACTCATCATTTGTGTTCATCACTTATACAAGCCACCTACGGTTGGACCCTTAAGCAGAACCGCCTTGGTGGTGCAGTCCTTCACGAAGAAACAATTCTTATAAAACTCGAAAAACACATTATTGTCATTAGTAAAGCGATAAACAGACAATAACGGGACAGATAAATTGGGCACATGTAAGATATTTGAAACTTTGAGATTTGAAACAGGACTCGGAATTATTGCATGGCCTATACTGGAAATACTTAAACCTGATCCATTGCCAACACGTAGCACGTCGCCGCCGGTATAGTCCGCCGAATCAGACAGCATGGAGGCGTCGGGGGTGGCATGTGACGACGCGTCGGTGTCTGGGAACCACCCGTCGACTGGAGCGGCGACGGACTCAGCGGCTGGCACGGCGACATTCGCTTGCAGAGCGGGAGGCTGGCCGGCGTAGTGCTGGAAGCAGTAGACGGCAGTATGGCCGTGTGACCGGCAGATCTGGCAGCGGGGAGCACCACCACGGTCGTGACCTTGTCCTCCTCTTCCGCGACCTTGGCGGCCACGTTGTCCCCCGCCACCACCACCGCGACGACCACCGTAATTGCCGTCGTTCGACTGGCGGCGTTGCTGCCCAGCGTAGAGCGCCGTGTGAGTGCCGCCGGTGGTAACCTCCGTGCTTGGCGAGAAATCATCCTGATAGATGAACTCCTGAGCCTGTAAGAAGTCGGCGAGTTGCGGGATTGTCACCGGTGTACCTGAAATAGACAGAGAGGCAGCCATCGCACGGAATTCTGGTCGGAGACCCTGGAATACGTACAAGTTTTGTTCATCCAGTGAGATAGGCCGCCCAGCCAAGGATAGGTTCTCGACCAGCAACTGAGCACGGCCCAAGTACTCCGCCGGTGTGCTGTTCCCTTGTCGGAGGGACTGAAACTGGCCTAAAAGGTTCAGGCAGCGAGCTCTCGTCGACGAGCCCAGGGCGGCGGTAATGGAGGTCCATACCTCGTGAGCGGTGGTCCTGCCCACGGCGAGATACATCACCTCGTCCGAGAGCAACGAGATGAGTAGAGAAAGGATCGACTGATCCTGTTGCACCCAAGCGGCGTAGGCTGGATTGGGCACGGCGGCGGCTGCAGCGGCTGAGGAGGCTGCGGCGGTCTCGCCTGGCGTCGGAAGCACTGCCGGCGGACATGGCAGTTCTCCATCAACGTAACCCAGCAACCCTTGGCCCCGGAGGAACGAGACTAGCTGAGTGCGCCAGAACAAAAAGTTGCGAGTGTTCAACTTGATGGAGACGAAGTGGTGCGCGGAAGATAGCGGGTTGGGGATCGCCAGAGGTACGGCGGCGTCGCCGGCAGCGGCGGCGTCGCCGGCAGCGGCGGCGGTGTGGTTGACGTGGTTGGCCATTATGGTGAGGTTAGGGAGGGAAGAAAAACGTGTGGTGGAGGTACCTAACGCTAAACTGATACCAGATGAACGAACCGTATTCAGTTTCTCACTAACTCAACATTACAAAGAGAGTCCTACTACTATACAAAGTGTAACTCCTAGAGAATAGGTGAGAGAGAGAGAGATAAACTCTGAGAGCCACAAGACTCAACACTAGACTAGAACAAACTTAACAACTAATAATAGTAACAACAATATAACAATAATAATAATAATATAACATTATAACTCATAACACCTGCCTCAAAATTATTTGCCCGAAAGAAGAACAAACAATCATCAACAAAGAAAAGATGAGAAATAGACGGCGCATTGCGCGCTACACACATCCCATGAATACCCTCCTCCCTTTCTTGAACTCGAAGCATTGCACTCAATTTTTCAGCCACGATTATAAACAAACAAGGTGAAAGAGGATCCCCTTGCCTTTTTCCCCGGGTTGGAGAAATCGGCCCCCATTCCCTACCCTCAGCCAGAACCCAATATCGGGCGGTAGAAAAACACATTGTAATTAATTGAACCCATCGCTCATCAAACCCTATTTTTAATAACACTGCCTCCAAAAAATCCCACTCAACCCGATTATAGGCCTTACTCATATCTACTTTCAAAGCCCCATACCCCCCCC
>CP025652.1:16393985-16422065 GCA_003576665.1 Ipomoea trifida | reverse complement strand
CTTATGACCCCTTTGTCTATTTAAAGCATGAGAAGACTTGAAAGCAATAAGCACATTTTCAATGATAGACTTGTCCGGAATGAAAGCACTTTGAGCACTATATATGACAGAGCCCAACAACCCCCTAAACCTATTTGCAAGCACTTTTGCTAAAATACGATAAATCACATTGCACAAAGAAATAGGACGGAAATTAGTCATCAAGTCTGGGTGTTTTTTTTTGGAATCAAAACAATATGAGTATCATTCAGGCAATTGGGTAACTGAACAGTAGCAAGAAAAGATTGACTAAAGTGAACTACCTCATCCCCAAGAAATCCCAGTGCATCTAAAATAAAGCTGGGGACAAGCCATCAAGACCCGAAGACTTGTCTAGATGCATAGAGAATATAGCTTTTCGAACTTCGTCATGGAAAATAGGACACAACAGCTCATCATTCTGCTCTGGTGAGATTCTCCTTTCGACACAATCCAGAACTGGGCGCATATTCCCACCCTTTGCTGCAAACAGGTCTAAAAAATAATCAATCATAATTTTCCCCATGCCCGCAGCGTCTGTAACCATCGCCCCCGCACTTCCCTGCAAACCTCTGATCCTATTTCTCCTCCTTCGAGTATTCATATAATTATGAAAAAAATCGACTATTAAAATCACCCCCCTTATACCACATTTCGTTTGCCCGTTGACGCCATCTACTACACTGAGATTTCAACAGAACAAAAAAACGACGTTGCATTGCCCCAAACTCCCTCACCCTGACTTCCCCCCGCCCCACGAAGCCTACGCATCCTCTCCTCACACCCCTTTAATTCCCTATCCACCTCACTAGACTGCTTCTTACCCCAATTCCATACCGCCTGCCCACATTTCGCTAATCGTTCAACGACATCTAACCCCTCCCAAGCAGCCACTGCCACCCTCCTACAATCAGGATTCTCCCCCCAATAATTTTCGAATCTATGCCGACGCCTAACATAAGGACGCCTAACAGAATTCGTCACCAAGAACAAGGGCATGTGATCACTACTACCCCCCTCCAAAGACCAAGCCCTAGCATCAGGGAAAAGGTCTCTCCAGCCCCTGGACACCCAAACTCGATCCAACTTCTCTTGAACCCAATCCAAAGTCCCTCTCCCTCGCTCCTAGGTGAACTGGTGACTCTCAAAGTCAAAATTACTCATCCCTTTTTAAAATTTAAAATTGATGTTTGACCTTCCCTTCTAGATTATAGCGTGTATTATTTTTCGACTACTATTAAAAGAGAACGTCGTTCCTGAGCAATAATCATTCTAGGCCAACCTTAATCAAGTATGTTTTCTCAAAACAAGTATTTAAATTTGATATGTGTATATAACGTATTTGCCTAAATTTTGAACGACAAAATTTTCATTCTATGCGCCAATAGTGGGTGTGTTGTATAATGTTTATTATGTGCACCGATCTATGCAACAATGAAAGGCATAAGTTGTGTGTTTGTTAACTTTGTTTATAATAACGAATGAATTCTTTATTTCTATGCAATGTGATTGAAAATTTGGATTGTTTATATAATAATAATAATAATAATAATAATAATAACAATAATAATAATAATGATAGGCATTTTGGACTTTATGCTACTTATTCCTTTTCTATTCCCATGTATACCAAACATTGAAATTGAAATTCCTAATAATTTTATTCTTGCAAACCAAACACTGGAATTTAAACTCTCACTTTATTCTACATTATTCTTTCCCATGGAATTGCAATTCCTTTCCCACATAATTCATTCCTTCCAACCAAATTAAACGCCCTGTTAGGGCTTAAATCCATGTATTCATGTTCGAATTGGGATCTTAATTAGGAAAGAATGAAATACTCTTAATAATTTCAAATTCCAGCATGTCCTAAACAAAGGGGTGACAAGCATGATGATTTTTGACTAAAACAATAGGCGTGGATGAAATTCGGTAGGAATTAAACATGGGGATCAAATTTGTCAATTTTGTTAATACTAGTGGAACCAAAATTGATATTTGCTGATTAAGTGTTTGATATATAATCATGATGGTATAGATAAGAGATATTTAGTGAAAAATTAGCAAGTTTTTATTAATTACTTAAGGTATTAATTTTATAAACATATAGTTAACAGATTATATAATTTTACTTAACATATTATGTACGTGGAGTTAACATATTATATATTTGTAGTACCAACATTGTTTCTCATTGCAAGTAAAAAAAAAAAAACAAAAAACAAAAAAAAATCAACTCAACTAAAGGTATTGTTTATGTGAATTATAAAATGGCGTCATTTTGGATTAGGCTTCACCTTGATTCTGGTCCACGATATAACAATTGAGAAGTATTTATTTGGGACAAAACATGATTCATTCTCATAGTCTAGCTAATATGATATTTGTGGGCAATGTTAATATGATATTTTATGATTTCCAATTTTGATTTCTTCAGCAAATAGCATTATTCATTTCCAAATAGGCATACAAGTGTATTTTATTTATTTATTTATTTATTTATTTTTGAAACAGGGATACAAGTATTTTTTTTGGGACCAAACTTGAATGATTCTTGTAGTGAGACTAATATGATATTTTATGTTTTTCAATTTTTATTTCTTTAGCAAATAGCATTATTTAGAAATTGTAAGTTGCTGAATTTGGTTAATGATGTTACTACTTACTAGATAGTAGATAGGAATCCCAGTTTATCTTACTTTATTTTTAGGTAGAAAGAAAATAAATATGACCTACCAATATTCAGGTTTCACGCAGTGTCACATCATGATATCAATTTTCAGAACTACAATACTCAACTTTGAGCATTTCTACACCTTTAGGAACTCCAGTTGAAAGGTTCTTGCACTTTATTAGAAAATAAGTTTGTCTAATGCTTATAAACTCTTTTATTTATTTTTCCTTTTACTATTGATATTTGACATTTTGTTAATTTTACTTTTATTTTTTGTTATATAATCTCTCAAGTTATCATTAATTAACTGTTAAGTAATATATCGTATTTGTTGAGTTTAACCCATCTACGTTAACCCAATGACTTAGGGGTGTTTGGCAAACGGCTGATAGCTTATAGCTGATAGCTGGTTGGTTTAGCTAGTTGTTGATGGCTGATTGCGTTAACTGGTTTGACCAGCTGGTTGTATTAGCTGGTTATAAAAAACTGTTTGGTAAATTAGCTGTTTATTAGTAGCTGATTGAATGTAAAATGACATTTAAGGGTATTATTATTATTATTATTATAAAATAACAAACACACCACCCATTTAAAAGTAAATCTCATTGATTTTAAAGGATAAAATAGTCAATATACACATTGTTCCCAACCAGCTGATACAAAAAGTTGCATTCATTAGCTTTTCAATTTTCAGCTTATTGACCCAATAAGCCAAGGCCAATAAGCCATTTACCAAACACTTCAAAATAGCTTATTGGTTGGTCAAAAAGCTAAACTTGGTCAAATAAGCTAAAATTTGGCTTATAAGCCAATAACCAAACACCCCCTTAGTATACTTAGGGGTGTTTGGTAAATAGCTGTTAGCTTATTGTGTTAATGGGTTTGACTATTTGATAGCATTAGCTGATGGTATAAAAGTGTTTGATAAATTAATTGTTAGCTGATAGCTAATTACATGCAAGCGAAAAGCTGGTTACTTTCTCAAAAAGCTACTTTGAGCATCATTTTAAATTTTAGCATTTTAAAGCAATAAACTATTACAAAAAGTAAATTAATCAAACATTCATATTCATTGTTTAACCAAATCAAACAGCTAATAGTGATTAAATCACTGTTGCAAAAATTAGCCGCTTAGGCGCTACGTGCCCTAGATCGAGGCGAATTGCTCCCTAGGCGTCTGCCTAGGTAGCCGGCCGCCTAGCGCCTAACTCGATCGACTGGGCCGAATTGGCGGTCGACTCGGCCAAATTTGTCCGAGTTAGTCAAACTCATCAGATTTAGTCGAGTTAACACGGACGAGTCAGCCAGGGCCGGCCCTAGGCATATTTGCCCAGGGCCATTGTATATAACTATATATACAGCAGGCAGTAGCCTGCTGTATAGTATATATACATATATTTTTTTTTATTTTTTCTTTTTACAATTGGGTTTCTAAATTTGTTTAAAAAATTATATATATACATATATTATATGAGATTATGGGTAATTATTGTGTGAACCATGAATATAAGGTACATTTTTTATATATACTAAAAGTATATTATTTGTGTATTGAATGTACATTATTTGATAGTATATAAAATAATGTACTTTCAGTATTCAAATAATTAATGTACGTTTAGTATATTAAAAATGTATTTTTTATTTATGGTCCACACAGCTGTGTGGACCATGGTCCATGTAATAATGATTGGAGATTATTAATTAAAACTTATTAACTTAATTGTACATATTATTTGATTTATTTCACAATTATTATTTATTAGCATGGCTTATTGACTTAATAATTTTAAATATTGAATAATATATATTCAAGAGTTTGTTCTTGATAAATTATTATTGATAGTGACTCTAAACAATTTCTTTTTTTTAGGATTTTGTAATTATGTTTTCTAAAATATATTCATATGGGTTTGAAAAGCCTAAAAAGAAAAGAAGAATTGAGCAACTAACTCAATCATAAAAGTGAGCTCTTGAAAAGATTCATTACAAAAGAATATCAAATAGATAAGAAAAATGATGATGCCAATGAAAATTTGTTAGATGCTAATAATTTTCATAAAGAAGATCTGGTGATTGTAAGACTTGAAAAAATTTAAATGATAGTGTGCAAAACAATGATAAGTATCACTCTGACGATAAAAATGATATAGGAATGTTGATGGTTGTTTAGATGATGTAGTTACAATGATAAACCAAATGATTCGTTTCTATTTGACATATATAATCTATGAAATTAGGATGCCCTTGATTCTAAAATATTAAAATAATAGATATTCTTGTTAAAAGGGGCCCAAATTCAAATGTCGCACATGACTTCTATTTTTATGGGAACGGCCCGGAAGTCAGCCTTGTTAATTTTTTTTTATTATATTTATATATATTTAAATTTATTTATTTATATAAATAAAAGAAGTAAGAGATATATATAATATAATATATGACATGCACCTACACACATGCATTATTTTTTTATTTTTATAGGTCGCCACCTAGGTACTGCTTAGACACTGCCTAGACACCGCCTAGGCGTGTCCTAGACTACTTAGGCGCTAGGCGCTAGTCTACCGGCCGACTAGAGCCTAGCGCCTATTATAACCATGGATTAAATAAGTCAAAATTAATTGATAAGCTAACTATGTTATCAAACAAGACCATAATATGTGATGAGTCAACCCATGCCAAAAGAACCAAAAATTGAACAAGAAATGACAAAAAAAAAATGAAAAATTAATGTCAAGTAGTGGAGAACCAAGATGGTGCCTCAAAATTATATACCTCATTGTCTCAAAGAAAATAATTAACAAATCTGTGATTGACAACAATTTCCCTGCAACTCATATTGAATAAACCTTTTCTTCCATATGTACGTACTTGTTCACTCTTCATGTCCTATGCAAATTAACGTATGATTTATCATCTGTCTAAGTTGAAGAGTCAAATAATGTATTAATATTTATGAAATGTTAACAATCAATTAGAATTCAATATCACCCCTTATTTAACCCAGAAAGATAAAAAGTAATAAAAACATTTGAATAACATTAATTCATAATTAAATCAAATATAAGTAATAAATAAATATACAAAAAATCTGAAAACATAATAAATGTGAATGAAGGTTATACCCCTCATTTATGCCCGTTTTTTCTGTTAATTTTTTTTTTTGTACATTATGCTATAAAAGTTGTACTATATAATATTTTGGAAAAATATATCTCTACCGTTATAACTTCCGTTATCTTTTCCACTATTGTTACTATGCACATGCATCCACCATATATTTTCTTATCTTCTTCAATAATAATAATAAAATATACACATTAAATATTAGCGTTATATATTAGTTATTTTTTAAAATATAAATATCCAATTTATAAAAATATTTTTTAACCAATACCATGCAATTCTTTCAATTTCCTAGTTTTACAGGTTTGCAACCGGTTACCATGCAAGTTGTTGCCATGTGGCCTTTTAATTAGTTTTTTATAAACAAAAAAAAATATTAGAAACACATGACATTTTAATATCTTTTTTTTTTAAATACTATTGACTAGGGGTGTGTAGAACCCGACTAAACCGCCGAACCCGACCGACCCGACCACCGCAAATGCGCCATCCGAGGAGAACCGAACCCGAACATGTCAAACCGAACCGATGGCCTAGCTGTGCGGTTCAAATGTAATCGGTTTGGGTGGCAGTAATGCCACCCGAACCCGTCCGAAAAACCGAAGTAACACTAGGGTTAGCATTGAGCACATATATACGACGTCGTATGAGCATACTATATATATTGCGAAGATTCCAGATCTGCTCATTTGCGCAGTCGCACCTCTTCACTCTTGAGTCTTGACCTAGAGAATTCTCTCGTTCTCTCGACTCTCGACCTCTCTGGCTCTCTCAATCTCTCTTCTCTGAGTTCTCTCAACCTCTCTCTTTGTTCTCTCTTCTCTGAGTTCTTAGATTACTGTCTCCTCTCTCGTAGTCTCGTACTCTCCGGTGGAAGCCCTAGTTCTTCAGAGAGTTAGAGAATCAGAGACTTTTAAGTCTCCGGTGGAAGCCCTAGTCCGGTAGTCCCTGAATCGGTGAGACGCAGAGACGGACTGACGGTGACCTGTGGACTCGGGATTATTGCTAGGAATCGAAGGCCCTCTGTTCTCGGGGGATTATTGCTGAGAAACAAGGTAACCCCTAAACCCTAATTGATTTTCGTTATTCTCTTAGTCTGATTCTGTGTCCTGTGTTGTGACTCATGTGAATCTGTGATTCTGTGATAGTGTTGTGACCCTTATTTCAAACTCTTTGATTTAGGGTTTTGAATTTTGATATTGATATACTCTGATATCTAGCAATCTAGTGTATTATTTTCCAGTATGGTCAATGGTGGAAGCCCGAAGCCCTATCCCTATTCCCCTGATTAATGATTATGGATTTCTTTGTGTTATTGTTCTGACTGAAAGTATGAAATTCATTTCATATCTTGGATGCCTGAATGTCTTATGTCTGTTTTGGTGGAAGCCATAGCCCATAGCCCCTAACTGGGATTAGTGGGATGTGAAATCCATATAAATGATGAGCATTATATTTTTTTAAAGTAAGACTGTGCTCTTACTGTGCTTGAAATCTTGAATGCCTGACTAATGATTATGGATTTCTTTGTGTTATTGTGCTTACTGAAAGTCTGAAATCCATTTAAAATCTTGAATGCCTGAAATCTGAAGTCTGTTTTGGTGGAAGCCTTACTGCCTTAGCCCCTAACTGGGATTAGTGGGATGTGAAATCCATATAAATGATGAGCATCAAAAAGTATTTGCATACTTTGCTTGAATGCCTGATTATGGATTTCTTTGTGTTTTGTAAATTGTAACTTGCAAACTGTGCAAGTTGCCAAGTTTATGGATAGCTGACCCTTAAATTGCTTGTGTTATTGTGGAATCTGCAATTCTGCATTTCTGCATACATGATGAAATGTGCAATGTCTGAACTATGCTTAATTACTTGTTAATGATGCAATGCTCTAGATTTTGAATTGAGATCCCTAATACTTTCCTACTATATGTTATAGATGGAAAGTGTTGGTGGGTCTGGAAGTCAACCTCCCTCTCAAAATGTGGAACATGATGGGAGCAGAAGCTGTAAGAAAGATACATCTCAGCAGCCTTTGCCTCCATCTGTTCCTAAAAAAAGAAAAGAGGTTGAAACCAGATCTCCTGTGTTGGGATCACTTTGAAAAAATCAAGAACAAAGATAACATTGTTGTCTCAGCAGTGTGCATATACTGTAAAAAGGCTTACAAATCTGAGACCAAAAGACATGGGACCTCTACTTTGAGAAATCACATCATGACTTGCTTAAAAAATCCTCACTCTAAGGATACTAGGCAATCTCTACTCACATTCTCTCCTGCCCCTAGTTCTGGTTTAACTGATTCTGAAGGTGCAGCAGGGGTTTTAGGAACCTGGGTTTTTGATCAGGAGTTGATTAGGAGAGCCCTTTGTGAAATGATTATTGTTGATGAGCTACCTTTTAGGTTTGTCGAGGGTCAGGGTTTTAGGAAATTTATTCTTGTTTGCTGTCCTATGTTCAAAATTCCTTCTAGATGGACAGTAAGTAGGGATATTCTGAAAATTTATTCTGATGAGAGGGTTAATTTGAAGAATTTCTTTAGGACTAGCTGCCAAAGGGTTAGTATCACTACTGACACTTGGACTTCTGTACAAAGAATAAACTACATGTGTATTACTGCACATTTCATAGATCATGAGTGGAAGCTACAGAAAAAAATCATTTCCTTTGTCCCTATTTCTTCACATAAGGGGGAATACATTGCTAAGGCACTGGAGAGTTGCCTACTAGAGTGGGGGTTGAAGTCTGTTTTTTCTGTCACAGTTGATAATGCTTCTAGCAATGATACTGCCATAGGGTTTTTGAAAAAGAAAATGTTGTCTTGGGGTTCTACTGTTGTCTTGTGAGTACTTGACTGCCTGAGCATGGAACCATGGTGGGCTGGTGGCTGTGGCTCTACATAATGACTCCCTGGATGGAAAGTTTGCAGCCTCAGTGGCTAATAACTGCCCCAGGTTTGAGGATTCACACTATTCACTGACCACTGGAAATTGGAATGGTTGTAAGTATAATTGTATAAGGATGTTGTGATGCTGTCTGGTATATCTCTCTGACTCTTCTCTGTTTTTTTTAAATGTTTAATAAGTAATAACTGCCCAGTGCAATGATGATGCTTCCACCATACTCTGAAATCTGGGATTTCTTGGATTGGGTTTGGTATGTTACCATGAACTGTGGTCAATCCATAGGTCATTGGCAATTTCCCCCAATCCTTACATGATATGAAAAATAAGCAATCTGAGCACACTTTGTCCCAATCTTAACTTTCTGTAATATTGTATACTATATACTATATACTACATACTTTGTCATCTTTTCTAAGTTCTAACTTTGAATATAATTAGGAAGAGGAATAGGATTTACGCAAGTATTGGAGATTTGGAGGTAATGGAGCCATGGAGGATTGGAGGCTGGACTGCTGGACTGCTGGAGGCTTGGAGGCTGGCTGGATGCCTGGATCTGTGATGCTGCCTGCTGACCTGGAAATCTGGAATTGTGAATGAGTGAAATCAGTGAATGACAATTGTAAACTTGTAATTTGAATTGTATTTTGGTGTAATTATATTTTTGTGAATGATTAAGATTTTAGAGTCTTAGTCTCTTAGTCTTAGTTAGATTTTTGTGAAATGTCTAAGTTTTTGAGTTTTCAGATGTAAGTTTGGTTGTTAATTGTTTGGAGTTTGGACTAAAACTCTAAAAGTAACTTTTTTTTTTGCATTAATTTTTTTTTTATTCAACCCGACCAAACCGACGGTTTGTCGGGTGTCGGTCGGGGATCAAAATCCCCAAAACCGACGATTTACACAATTTTTTTAAACGGTTTGGGGTTACAAATCTGAAACCGAAAACCGATCGGTTGAACCCTCCGACCACCCGAACTGTCCGAACCCGCTCGATGCACACCCCAACTATTGACCCTGTTACATGTAGTATTCTCAACCCATGACCTCCCGGAGAATCACTTCATGCCGCTTGACCACAAGGCCTTTGGCATTTTAATATCTTATTTAATTTGCCGTTAAAACAAAGAAATTCTCTATCTTAAATCCCTATAAATTCTTTGATGACAGCCCCTAAGTGCGAAATGTAGTGGCAATGTGGCATTGTAAGAAATTCCACCATTGGTGACCCAAGTGCAAATCCAACAAAACTCACCGTCACTGTCAATTGGATGCGCAATTGTCGGTGTGTTTGGTAACCCGAAAAATAATTTCTGGAAATTATTTTTCGGACTTTTGGTGTTTGGAAACATCTGGAAAATGTGGTCAACAGAAAACATTTTCCGTTGACAACGGAAAATGAGCTCATTTTTCTGGAAAATAACTTCCGGATAAAAAATTCGGAAGTCATTTTCCTGAAACGGAAAATGGCTTCGTGTGACGTTTTTTTGTAATTTTTTTATTTCTAATTTCTAATAAATATTATTACTTTATATATTTTTATATTTTAAATAAAATAATAAAAAATATATAATTATACATTTTTACTCATTTTCCGGAAAATGAACCAAACACACACAGACAATTTTTCAGAGTACATCCAAACACCGAAAATGACTCATTTTTCAGAAAACATTTTCTAAAAGTCATTTTCATGCTTTCCAAACACACCCTAAATAAGAATAGAGCTCATTGATTAGGTAATGTTTTAGTTCAATAGTTAAAAGATAGTTTTATTTGAACTTATTCTTTGTTTTGTATGCTACTTCTGCTTTAGCCTCACAATACTAATTTTCAGTAAGACATGCAAAGAATATACAAGAGAAGGGGTCCTTGTTTCCTATGCACGATCCAATGTTGTAGGGTTTATGGTTCTGGAGATTGGATTACCTTCTTTTTTGTACTTGATTAGTTGTATTCATTGAATATGTATTGAAACATGCCAGTAAGTTTTGAGTTACTCAAAAATGTGGTCCTTCCTTGTCATACATAGTGGAATCTGTTGAATATTTTATTGCACATGTGGTCGAATGCTTTATGATTGATACTCATGCTAGATTCTGCTAGTTTTTTTTTGTTGTTGCAAATGGGGTCTAGTGCAGTGTGTCTGGTTTGTTGGTAGGTTTTTTCTTTATGCCTTATGTAGATTTTTACAATTTCTCTTTTGAATTTAATGTACACTTTGTCTTAAACAACTTTTAATAGTATACTAAATTATTGCATACATGTGGACAAGTATTGAATTAGTGGTCTACCATGGTGGGAATTTTGTACAACCTACCTGAAGTATATAATGGTGAGGTGACGAAGGTAACAACTGACCCATATTGGATCTCATATCCACACTTGTTCAAATATAAGAAAGATGGGCAATATGGTAACATTAAATCTCTATACTATAAAGCAACCCATGAACCCTTAGAGAAACTCATATGTCTATGGAATGGTCGAATTATCAAACCGCCCTAGACCGAATTACTTTGGCTAAGAAGTGAAAGAAATCTGATATCTTTGTTGATCATAGAATTGATTAAGTTGAAGTGATACTTGATTTCTTTTTACTTGCACCTGGAATGTTGACAAAGGAAAGGAAACTAATACTGTTTATGAAGGACAAGTAGATGGTGAAGCTGATATTGAGGTTGAAGATAATGAGTATGAAGATGTGCTTATTCATATATGGATGTGATGAAACAGAATGTAGCTCAGAACAATTTGATCATGCTTTAGAGGATGTTGGTTTTGAAAGTAATTGTGAAGTTGAAAATGAGATGGAAGTTGAAGATATTTGAAGACCTTAATGAAGGGGTTACACAAAAGTTTGACGTTTATGCAGCAGAAGACGACCTCAATAATGATGGTAATATGCAGGAAATTAGAATGAGAAAAGGTAAGACAATGGCACAATCAAAGGCAAAGGCAAAGGCAAAGGCAAAGGCCAAATACAAGACAAAGGTTGTTAATCCACCAAGTATTGATTATGGTAATGATGGTTACTACTATGACTTTGCTGATCCACCAACTTGTAAGTTTGAAGAAAACATTGAAACGGAACATATATCAACTCAAAAGAAATTGAGATTCCCCACATATAACTTAGAGTGTGAATATCAAGATTTAGAGAGAGGATTGTTGTTTGAAGATGCAACACAATTTAAGAGTGCAATGGTGAAATATGCCGAGCGTCACAAGAGATATATCCGCTTCTATAAGATGGGAGAAAGAGAGTTAGAGTGAAATGTGTGAGTGGTTGTCCTTTTTTATTGCATTGTAGATGGGAAGAGAGATATACATGTTTCTAATTGAAAACATTGCATCTAGAACATAAGTGCAATTGTAGGTACAAATTAAGGGTTGTAACTTGGATATGGATTGAAGAAAAATATGAAGACAAGATTATAAGGGATCCAACCATAAAGCATATTAAGTTGAAGGATGATATAGAGGCAGAGCTAAAGATAAATGTTAATGTAGCTATAGTAAGAAGAGCTCAGAAAGGTGTCTTGAAGAAAATGAATCAAGGTTTTTCAGAGAAGTTCAAAATAATAAGGAACTACATAGATGAATGTTTAAATTCAAATCCTAAGAACACAGTGGTTAGTGTAACTAATAGGTGATATGAATCCTCGTAAGGAGATAAAATATAAGAATTGACAAATAACCTATAGTATGAGTCTTCCTTACATGCAACAAATATCACAAAAATTCAGTGTTCTAAAATAAGTGTATAAATGCAATATGTAGATAATATGCATTGCATTATATATCATTAATTTAATTACTTGTTGGTCAATTATTGCAAGATCTTGAGATACACTTATATTTTGATATTCAGTAAGTATAACTATATTATGAAAAAATTCACCTAGGAGTAATGGAATAAGCACTTGAGTGTTTGTTGGTTGATCGTAGAGCGTTTATATTCTCTGGACAAATAACAACGCATCAATCAGAGCCTTAAAGAGCATTTCCTTGTCAGGGATAGGTCGGAGGCAGAGACGAAAACAGACTCCATTACTAAACAATAAGGAGAAATATGAGAAATAGTAGAGAAGAATATAAAATATTCAATGCTAGAATTGTTATTTGCTTTTGAGAGTACTTATAGTGCAATTTCAATAGTCAAATAACATTCTATATTTTATTCAAAATTATGAATTACCGATTCTTTGTCCCATCCCCCTCTCCCACCCCCACCCCCTTTTCAAAATCTTCCTTATATTCATATCCATTACATTAATTAGTAATTTATATGAACATTATGGCTGCTTGAATATATTGTATTAGGAATTGTATTACCATATTTTAATGTACAATTGTAATACGAATAGGAATTTATTACCATATTTTACAACATTACGGAAACCTTAATAGTATAGGACAGTTTTGGGCTGGAAGTTAAAATGGAGGATTTATTTTTATTAATAGTATAGATTACGTTGAAGGGAAATATATGTACTGTATTATTACGATTAGTAATTTTAATCTAGAATTTTAGATTACGAATAGGAAAGTAGGAAAGAATATATTGTATATGGAATTGTATTACCGTATTTTAATGTACAATTGTAGTACGAATAGGAATTGTACTACCATATACTTTACAATATTACGCAAACCTTAATAATATATGAGTGTTTTGGGCGGGAAGTTAAAATGGAGGATTTTATTTTTATTAACAGTATAGATTTTAATGTACAATTGTAGTACGAATAGGAATTGTATTACCACATGCTTTACAATATTACGCAAACCTTAATAGTATATGAGTGTTTTTGGCGAGAAGTTAAAATGGAGGATTTTGTTTTTATTAATAGTATAGATTACATTGCAGGGAAATATGTGTATTGTATTATTACGATTAGTAATTTTATTCTAGAATTTTTGTAACACCCCAAAAACGGCTTTTTTTTTTTCTTATTTTCACCAATTGATTTAGTAATTCTTAAAACAAAACTTAGAACACAGAAGCTTTTCAAAATCTTATTGAGGGCATTACCGTCACACTTAGGCAACCAACAGACCTAAGTGCTAAGGCTAACTAAACAAAACCAAAATAAAATATAGTTCATAAGTCTTAATTGAAATAACATCACAATCCTTATTAAATAATCTTTCTAAGCCTTGATAGTCCCTGTGATCTCGGTCTACCGCACTCTCACAGCAAACCACGTCAACATTACCTGCTACTCAAGTAGAGATTTCAAAAACACAAGAAAGTAAGGGGTTAGCAACACTTGCTAAGTAAGGGATTGCTTGCCCCTAAAGAAAAAAAATAGCAAATAACTATTTACTTTACTTTACCCCTTCTTCCAAAACTCGGATGCTCTGCACTTTTGATCTAAAAAAAAACAATTTATAGATATTAATATCAAAAAGCATATAGAACTTTTCATAATATCATCACTTATAAAATTTCCTTAAAAACTTTATTTTGTGCCATACTTGCACACCACAAAATACATATAGAAGCACATCAATCATACATAAATGGGACCGGGTCTTTTATACTTAGGTCTTAGTGAACAACTCCATGCTGAACACTGCAAAATTCCCATGCCAATGGAATCAGGACTCTAACCTTAAGTGTGCACACCCCCAAGTGAGGATTCCAAGCCTCACCAGGAAGTTACTAGCCCTAGTATTCGAGGATTTTTTCTACCGAATACTCCTCAAAACAGGGTACATAGACCCTAGTGGTAGCCATAACCTAACCACTCCTCAACTCAACAGGACAACGAATGCCCTAGTATTCGGGGATTGTTCCTACCGGATACTCCACAAAACAAGGTATGAACCCTAGTGGTAGGATTATCCTAACCACTCCTCAACAAGGCATAGCCCTAGTATCCAACATACAACTGAATACTCCACAATGTCAAGTAAATCAATTTATCAACATACTTCCATAGTTTGAAAATAATATTTTACTTGAGTAATTTTGCTCATACAATAATAATTTGTAGGGTAACATTTTATTTAACCCTTAATTCACAACCATACAAATAACATCTTCAAAATACGATATCTATATATACACTTGTACTCAAAATAGATATTCATGCCCACATATTAATAAAATACACTACAATGGTACATAACATACATATAATTGTACGGCATTCACAAATAAACCAACTAATTATTATTATTATTACTATTATTATTATTATTATTATTATTATTATTATTATTATTATTATTATTATTATTATTATTATTATTATTATTATGGGAAAATTGCATCTTTGGTCCCTGAGCTTTAACTAAGTTCCGACTCAGTCCCTGAGTTATGGGCGTATCCAAGTTTAGTCCCTCAGTTATGAACAAAGTGACGCATTTGGTCCTTGGCCGTTAAAACTAACGGAAAAATTAAAAATTAGTTAAAATTTGAGGGGTAAAATAGGAAATTCACATTTTATTCTTCTTCTTATATCAAAATCACTTTTATAACATTATTTTTTCACTTCTTAGCCTCTTATTTTCAATATTTTTCAATTCTAAAAGCATTTCAATAACTTTAGTATGACTTGTTAGGAGCCTGACTCTCGTATAACAAACTTAAGACCTAGTACAAACAAAGAAACACTTGATCATTGTGTTTAGGCATATGAAAACACTATCCTAATGATTTTTTATTTTCTTTACTAAGCAACAAAGGTAATCAAACTAGAACTTTTGAGATACAAAACTCTGTTTTCTTAAAACCAGAGTAATGAAAGAGGAACCTAAGAATCAATTATGAAAATTTTAAAAACTTTTGTAACTTCAAAAGATGACAATTGACTAAACTATTGCATACAAAATATTTTTTACATACTAAAAATCTCAAGTTATTCTTTTTGGTGAAATTATCATAAAAGCAACCTGAGAAATTTGAAATCATTTTGTATCTCAAAAGTTCTAGTTTGATACATTTGTTGCTTAATAAAGAAAACAAAAAATTATTAGGATAGTATTTTCAGATGCTTAAACACAATGATCAAGTGTTTCTTTGTTTGTACTGGTCTTAAGTTTGTTATACGAGAGTCATGCTCCTAACAAGTCATACTAAAGTTATTGAAATGCTTTTAGAATTGAAAAATATTGAAAATAAGAGGCTAAGAAGTGAAAAATGATGTTATAAAAGTGATTTTGATATAAGAAGGATAATAAAATGTGAATTTCCTATTTTACCCCTCAAATTTTAACTATTTTTAATTTTTCCGTTAGTTTTAACGGCCAGGGACCAAATGCACCACTTTGTTCATAACTGAGGGACTAAACTCGGATACGGCCATAACTCAGGGACTGAGTCGGAACTTGCTTAAAGCTCAGGGACCAAAGATGCAATTTTCCCTATTATTATTATTATTATTATTATTATTATTATTATTATTATTATTATTATTATTATTATTATTATTATTATTATTATTATCACCACATGCGTACGACATTAGAAAGAAAAAAAAAACAATTAATTTCATTTGTTATAACTAGCTATTGCCCCGTGCGATGCACGAACTAATATTAATATTAATATGAATGAAGATTTTTTGTACAAAAAGGAAGTTAAAAACGTTAAAAAGTTTGGAAAGGAAAAAAAATGTTAATATTAATGAATTTATAAATTACAAAATACTAATTAATTAACAAATTACAAATTGTTAAAAACTTCTTTGTAAACTACATTAGTTGTACTGCTAAGAGTACTTTTTGAATCATTACAAATTAAAATCTTGAGGCCGTTCGGTTGACTTATTCTTGATGCAGCAACATATAGTTGTCCGTGGACAAATACTGGTTTCCTAAGTATCAAACCAACATTGGACTTGAAAGGCAATCTTGTGTTAGATGGCGTTATCGTCATTCTAGCAATCAAAACCCTAGTGCCAGCATTTGGTCCTGCGAGTATACTTCCTTCAACCACATGTTCAGCTAATCTTGTAACAACCAATCTAGTACCATTGCATAGTCCTAGACTGTGATCAATATTCATCATAAACATTACAGGTGACCCAACCTTTAATGTTAAAGCATGATTTGGCAAACCTGAAGCTCTAATAGTGTTTAAGAATTCAGGTGTATGGACATCTGAGAGTACAATAGAAGTACCATCAGCTTTGCAAGCGGTGTCAGAACTGAAATATGTCTTCCCTTCACCTATAGTCAAGTCCGACATATATTCATTCACTTCATTGACAACTTGTAATGTTGATGCTAAAATAGCACTGCTATGATAACAGCTACCATCAATTATACCACCGTTGAACTGAGGGAAAGTACTGTTAACAATAGTTGCAATAGGATCACCATTACATTTCAACAACATTTCATAAGGGATATCAACCTCAGCGTAACCAACGTTATCTTCTCCAATAGTACCATCACCTATTAAAGAAAGCCAATCTGCAAATTGTTCCATCCGTTGTTGATCCAAACCAGGTTGCATAGTATTTAACCTCAAATTCTTTGTTAGGCGCATAACTTTGCAATGCTTCCAAAGGTATGATGAATTGATAGCTGAGGAAACAATGTCTTGTCTTGATCCCTTTGGCACCACAGGTAAAATTTGCCTAAAGTCGCCTCCGAATACAACTGTTTTACCCCCAAAAGTCCTATGGGCACTGTTTTGATTAACAAATCTTAATATATCTCGCATTGTCCGATCCAAAGCCTCAAAACAATGCTTGTGCATCATTGGTGCTTCATCCCAAATTATCAACTTGGGTGCAACAATGAGATCTGCCAGTTGGCTACCTTGATGAATATTGCAAGTTGACTCTTCATTGATTGAAATAGGTATATTGCAAATCGAGAGTGTGTTGTGCGTCCTCCAGGCAAAAGCAAAGATGCTATACCACTTGATGCAACATTGATAACTATTTGCCCTTTAGCTCTAATATAAGCTGATAATGCCCTCCAAAGAAATGTTTTGCCAGTACCACCATACCCGTAAACAAAGTACAATCCACCCTTGTTAGAATAAACATCAGAAATAACAGCATCATAAATTGACCTTTGTTCATCTGTGAGCTGAGCATGAAGTAACTGACTTTCTTTAGCAAGAAACTCACGATCGTATGATAACTCTTCCAAGATAAGCCTATTGTTTGTGGTAAGAGACAACTCTCCTGAGACTAAAGGCATGTCTGGAAAATCCTTCAAACTCTTGTTGTAAACTAATAACAACTTTTCCAGCTGTATTAGTGCAAACTCCTTCTTTTCTTGGTCGTTTAGAAACAAATCTGAGGGATTGAAATTTGAAATTTCTTAGTTGTGGGAAATGATAATTTACAATGTAATTAAGATAATAAAAATAATTTGATGTTAAGAAAATATGGAGAAATGAATACCTTGATCATTTAATACTTTCCGTCGATTGTATTGAGCATCTTCAGCCAAATACGACCAAACCTCGTTCCAGACATATTCAGGCCTTCCCATTGTGTTTGCCAATAAAAGCGTGACAAACAACTTTCTTAGAGAATGTGCAGTAGACCATTCGCTAGCTTCCTTAACTGCATCAATGTACTCAAGATCATCATCTAGCAAGCCACGGGCATAACATGCATCTTTAAAAGTGTTATACTATTTTCCATTGTAGGTTTTGATGTCTTCAAAACTCTGAGGTCCTCGAACTATGTTCAATAGGCAACGAAGATAATAAAGCTCCCCAGAACCAGGTGGTATATAAAAAATACGACCAATTGAAAAACCACGTTGCCTTGGCTGCCATTGACGCACATTTTTTTTCCAAACAAATTTATTGGGCATTTCAATATAACTTAGCAATCTAGCTTCAGAGTACTTCTTGTTAGCTTCAAACCATTCAGTAAACATGCTTTCACCCAAGGTCTGTCGATTCAAAATGGTTTCCACATCTTCATCGTCTTGAAAGTATACTGTTTGGCTATCTGGCAAGTGGAAACTAAGTCGCTCTATGGCGGGAGTTCTGCACTGTATGTCATAGCTAAATAACCGCCAAGTAGCCTCTGGCGCTGAAAGATACCTACAATCATAGTACATGTTTATCTCATCAACAACCTCAACTGCATTACCTTCTGATGAGCTCCTGTAGAATTCGGCAGTGACTCGGTCATTTCCTTTGTTGATATACTTGAATAAGTACTTGATTGATCTAGACTGGTTGCACCATTCAACATTCAAATGTGCCCTGTACCTCAATAACAAATATCTGTTATGAGGAACAACATACCTGTTGTCCATTTGAATACCAATCTTTGTTATTGTTCTTCCATCATCACGCCTTCTATATATAGGGTATCCATCTTGATCAAAACTTGATGAATCAACAAATCTCTTGGGGAAGTATTTGGTACATCTTCCATTGACCATACAAGGTGAGTTAAATCTAGCAACACCGCAAGGACCATGCACCATGAACTCTTCTACAACCTTATAGTAATCTTTATCAATCTGTATATCAGGAATTTCCGCTGAAATGAATTTATCAATGGCATCAGGGGATGATTCCATGCTATTGGATCCAAGGAACAACAGTATATGTGCGTGTGGTAGTCCTCTTTTTTGGAATTCAATTGTGTAGATTACTGTTCCAAAAAAAAAATTAATACGTTTACCATGATAATTGAAAATTAACATGATAATTAAATTGCATCAAGGATAGTCACTTACATGCTTTGACGGGACCAAAGAGTTCTCCAGATTTTAATTCTTTCACCAAACTATCAAGCTTCATTTTGAAGACGCGACTAACAATATCGGGTCTATCTTCTGTCCGCAAACCTCTGACTTCAATAAACCGCTGGATTTCAGGCCACTTTGGGTTACATGTAAATGTAATGAATAAGTTCGGATAGCCTATCCAACGACATATAGCCATGGCATCTTGGTAGTTTTGTATCATATACCTTGCACCTCCTGTAAAGCTTGATGGTAAGATAATTCTCTTCCTTTGGGTTGAAGGGTCTACATCTCCCCTAAATAATGCATTAGACAACCCTTTGTATTGTTCACAACGCAATGCCTTCTGATTGTTTCTTATAAACATAAGTCTACCAGATTCAACCATTGTATAAGCATCGACCAAGAATTGTTGAAACAACCTCTTTGAATGCAATAATGTAGAAAGTTCACTTCTCCTTTCATGTAACCTAAAAGCAAAATACTCACGTGGTGTTAAACGTTGCCTTGATCCAAGTAGTTGACTACGATCTGCTGCAAATTGGATGTCATCCCTATAGCCATCCTCTCCATTTGGAAACAAAATAGGATATTGCATAGGTAAGTAAGCAGGATAGAGTTCACTGATTCTTTTAAGTTTCCCTGTTTTTGACTCCACCAGAATATCGCGGAAACCCATGTCTGGATCTAGGTCACCAACTATCAGTGCCGCAACCTCAGATACTGTAGGCAAATTATAGGTCCTAGCATCCTTGCTCCGCTTGCCTAGCAGTCTCATTTTGACCTCAGTTCTTGGGTTATTTTGAATCTCAGACCGAGCCATTCTAAATGACTTAACCAGCACATTGTTGTCATCCAATGCTTTTTTTTTTATGTCATTTACCACGTCTATGTGACACCCCAACCTTACACAAGCTGAGATAGATAAAACTCAACACAACAGCTGCCTATCTCAACCAACAAACATAACATAGCGGAAGTGAATTAAAACTTAAGGGCGTCATGCCACATCTAGGTATAAAACACAGCCTAGATGCACAGGCTAACCATAAGAAACAAACTAAGCTGTCATATATAAAATGAAATAAATCCCCAAGTCATAATCCACAATATTCAAATCACTAGTCAAGAGTATAATATCAAATCTCAAAGGCACACAGGCCCAAAAACCAAATCCAAAGTCTAAGCATCATAAAACTAAGACTAAGCGTCCTCATAGATAAGCTCTAACGCGCTCGCGCTCAGACTACTCCATACCTGGAAAACACGCAAAGAACCATTAGCAAAAAAATGCTAAGCAACCACCATTCACACCCGCAAGGAGATATAGATATACATAAGCTTGTAAATAGGTTTACACACCCATATAGAATATAAACGCCAACAAACTGTTCAATAGTTCAAAACAGATATTCAACAACAATAAGCTGAACGAATCATAAACCAAGACTCAGTCAACCAAAGCCAATATCCAACAACGAAAGCATAATACAATAACGAATCATAACCGGGATACCAACTGAATAACAATCCAAAAGGAACCAACCAACCTCAACGAGAACCACAAGATAACAACCGAATAACACAAGGACTCACAAACAACCAACCAAGAAAGAATCCCAACTCCAACCTTCAAACCCTCAAACCAACCATCATACCAAGTCAATCACATAGTCAGAAGTCAGAAGTCAAGAGTCAAACCCGGAAATCCGGTACGCAGGGGTGATGAGCCCAATCACAGGGACCGAAGTCCAATCACAGGGACCGACAGTCCAATCACAGGGACCGAAGTCCAATCACAGGGACCGAAGTCCAAAGTCAGAAGTCAATAGTAGCACAGTCAAACCAACCAACAACCTCCAACGATACCAACAAATCCACCATCACATACTCATACTCCAACCTCCACTCAAAACAACCAAACAAAGTGTTCATCTCAACTATGAACACAAACTAACTCCCAGATCATGAATTCAAGGAATTAAATAAACCAAGAGACCAAAAAGAGGAATCAAAGACAAGGATCAATGCTCCAAGATATGGTATAAAATACCCAATAAACGACATGAATAAATACTCCAAAGACATGGTAAAATACCCAACAAAACAATCCAACAATAATCAGAAACAAAGGAGAAACAACAGACCACAACAACACAGAACAGTTCTCTGGAAACGATTTTCCCAGGAACCTGCGGAACACCTCAACGGACCACACTCATCCGCCGGCCTCCTCCGCAAGAAGGAGACGGCCTCCCTCGGTGGGCCATCCTCCTCCGCCCACACGCACCGTTGCCACCTTGCGGATCACTTAGGCGGGTTACATTGTGCCGCCGCAGGTCTCCGCAAGGCCAACCCCAAATCCCAGAACACAGATTCTACCCAGAGCTCAAAAATACCATTTCCAGAATACAAAATCAGACCAAATACACCAACATTTCATCAAATTAGAGTCCAAAAATAGGGAAATCCACAACATCATTGATCATAACAACACTAGGCAAAAGATCAAGATGAAATCCAACAAATACATCCAAAAATAGGGCTAAACAACAAGAAATTTCAGGATTTCCAACACCAAGAATATCATAATAGAATAGGAGTGTAGAAATAGATTTTGATGGACATAGTGGTTACCTTAAAGAGCTTTCTCCAATCCAATCAAGCCTCAAGCAAGCTCACAAAGCCCCACCACCTTGTTGATCGTCTTTTACCCAAAGAACCCCAAAAGAACATTTATAAGAATATGCAAAAAGACTAGCAAAACCACAAAATGCAAGGTAGATTCTTAGCTAGATGCACTTACCCAATCCTAAACAAGCTTAAAAGAGCAATCTTGACTTGAAAACTTGTAGGGAAATGAAGATCAATTTTGGATGATTAAAGAAGGGAAAATGGCGTGTGGAATTGTGTAGGGAGGAGAAGGAGTGAAAACCTTTAGGGGTTTTTGATCTTCAATATATATACTACGATACATATAATGTATTAGGGTGAAAGACATTAATATGGAATGGGCTTAAGTTACATATATTATAATAGCTACAAGAATTAAATATATTCAAGACTAGTAAGTTGGGCTAATGAATTCATCCCTTACAATTAAATATATGAATTAAAATGAAGAAGCCCATAAGATGTCTTAAAGACATTATATTAATATATAATCAAGAAATTGGGCTTATGTAGGAATATTTTAATTACAAGAATTGTAAGGATCCAAATTGAATAAAATCCCTTACAAGAATAAATTCAATTAATTGGGCTCTTTATTAGAATAATTAAATTAGGCTCAAGAATATATATATATATATATATATATATATATATATATATATATCAAATTGAAGGAACTAGCCCAATTAAAATTAATTAAATTGCCCAAGGAACCGAAGCTCAAAGCTCATGGGAACTAGAAACAGAACGATTCAAAGGAAACGAAGATTTCAACGAAAGATTAAAGAGAACGATTGCTCAACTAGTCCTAAACTCAAAAAAAACATACTAACATGCAACTAACTCAAGCACATACTAAACTTCTAGCATCCTAAACTCATAACTTACCCAACCCAAACTAGCATGCAAGAGCTTAAGCCAAACAACTCACCTAGAGCAAACAAAGCCGGGTAGCGCCGCCTCATATCGTCCTCCATCTCCCAAGTGGCCTCCTCGACTCCATGATTGGACCAAAGCACCTTCACTAGCTTGATCGCCTTGCGTCGAGTCTCTCGCGTCTTGGAGTCCAAGATCCTCACGGGCCTTTCTTCGTAGGACAACGCCTCGTCTAACTCCAGCGTCTCGGGGGCTAACACGTGTGAGGTGTCGTGCACGTACTTCTTCAACTGGGAAACATGAAACACATTGTGCACTCGGTCTAACTCCGCTGGCAAGGCTAAACGATATGCCACCTGTCCAACCCTCTCCAATATCTCATAAGGTCCGATGAAGCGGGGGCTCAACTTCCCTTTCTTCCCAAATCTCATTACTCCACGAGTTGGGGAAATCTTCAACCACACTTTCTCGCCTGCTTGGAACTCCACAAATTTCCTTCCCAAGTCAGCGTAGGATTTCTGGCGGTCTTGAGCAGCTTTCATTCTACTTTGAATCAGCTTGACTTTTTCTGTGGCTTCTTGCAGATATTGAGGTCCCAAAGTCACCGGGTCTACCAAATCTTCCCAACACAACGGACTTCTGCACTTCTGCCCATAGAGCGCCTCGTAAGGAGCCATCCGAATACTGGCATGGTAGCTGTTGTTGTAGGAGAACTCAATCAAATCGAGGTGCTCCTCCCACGATCCTTGCAAATCAAGCATGCAAGCCCTCAGCATATCCTCCAAAGTCTGAATGGTGCGCTCAGTCTGTCCGTCAGTGGCAGGATGGAAAGCCGTGCTCATCTTCAGCCTAGTGCCCAAAGCTGCCTGCAGTGACTTCCAAAACTGTGACAAGAACCTCGAGTCACGGTCAGACACGATGTCGCGAGGCACGCCGTGGTACTTCACCACCTGGTGTATGTAAGCCCTGGCCAACTGATCCATAGTCCAAGTCTCCTTCATGGTGATGAAACGGGCTGTCTTGGTGAGGTGATCCACTATCACCCAAATCTTGTCTTTCCCCGATCTGGTCAAAGGTAAACCTCCCACGAAGTCCATTGAAATGGAGTCCCACTTTCCTTCGGGTACCTCCATGGGTAGCAACATTCCTTTATTCTTGCATCTTTCTGCGTTGACCTTTTGACAATTCAAACAACGGCTCACGAAGTCAACTATTTCCTTTTTCATATTCGGCCACCAGAACAGCTTCTTCATGTCTTTATACAACTTGTCGCCACCAGGATGAACTGAATATGGAGTATAGTGGCTCTCTTCCAATATTTGTTTCTTTAACTCTTTACACGAAACTGGCACGCACCACCGCCCTAGATAACGCATACTGCCATCGGGATAGAGCTCGAAAGGTCCCTTCTTGCCATTAACCATCTTGGCCCTTACTCTGTTCAACCGGGCATCGCTCGTCTGGCCCCTTCGGATCTCGTCGAGCCACGCCGGTAAGATCTGCATGCTAAAGAGTCGAACTTCTTCATCCATCTGTCCTTCTTCCACCACAGCAATATTCATTCTTTGAAATTCCTTGCACAGATCGTCTGTGAGCACCCACGTGGCATTGAGCGAGTGGCTCGCCTTCCTACTCAGCGCGTCGGCCACTACATTTGCCTTCCCTTCGTGATACTGAATGATCAAATCATAGTCTTTAATGAGTTCTAACCATCGTCTTTGTCGCATATTCAATTCCTTCTGTGTGAAGATATACTTTAAACTCTTATGGTCGGTGTAAATCTTGCACTGTACCCCATACAGGTAATGCCTCCAAATCTTTAATGCAAAGACAACAGCAGCTAGCTCCAAATCATGCGTGGGGTAGTTTTCTTCGTGACTTTTAATCTGTCGTGACGCGTAAGCCACTACTCGGCCCTGCTGCATCAGTACACACCCCAACCCTTTCTTCGACGCATCACTGTATACCTCGAACCCCTCAGTCCCGGATGGTAGAGTCAAAATAGGGGCAGATGTCAATCTTTCCTTCAACTCTTGGAACGCTGCAGCACACTCACTGTCCCACTTGAAAGGTGTAATCTTCTTCATAAGCTGCGTGATTGGTCGGGCTATCTTAGAGAAATCCGGAACAAACCTCCTGTAGTAACCTGCCAAACCCAAAAAGCTTCGGACTTCAGACGGAGTTGTTGGTGCCGGCCACTCTATCACTGCTCGGATCTTTGCAGGGTCCACCGAGACTCCATCCTTAGCTATCACGTGACCCAAGAAAGCCACGCTGGTCTTCCAGAATTCACACTTGGACAATTTGGCATACAACTGTTTCTCCCTTAGAATGTGTAACACGGTCCGGAGATGCTTTTCATGCTCGGTCGGATCAGAAGAGTAAACTAGGATGTCGTCGATGAACACCACCACGAACTCATCTAGGTACGGCTAAAACACCCTGTTCATCAAGTCCATGAAAGCAGCTGGAGCATTCGTTAACCCGAACGGCATTACCGTGAACTCGTAGTGGCCATAGCGGGTTCGGAACGCCGTCTTCGGAACGTCCGCCTCCGCCACTCTAAGCTGATGGTACCCGGATCGTAAATCAATCTTCGAGAAGATGCCGGCTCCCTTCAGCTGATCAAACAGGTCATCGATTCGCGGCAGGGGATACTTGTTCTTAACTGTTACTCGGTTCAGCTCTCGGTAATCAATACAGAGTCGCATGCTACCATCTTTCTTTCTTACAAAAAGCACCGGAGCTCCCCACGGCGAAACACTCGGTCGGATGTACCCTTTGTTCAACAAGTCTTGCAGCTGCTCTTTCAACTCTTGCATTTCCTTCGGAGCCATGCGGTACGGGGCTTTCGATATCGGGGCCGTCCCTGGCATCAAATCAACAGTGAACTCTACCTCCTGGGGAGGCGGTAAACCAGGGATCTCCTCTGGAAAGACATCGGGGAACTCGCTCACTATGGGTATTTGCTGCACTTCATCTTTCGGCGCGCTAAGGTCCTCAACTGCGCATAAGAAAGCTTCATGCCCCTTGGCGACATATTTCTTGATCTTGATCATAGAGACCAACTTGACTTCGGGCTCCCTAGTCACCCCTCGATACGATACCCGCTTGCCCCCAGGGCCCTTCAAGACCACCTTCAGCTCGCTACACAAAATCTGAGCCTTATACTGTCCCAGCCAGTCCATACCCAGCACCACTCCGAAGTCATCCAAGTCAAACTGAATGAGGTCGCTCGGAAAGGTCACTTCCTTGATCTTTATGGGTACGCCTTCATAGATGTGCTCACACGCCTTAACTTCCCCTGATGCCACCTTGACTGCAATCCTCGTCGCTGCGCTAGGCACAATGCCCAGCTCACGGACCAACTTCGAGGATATGAAGGAATTAGAGGCTCCAGAGTCGAACAGCACCAAGGTGGGGACGGAAAGTACCGGGAAGATACCGGTAACCACATCGCAGCTCTCAGCCTGGGACTTGTTCATAATAAGAAGCTCTCCTGGCGAAGATGGGACTCCTTCGTTTCCACTCGCTCTCTCGAAGCCAGGGAGAGGTACTCCCTTGCTACCCGAGCTGCTGCCTCCAGAAGTCCTTGCCGTCCCGGCGTCGGCCGCCTTCAGCTTATTAAGACGATCCAGCATTCCTCCTCCCGTGCCTGGGGCTTCCTCCCGCTTCCTCGACGGCAGCATAATGCTAAAGAGGGAGATAACTAACAGAAAGCGAACAGAACTGCGGTCGGCCTTAACCAAACACGCAAGAAGCAAGTGAGAACAAGCTCACAACAAGCAAACAACAAACAACCTGCAAACATAAACAAAAGCAAGTAAACGAGTCCTCACCGCGCAGCCTAGAATTCACACATCTTAGAATTCTTAAACATCTTAATTTCTACTGATCAAGTCCTAGAGTCTCAGATCACAACCCTAGGATCTCTATTCAGACCTCAACACAGGCTCTGATACCAACTGTGACACCCCAACCTTACACAAGCTGAGATAGATAAAACTCAACACAACAGCTGCCTATCTCAACCAACAAATATAACATAGCGGAAGTGAATTAAAACTTAAGGGCGTCATGCCACATCTAGGTATAAAACACAGCCTAGATGCACAGGCTAACCATAAGAAACAAACTAAGTTGTCATATATAAAATGAAATAAATCCCCAAGTCATAATCCATAATATTCAAATCACTAGTCAAGAGTATAATATCAAATCTCAAAGGCACACAAGCCCAAAAACCAAATCCAAAGTCTAAGCATCATAAAACTAAGTCTAAGCGTCCTCATAGATAAGCTCTAACGCGCTCGCGCTCAGACTACTCCATACCTGGAAAACACGCAAAGAACCATTAGCAAAAGAATGCTAAGCAACCACCATTCACACCCGCAAGGAGATATAAATATACATAAGCTTGTAAATAGGTTTACACACCCATATAGAATATAAACGCCAACAAACTGTTCAATAGTTCAAAACAGATACTCAACAACAATAAGCTGAACGAATCATAAACCAAGACTCAGTCAACCAAAGCCAATATCCAACAACGAAAGCATAATACAATAACGAATCATAACCGGGATACCAACTGAATAACAATCCAAAAGGAACCAACCAACCTCAACGAGAACCACAAGATAACAACCGAATAACACAAGGACTCACAAACAACCAACCAAGAAAGAATCCCAACTCCAACCTCCAAACCCTCAAACCAACCATCATACCAAGTCAATCACATAGTCAGAAGTCAGAAGTCAAGAGTCAAACCCGGAAATCCGGTACGCAGAGGTGATGAGCCCAATCACAGGGACCGAAGTCCAATCACAGGGACCGAAGTCCAATCACAGGGATCGACAGTCCAATCACAGGGACCGAAGTCCAATCACAGGGGTAATCAACCCAATCACAGGGACCGAAGTCCAAAGTCAGAAGTCAATAGTAGCACAGTCAAACCAATCAACAACCTCCAACGATACCAACAAATCCACCATCACATACTCATACTCCAACCTCCACTCAAAACAACCAAACAAAGTGTTCATCTCAACTATGAACACAAACCAACTCCCAGATCATGAATTCAAGGAATTAAATAAACCAAGAGACCAAAAA
>CP025652.1:16355466-16393960 GCA_003576665.1 Ipomoea trifida | reverse complement strand
ACGATGTCGCGAGGCACGCCGTGGTACTTCACCACCTGGTGTATGTAAGCCCTGGCCAACTGATCCATAGTCCAAGTCTCCTTCATGGTGATGAAACGGGCTGTCTTGGTGAGGTGATCCACTATCACCCAAATCTTGTCTTTCCCCGATCTGGTCAAAGGTAAACCTCCACGAAGTCCATTGAAATGGAGTCCCACTTTCCTTCGGGTACCTCCATGGGTAGCAACATTCCTTTATCTTGCATCTTTCTGCGTTGACCTTTTGACAATTCAAACAACGGCTCACGAAGTCAACTATTTCCTTTTCATATTCGGCCACCAGAACAGCTTCTTCATGTCTTTATACAACTTGTCGCCACCAGGATGAACTGAATATGGAGTATAGTGGCTCTCTTCCAATATTTGTTTCTTTAACTCTTTACACGAAACTGGCACGCACCACCGCCCTAGATAACGCATACTGCCATCGGGATAGAGCTCGAAAGGTCCCTTCTTGCCATTAACCATCTTGGCCCTTACTCTGTTCAACCGGGCATCGCTCGTCTGGCCCTTCGGATCTCGTCGAGCCACGCCGGTAAGATCTGCATGCTAAAGAGTCGAACTTCTTCATCCATCTGTCCTTCTTCCACCACAGCAATATTCATTCTTTGAAATTCCTTGCACAGATCGTCTGTGAGCACCCACGTGGCATTGAGCGAGTGGCTCGCCTTCCTACTCAGCGCGTCGGCCACTACATTTGCCTTCCCTTCGTGATACTGAATGATCAAATCATAGTCTTTAATGAGTTCTAACCATCGTCTTGTCGCATATTCAATTCCTTCTGTGTGAAGATATACTTTAAACTCTTATGGTCGGTGTAAATCTTGCACTGTACCCCATACAGGTAATGCCTCCAAATCTTTAATGCAAAGACAACAGCAGCTAGCTCCAAATCATGCGTGGGGTAGTTTTCTTCGTGACTTTTAATCTGTCGTGACGCGTAAGCCACTACTCGGCCCTGCTGCATCAGTACACACCCCAACCCTTTCTTCGACGCATCACTGTATAACTCGAACCCCTCAGTCCGGATGGTAGAGTCAAAATAGGGGCAGATGTCAATCTTTCCTTCACTCTTGGAACGCTGCAGCACACTCACTGTCCACTTGAAAGGTGTAATCTTCTTCATAAGCTGCGTGATTGGTCGGGCTATCTTAGAGAAATCCGGAACAAACCTCCTGTAGTAACCTGCCAAACCCAAAAAGCTTCGGACTTCAGACGGAGTTGTTGGTGCCGGCCACTCTATCACTGCTCGGATCTTTTGCAGGGTCCACCGAGACTCCATCCTTAGCTATCACGTGACCCAAGAAAGCCACGCTGGTCTTCCAGAATTCACACTTGGACAATTTGGCATACAACTGTTTCTCCCTTAGAATGTGTAACACGGTCCGGAGATGCTTTTCATGCTCGGTCGGATCAGAAGAGTAAACTAGGATGTCGTCGATGAACACCACCACGAACTCATCTAGGTACGGCTAAAACACCCTGTTCATCAAGTCCATGAAAGCAGCTGGCATTCGTTAACCCGAACGGCATTACCGTGAACTCGTAGTGGCCATAGCGGGTTCGGAACGCCGTCTTCGGAACGTCCGCTCCGCCACTCTAAGCTGATGGTACCCGGATCGTAAATCAATCTTCGAGAAGATGCCGGCTCCCTTCAGCTGATCAAACAGGTCATCGATTCGCGGCAGGGGATACTTGTTCTTAACTGTTACTCGGTTCAGCTCTCGGTAATCAATACAGAGTCGCATGCTACCATCTTTCTTTCTTACAAAAAGCACCGGAGCTCCCACGGCGAAACCTCGTCGGATGTACCCTTTGTTCAACAAGTCTTGCAGCTGCTCTTTCAACTCTTGCATTTCCTTCGGAGCCATGCGGTACGGGGCTTTCGATATCGGGGCCGTCCCTGGCATCAAATCAACAGTGAACTCTACCTCCTGGGGAGGCGGTAAACCAGGGATCTCCTCTGGAAAGACATCGGGAACTCGCTCACTATGGGTATTTGCTGCACTTCATCTTTCGGCGCGCTAAGGTCCTCAACTGCGCATAAGAAAGCTTCATGCCCTTGGCGACATATTTCTTGATCTTGATCATAGAGACCAACTTGACTTCGGGCTCCCTAGTCACCCCTCGATACGATACCCGCTTGCCCCCAGGGCCCTTCAAGACCACCTTCAGCTCGCTGCACAAAATCTGAGCCTTATACTGTCCCAGCCAGTCCATACCCAGCACCACTCCGAAGTCATCCAAGTCAAACTGAATGAGGTCGCTCGGAAAGGTCACTTCCTTGATCTTTATGGGCACGCCTTCATAGATGTGCTCACACGCCTTAACTTCCCCTGATGCCACCTTGACTGCAATCCTCGTCGCTGCGCTAGGCACAATGCCCAGCTCACGGACCAACTTCGAGGATATGAAGGAATTAGAGGCTCCAGAGTCGAACACACCAAGGTGGGGACGGAAAGTACCGGGAAGATACCGGTAACCACATCGCAGCTCTCAGCCTGGGACTTGTTCATAATAAGAAGCTCTCCTGGCGAAGATGGGACTCCTTCGTTTCCACTCGCTCTCTCGAAGCCAGGAGAGTACTCCCTTGCTACCGAGCTGCTGCCTCCAGAAGTCCTTGCCGTCCGGCGTCGGCCGCCTTCAGCTTATTAAGACGATCCAGCATTCCTCCTCCCGTGCCTGGGGCTTCCTCCCGCTTCCTCGACGCAGCATAATGCTAAAGAGGGGAGATAACTAACAGAAAGCGAACAGAACTGCGGTCGGCCTTAACCAAACACGCAAGAAGCAAGTGAGAACAAGCTCACAACAAGCAAACAACAAACAACCTGCAAACATAAACAAAAGCAAGTAAACGAGTCCTCACCGCGCAGCCTAGAATTCACACATCTTAGAATTCTTAAACATCTTAATTTCTACTGATCAAGTCCTAGAGTCTCAGATCACAACCCTAGGATCTCTATTCACCTCAACACAGGTCTGATACCAACTGTGACACCCCAACCTTACACAAGCTGAGATAGATAAAACTCAACACAACAGCTGCCTATCTCAACCAACAAAATATAACATAGCGGAAGTCGAATTAAACTTAAGGGCGTCATGCCACATCTAGGTATAAAACACAGCCTAGATGCACAGGCTAACCATAAGAAACAAACTAAGTTGTCATATATAAAATGAAATAAATCCCAAGTCATAATCCATAATATTCAAATCACTAGTCAAGAGTATAATATCAAATCTCAAAGGCACACAGCCCAAAAACCAAATCAAAGTCTAACATCATAAAACTAAGTCTAAGCGTCCTCATAGATAAGCTCTAACGCGCTCGCGCTCAGACTACTCCATACCTGGAAAACACGCAAAGAACCATTAGCAAAAGAATGCTAAGCAACCACCATTCACACCCGCAAGGAGATATAAATATACATAAGCTTGTAAATAGGTTTACACACCCATATAGAATATAAACGCCAACAAACTGTTCAATAGTTCAAAACAGATACTCAACAACAATAAGCTGAACGAATCATAAACCAAGACTCAGTCAACAAAGCCAATATCCAACAACGAAAGCATAATACAATAACGAATCATAACGGGATACCAACTGAATAACAATCCAAAAGGAACCAACCAACCTCAACGAGAACCACAAGATAACAACCGAATAACACAAGGACTCACAACAACCAACCAAGAAAGAATCCCAACTCCAACCTCAAACCTCAAACCAACCATCATACCAAGTCAATCAATAGTCAGAAGTCAGAAGTCAAGAGTCAAACCCGGAAATCCGGTACGCAGTGATGAGCCCAATCACAGGGACCGAAGTCACAGATCGACAGTCCGACATCACAGGGATCGACAGTCCAATCACAGGACCGAAGTCCAATCACAGGGTAATCAACCCAATCACAGGGACGAAGTCCAAAGTCAGAAGTCAATAGTAGCACAGTCAAACCAACAACAACCTCCAACGATACCAACAAAATCCACCATCACATACTCATACTCCAACCTCCACTCAAAACAACCAAACAAAGTGTTCATCTCAACTATGAACACAAACCAACTCCCAGATCATGAATTCAAGGAATTAAATAAACCAAGAGACCAAAAAGAGGAATCAAAGACAAGGATCAATGCTCCAAGATATGGTATAAAATACCCAATAAACGACATGATAAATACTCCAAAGACATGGTAAAATACCCAACAAAACAATCCAACAATAATCAGCAAGAGAAACAACAGACAACAACAACACAGAACAGTTCTCTGGAAACGATTTTCCCAGGAACCTGCGGAACACCTCAACGGACCACACTCATCCGCGGCCTCCTCCGCCAAGAGGAGACGGCCTCCTCGGGGCCATCCTCTCCCGCCCACACGCACCGTTGCCACCTTGCGGATCACTTAGCGGGGTTACATTGTGCGCGCAGGTCTCCGCAAGGCCAACCCCAAATCCCAGAACAGATTCTGCCCAGAGCTCAAAAATACCATTTCCAGAATACAAAATCAGACCCAAATACACCAACATTTCATCAAATTAGAGTCCAAAATAGGGAAATCCACAACATCATTGATCATAACAACACTAGGCAAAAGATCAAGATGAAATCCAACAAATACATCCAAAAATAGGGCTAAACAACAAGAAATTTCAGATTTCCAACACCAAGAATATCATAATAGAATAGGAGTGTAGAAATAGATTTTGATGGACATAGTGGTTACCTTAAAGAGCTTTCTCCAATCCAATCAAGCCTCAAGCAAGCTCACAAAGCCCCCCACCTTGTTGATCGTCTTTTACCCAAAGAACCCCAAAAGAACATTTATAAGAATATGCAAAAAGACTAGCAAAACCACAAAATGCAAGGTAGATTCTTAGCTAGATGCACTTACCCAATCCTAAACAAGCTTAAAGAGCAATCTTGACTTGAAAACTTGTAGGGAAATGAAGATCAATTTTGGATGATTAAAGAAGGGAAAATGGCGTGTGGAATTGTGTAGGGAGGAGAAGGAGTGAAAACCTTTAGGGGTTTTTTATCTTCAAATATATATACTACGATACATATAATGTATAGGGTGAAGTTATATGGAATGGGCTTAAGTTACATATATTATAATAGCTACAAGAATTAAATATATTCAAGACTAGTAAGTTGGGCTAATGAATTCATCCCTTACAATTAAATATATGAATTAAAATGAAGAAGCCCATAAGATGTCTTAAAGACATTATATTAATATATAATCAAGAAATTTGGCTTATGTAGGAATATTTTAATTACAAAAATTGTAAGGATCCAAATTGAATAAAATCCCTTACAAGAATAAATTCAATTAATTGGGCTCTTGATTAGAATAATTAAATTAGGCTCAAGAATATATATATATATATATATATATATATATATATATATATATATATATATATATATATATATATATATATCTCAAATTGAAGGAACTAGCCCAATTAAAATTAATTAAATTGCCCAAGGAATTAATTAACGATCGAAAGGCTTGAACGAATTTACGGGGTGTTACAATCTAGGTGTAAAGAACATGAACCGCTTTCATGCCTACATACAAAGAAAATGGAAATAAATGATCTGATTTGATACAATAACAAAATAAGATGATTAGCAAACAATATGTGCGTACCTTATTGAATCAACCCGATTGTTGATCTCATTCTCGGTGTCGTGAATGTACAATTGGGCAAATTTAGGTTGAGCACCATCCATGGGAAGCAAACTACCGATCAAGTGGAAGTTCTGGCCGTTTATACGGTAGACTGGTGGACCACCCCCATTGTTCACTGTCCTGTCTACTTTCCCACCCATTGAAGTGAAACAGAACATATTGTTGTAAGACCTGATGTTTTGCAAGAACTGGTTTCTCTTCGGACCATCCGTGAAAAATAGATCATATAATTCTTTCGGTGGTTTTGTGGGAGGTGGTAGTTTTATCTTTCCATGTCCACAACACAATGAATACTTAGTAATACCGTTATGAACTGACTTGTTCAACCGTTCCTCGTACCAAAATAGTGCCCCACAATGTAAGCATGAATCACAAGCATCACCAAAGTCGGCATAATCAACTATAATAAAAATTAAAAAAATATAAGTTCTAACCCTACAAAAATAATATATATATAATACCAAACACTCTTAATGTAGCTACCATATATTACAAAAATGGGGTGAAATATTACCAGGTTGAGCATCTGTGACAGTATCTTCCTGTTCGCTACATTCATTGAAGCCGTTGTGGAGGTTACGGCAATCAGAAGGAGACGGATTGATTGCATTCATTAATCGACTACTTGGTCTTTTGCTTAAGTTAGTGATACATTCAGTATAACCTGAACATAGTAACAACATGTTTAGGGAAACAATTTAAGTATGGGAAAAAAAAAGTCTATACTAAAACTATATTTGACTAAGAAAAAAAAAGTGTCAAGATGAATATATTAAAAACCAATACCGGCATGTGTTGTAGAAGGACCAACTTCAGCCTCTATATGTGGTTCGTTATTAGCAACATTTTCTACAAAAATTGAATACAAAAATATTATAAACCATCGGCCAAGTAACCAACTTTTTGAAACTATGAAATGTATAAGTAACTTTTAAAAAAACTACATACCATTAGTCAAGACACTATTTGGAGTAGGGAGACTTGGTTCGAGTACACGTCCTACTCTGTGATGCGTGTGAGTACCAGTAAGGGATTCCATTGTTAAATCTGACGACATAAGCTCCCAATTGTTAAAAAAATAAGTTTACTAACTATTAACAACATATTTATTAGTTTTAGGCAAAATTTGTAATTAATAATGTAATGAAACAATTAAAATAAAAACATTTTGTCAGTACAATTCAAAATAAAATAAAGTTTAGGTTCTAATATAGCTATAAATTAAAAGTTACCATTGATACATATTTTTTTTAAAAAAAAAATACGTACCATTATTGAAGACAGTATTTGGAGTACGGAGACTTGGTTTCAGCGAACTGACAACGGTTTGATGAGTGTGAGCACGAGTAAGGGATTCCATTCTTAAATCTGTATCCATAAGGTCATAAGAATGAGAAGAAGAACTTTACGAAATATTAACAACATATTTATAAGTTTGACCAAAGAGTTGTCATTAATAATTTAATGTAACAATTATAAGAAATATACCTGTAACCTGGTTTGCTGTTGGGGTGCTCGAGATTGCAGATAAGGGTGTGCGATTACTGACGTTACGAACACTAACTTCTTTTGAACATACTAATAATACATTACATAATTATTATTCGAATTACGATGTAATAGTTATGTAAAAAGAAAACGAAGTGAGTACTAACCATTAGTTAATACGCTCCCAGGCGTAGATAAGGATGCTTGAAAAACTCCACAAAAAGGTCTAGAAGTCTTATAAGATGAGAACTGGCTTTGTTGTGTTGGATTGCTATTCTCATGACCCAACGAATTTTCATTTTCTACAAACACAAAAAAGAAAAGAATAATGTTTTTCCATAATGATTGTTTAATGTTAGAGAGTACTAATAACAATAAATTTAAAATGTTTAGAACAATAACTATAATCTATAACAACTATTATCTCTATAATCTAAAATAATAATATCTATAATCTATAATCTATATTCTATAATAATAATAATGTAATAGTTCTGTAAAAAGAAAATGGAGTGAGTACTAACCATTAGTTAATACGCTCAAAGGCGTAGATAAGGATGCTTGACTCTTTGTGCTTCACTAGGTTGAGAAAGTATTAATGAACAGATACTACAATGTAATAGGGTCACTTGTATTCAAAAAATATATATATATATATAACAACTAAAATCTCTATAATCTAATCTAATAATATCTATAATCTATAATCTATATTCTATAATCTAAAATCTATAATAATACTAATAATAATAATAATAATAATAATAATAATAATAATAATAATAATAATAATAATAATAATAAAATATATAAGGAAAGGCCTTGTTCGTTGTTGGAGATAGGGTTTCGCTGCAGTTTCCCCTTTCTGCGATTTCTATCTTCGAGCTCAGAAATAGGGAAACCCTACTACTCGATTTCTTCTTCTCTTTAGCTATGTTTGTGATCTTCAAGTGTAGTTGGGTTATTCTGCAATTTCTATGAAACTGCAGCAGTTCTAGGATTTACATTTTTGTTAACCTAGAAAGTGGGAATCGGAAGTTTATGTGGACGCCGGTGATGGAATCCGGCGCGGTTGGTTTCCGACGCATGCTAATCGGAGATTGTTGGTATGTTTTTGTTATCTTAAATGTTTATTTGTTAATTTTACGATTAGATTACCGATTACTACATTACGTTTAAGACATCTGTTCTTTGCTAAACATTCTTAGAAAAAGCTAGTTGTATTAGTAATCTTCTACCTATATTTGGTCGAATTCGTGAGCAATCTCAAATAGCTTAGTAGTAAAGTTCACAGTAGGAGTCTTTGTTAGTAACTCTAGGGTTTATTTGGGATTGCATGGTGATGAAAACCTACAAATGGTCTGGTTATAGTCTATCTATGAATTTATAAACTGCAAGAACAGACATACAATAGTTGTGTACCTAAACTGCAAGAACAGACCTACAGAACTTCAAAAATGAATTTCTAAACTGCTATGTATGTATTTAACTGTATTTATCTTCTACATCCTACAATGCTCTATTGATTTATTTACAGTCTCTAGTAATTTGTGCTACTCTGTACAGATATTCCACATAAGCTGCAATACTGTGACACTAAATTGCAGATAAGCTGCAATACAGTTATTGTACTCTAGCATTCTTGGTTCATGTAATGAGCACGAAAAAAGATAAGTTTTTTTATTCCTAGTTTTGCATACTGTTCATCAGCTTAGTATTTATTTATTGGTACTAATTAGTGTGCCTTTTTACAGATATTACAGATTAGAGATTGGCAGAGTACAAAAGAATATGCAGAGTACAAAAGAATATGCAGCAAAGATAAGATAACAAACTTTAGTCCTACAGTCTAGCACATACATGTAAATAGCATTAATAGTTGAGTAGTACATAGTTAGTCAATTGAAATATGAAATACATACCTTTGTTGTCTGCTTGTTGCTTGCGTTTAGATCCTATGACTGTAGATTTTGTCAACCTCTTCATTTCTGAATTGTGTTTGTTTAGACAGTATGTTGTAATGTGATTGTGATTGTAAATTACATTGAGGTATTTATAAATTGCAATGAATCTGGGCATCCATTAATCATGTAACCATTAAATGATTTTGCCATGGGAAGGCCAATAGTTGAAATAATTATGACTAAATACTTGTGTGCTATTTAATGTCAGTTTTCTTAATAATTGGGACAGTTGTGTGTGCTGCACTTTAAATATAACTTAAAAGTTTGTAATAATGAATCATGATTTCATAAAATAGAATTAAAATATGAGCAGTTTGTATTTCAATGATACATTGGTGTTTTCACAGATACTATAGGTTGTATATATATTTATTTAAAAAAATTGTTTTAAGTTCATTCTTATAAACTTAATAGATGTTGATAAAGTTATATTTTACATTTGTACAGGTTCAAAAAAATGGAAATTGAGGAGAAGAAGATACACATGTAACAACAGACAGGCAGCGATGCGAATGACTTAAGGTAAGTTTTTTTGGTTTTTAAACTGTTAATATACTTACTGGAATGTGTACATGTGTTTAGCTGGTTGTTATAACTATTTATCTAGTGAGTTGTTTTACATTACTTAGTTCTGTAATTGCCCTTACTGAATATTAAAGAAAAAGAATGGTTTTTTTTAATAAAAACATGAAATTACTGAATATTAAAGAAAAAGAACTTTTTTTATAAAAACATGAAATAATTAAGTACAGAAGCATGTTACATGTAAAAAACAAAAAAAAAAAAACAAAAGAGTAATGGGCTTTCTAACCCTGCTTTTTCAACTACATAATTGCTTAATACAAACTGCTTTGTCAAACTGCATAATCCAAGTTGGTTTTCAACTGCTTTGTCTGCTTCCTTAATGTAATTTGCTTCCAACTGATTTTTCTGCTTGTTGCTGCCATATTAGTAGTTGTAGGTGGTTCATTTCTGCTAAACTTAGACCTGCAAAAGTTTACAAACAACAATAACAAAATAGGAGCAGAATAACTTAATAATAGATTAGTAGATGTCAGTTAAAGAACTGACATGAAAAGTTAAAACCAAATCCAACCAATGTCTACCATCACCAAATTACAACAAACTGTCTGGAAATGTCACCACAAAACATATTTAGAACCAATGTCTACCATCACAAGCTACAACCCATCACAATTCAGATCTCAATGTTCTGTGAGTTTTGGTCAATTGCTAATTCACTATCTTTTTCAACCTTGATAAGCACAGTGTGTGTCTTCTTCTTTGAAACCTGGGTGGATGAGAACTCGTCCAAAAGCCTCCTTTTAACTGCTTCACTATCATTGGGAGATGTACTCCAGTGCATGCGGAGGCTTGGGCACTATTGAGAGGAATGCAACTAGCCACGACAAGGGGCTTCAAGAATGTTGAATTCGAAAGCGACTCCGCTGACCTCGTCAGATAGATCACAGCTGATTCCATCCCAGTCAACGAAAGCTTCAATATACTTATGACCTATAGACGAGAACTCCACAAGCTTGAGGCTTGGAAACTCTCTGCAGTGGCACCGGGTGGCATGTTTTGACAGTCCCGCCGGAAAGCGTAGAAGCAGCGATGGAAGACGACAAAGTTGAGTTCCCAGTATGGCGCTTTGTAGTTTCGAACTAGCATTTTAGTAACTTGGGTGCCCGCCTTCCAATCTTTATAAAAAAATGATACTTGTTTAGAATATGCAAATTCAATCTAAACTAACCCGTATAAAAATTAACTTATGCATATCAATATCTATACTATTAATAAAAATAAACTCCTCCATTTTAACTTCCCAACCAAAACACTTCTATACTATTAAGTTTTGCGTAATGCTGTAAACTATGGTAATACAATTCATATTCGTACTACAATTGTACACTAAAATATGGTAATACAATTTCTAAAATATGGTGTTAGAAATCATAATATTACTCAAATTAAATCCTTTTTATTCTCTCTTAAAAGTTATCCAAAGTGGGGAGTCAATCTATTCTTCTTCCTTAGCTTGTGGCTTAGCCGAAAACAAATTCTGGTATTCTAAGGGGAGGGAATTTCTTCTCCTTCACGTTCGGAGGGATCGAATTTTGGCAGTGTTTTTCCTTATTGTAGTGGCAGTGTGATAGAAACTGGTATTGCAATCCCTATAAGTAATCCACTCCTCCCTTGCGATCATGCGCCTTTTTTTATTTAGCACATTGCCAAATGTGGACTGGTTCCACTCCATTAGAGCTTCAGTTGCCGCCTCCTTGTTCGATTGTAGATCTAAAGCCAGGTTCCATGCCCGTTGAATGCAGCTGAGGAAATCCTGATAGGCTGTCCATACAAAATTAAATTTGAACCTCTTGTTTTGATGAACTGCAGGTTGGGCTGGAATTTATTAACAATGGTCTGTGATTAGTCTCTATCATCGGGAGGTGTTCAACTGACGCCTTCGGAAACTCCATCTTCCAGTCTATACTACATAAAGCATGATCAAGCCGAGCTCCTTTAAAGTTGGTGGCATCAACACCCCTCATCCAAGTGAACTATGGACCTTCAAATCCTAGGTCTATCAGTCCCTCACGGAAGATCCAATCATTGAAGTCTGAGCATCTTGTCGTATTGAAACAAGCTGAGTTATTGACTTCATCCCTAGTTGTTACTGAATTTAAATCCCCACAGACTAGCCAATGGCTCTGTGGGGCAAACATACTTGATGAAAGCTCTAAGAAAAGTTTCCTGCGCAGGGAAGGATTGAGGCTGCCATAGATGACTGATAAAATCCAAGGGTTGCTCTGCCGTTGTCTAACTTCTAGATTAATGAACTGTGGGTGAGTGTTCAGAACTACAATTTTCAAGTGGTTCTTCCAAAGTATCCATATACCGCCTGAGAAGCCTACTGCCTCAACTCGGATCCATTCTTCAAATCTAAAATTTGAGCAGATTCTATTAGCTTGGGTTCCCGACACCCTAGGCTCAAGAAAGCAGACAATAGTAGGGTGGTGAGTTCTGCAAAGTTGTTTAAGAGTTCGGCTAAATGCACTTGAAGCTGCACCTTGGCAATTCCATATCAAACTAATCATAATCAATGAGTAAACAAAGAACGGTGCTCAAGAGCACTGAAGACCTTCCAATGCATGGCCATCATAGCCAACATCTTCATCATTATCCCTCATGGATATGTCGGGGGGCTCTATTCTGTTAGTAAAGACTCTTGCTAGGTCCGATGGATCTTCTTTAAATCCATACTCTAAACCAACCATGTGTGATGCCTCTGGGGAGTCATTTGAGTTACGAACCACTGTACTGGTTATTTGCTTCCCTTTGTCATGACCCCTTACAACTATATGCTCTAACTTAGCTGCTGCCCTCCTTAGGGCACCACCTCTACCTCTTCTGCCTCTGATTGCACCCCGGTTAGGTTGCTGGGGGTTTACTGTAACACCCCGGCCCGGCTATACCGTACATCCGGAGTAGTTACCGCCACACCTAGATTGAACCCTGTTAGGTCAAGAAAGAGTCCGCTCTAGATGCACAGGCTAAAGAAGGAATCTGATACATACATTTTCTACCTGACATAATTATATATACATTACAGCAGAAAGAAACAAAAGGTAGCTAGGTTAGTTACGAATATATACACAGGGATTGACCTCTGGGTCCAAAAACATAGAGGTTCATGTTGGTTACAACCTTACAACCTTACTAGCCAACTAACACTACAATGGCTACAACAAAAATATTCACACAAAAAGAGTTGTTCTAGACTTTCCCCCAAATCACGTCATCTACTCTAAAGGACGGTACACCGGTCCTGTGTACGTCCCCCATACTAAGTGCCACTCACCTGCGAACCAAGTGAGGTGATCTAGGAAGTAACACAGGATGTTTACCATGGACCACTCATCACAAAACTCCGGAGGACTGGGGTCCCACGGGTAGGGATAAAAGACAACAAACTCCAGGGGATTACTCCCCTCTAACACTTCCATGGGGTAGAATCCATGCCTAGCTTGGGCTCTATCAAGAAAACTCGGCTGTCCACTGGGAACAGGAGTGTAAGCGGGTGCAGTAGGATAAGCTGGAGGAGGGCTATACGTCAGAGAAGGAGGAGCAGGAGGATCAGGAGCGTAACCGGGAGCGTAGGGGTCATCGCCTAACAAGAACTGTGTATAATCATCATAGTCCATTATCGGGAACGTAAACTCGGATGAGCTCCCAGAGCTCATCGGGCTACATGAGCCCACGCTAGACAACATCTGTTAAATAAAGACACGTTGAAGTGTAGTTAGCACGATGGCTAAGTAAGAAAATCCATGGTCACTCAAAATTCAACAAAGGTTTTTCAAAAACATGTATATAAGAGTTTTGCAACTTTACCCATTTGTTGAGATTTCACCTGCACATAAGTTAACAACGAAGACTTGTACAAAAAGAGATTAGTGAACCAATATCAACCTTTCATTTTGGATACCATCATTTCTTCTAAGTATCGATACAGAATAATTCTTTCTTACATATAAATCTTCCTTAGTTTCATATTAGCAAGCGTGAGGCCTTTGGAGTATTATCTTAACTCCCTCTTTGACCACTTGGATCATCAAACTCGGGTTCAGTGGTCGTCACCTGATCTAACACTGATCCCCTGGACGTAAGGTTCGTTAGAATGATTCCTAGCTGGCCTTACTAGGTCCATAAAAACGACACCTACCCAGACTTTTGGAGTAACTATACCTTAAGTGTGACACCCCAACCTCACACAGGCTGAGATAGATAAAACTTAGCACTACAGCTGTCTATCTCAACTAACAACAGAACATGACGGAAGCGAATTTAAAACCTAAGGGCGTCATGCCACATCTAGGTATAAACACAACCTAGATGCACAGGCTAAACATAAGAAACGAGCTCAACTATATAAACGATAATCCTTAAATATATCTCAAGACATCAATGACTAAACCAAAGTGTACAACATCTCAAATGGCACACAGGCCGAAGCATAAGTCTAAAAGCATAACTACTATCTAAGCCTCCTCGCACAGGTGTACCTCTATCGCGCTCACGCATAGACTTTAGGGCAAACCTGGAAAACACACGAAGAACCATTAGCAAAAGACTGCTAAGTAACCACCATTCACACCCGCAAGGAAGTATAGATATACATATAAGCTTGTAAATAGGTTTACACACCCATATAGAATATAAACACCAACGAACTATTCAATAGTTCAAACCGATACTCAACAACAATAAGCTGAACGAATCAATAACCAAGACTCAGTCTAACAAAGCCAATATCCAATAACGAAAGCACAAGGCAATAACGAACCATAAATGAGATACCAACTGAACACAATCCAAAAGGAAACATCCAAACTCAAAGAGAATGACAAGATATCAACCGAATAATCCAAAGGACTCATAAAACCAACCAAGAAGGAATCCCAACACCAACCTCCTAACCAAAACCGAACCAACCATCAAACCAAGTCAACCACAAGTCAGAAGTCAATAGTCACGAGTCAAACAGGGGTGATGAGCCCCACTCACAGGGACCGAAGTCCAATAGTAGCTCAAACAATAGTAACCCAATAGTAGCACAATCAATAGTAGCACAACCAATAGTAACCCAATAGTAGCACAACCAATAGTAACCCAATAGTAGCACAACCAATAGTAGCACAACCAATAGTAACCCAATAGTAGCACAACCAATAGTAGCACAACCAATAGTAACCCAATAGTCCACAGTCAATAGTAGCACAACCAATAGTAACCCAATAGTCCACAGTCAATAGTAGCACAACCAAACCATCATCCTCATACTCCAACATCACTCAAAGCAACCAAGACCAAGTGTTCATCTCATATATGAACACAAACCAACTCCCAGATTATGAATCAAAGGATCAATAGATCAAGAATACCAAAAATGGAAACCCAAGACACGAATCAATACTCCAAGCTATGGTATAAAATACCCAACAACAATCCAACAATAATCAGAAACAAAGGATCAACAACAGACAATAACAACAAAGAACTGCTCGCTGGAATCGAATTCCCAGGAGCCTTGCGGAACACACTCACGGAGCTCACTCTTCCGCCAGTCTCCTCCGCAAGAAGGAGACGGCCTCCCTCGACGGATCAACCTCCTCCGCCTAAGCCTACCGCTGCCGCCTTGCGGATCACATTGACGGGTTACATTGTGCCGCCGCAGTTCTCCGCAAGACCAAACCCGAACCCAGAAAACAGATACTGCCCAGACTTCACAAGATCAATTCCAGAATACAAAATCAGACCAAATACACCAACATTTCATCCAATTTAGAGTCCAAGAATAGGGAAATCCAAACCAACGAATAAATACAATCAAGAACAGGCTAATAATCAAGGAATTGCAGGATTTCCAAATCACCAAATAGTATCATATAGAGTGAGTGTAAAAATAGGTTTTGATGGACATAGTGGTTACCTTTGAAGCGTAATTTAAATCCAAAAGCGTACTAATCCAAAGCAACGCCAACCCAAGCCCGGTTCATAATCACGAACCTGAAGATCATTATAATCTAATACCATTACTATGACTTCTATAACAATAACAATACTAACATTCCTATTTGGTCCATATAACCTATAATCCTATAATTCATGCTCAAAGGCTAATGTAATATAACCATAAGGATTTATACTTAATCCAATACTAAAACATGGTTATGGCCTAACTATTAATCTAGACTTAAGATATAACATCATAATTATCACTCAAAACTATAAGTTTTGAATCATTAAACCAAAGATTACCTTAAACTGCCTAGGCTAGGAATCGAACCTACGCCCTTTGCCTCAACAACCAAGCACCACACCACCAAGCTACTTTGTTCCTTGTGTTATGACACGAGACCAGCGGCTTATTAGCTTCAGACGAACTCCCGGCCATCGCCATTGCTCTGTTAGCGCACGCTGCCAGTCGGGGAGGAGTTGTTGCCGTCGATGCTCCTCGCCCTGCAGTACGTCGCCGGAGAAGAAGTCGACCGCCAAGGCCACCCGCCAGCTCCAACTCAGCCGCACGCAACGGCTCACTCCGACGGAGTACGAGAGCCCGCCACCCCACGCCACTGCACCATTCCACCGGAAGAGAACGCTATCGTTGCCGTAAACCAGAGAAGGGGGTACCATTTATGTCGTCTATTGCTCTGCTTCGCTCATTGCCGTGGGTGAAAAGTAGTTGCTCGGACCACCGCTCCTCGCCGTTGAAATGCCGGAGACGGGGAAGAGGCTGTTGGACTCCGCTGCTGCCATACCAAGCGAGAGAGGGAGAAGACGAAGGCCGGAGGACATTGCCGCTGTTAGCTTAGCCGGAGAAGATCGTTGTTGACGTCGTTCTATCCTCCAAAGTAGTAGTTTGCCGCCACCCCACGCCTTGTCTCCATCGATGAAGCCGGAAGCCACCACCACCGCCGTTACCTAAGCCAGACGTGAAAAATGGGGAGAAGGGGAGCTACCGGGAGGGAACACTCCGTCGGGCTCCACCGCCGGAGTTGAAGGTCACCGCCGCTGCATTGCTCCATCGCCGGTGTTGCTGCATCTTTCCTTGCACGGGGTCACTCCATCGACAGAGAAAGAGATGAGAGGTGCGTGAGATGTGAGAGTACGAGTGTGAAAGGGAGAATTTCCTTTTTGGCTGCTGAAGTTGATGAGTTACTAATTAGGGTAGGTTTCCAAATTTAGAATGGGCTACACTAGGATGTTGGATCAATACTATTAATACCATACTCATAATTTAACTTAAAATAATTTCTTGGGTCCATAGCCCATAATAAAACCATATACTATTGAATATTTATATATATATACTTATATAGGTATTTGGGCTAAAAATATTTTTAATATCATAGTAATAAGAATAATAATAATAAGTAGTCCAAAATTCATTATTCCAAGCCCAAGAGGGAATAATTATATTTATAGCTATATTAAATAATTATTTAATAAGAAAATAACCCCTTACAATATTCAAAAGAGTAGTAGGAATTTTCGGGGTGTTACATTAAGTGTGCACACCCCCATAGGAATACCTCATCCTATGAGTTATACAGTACTAGGTGAATAGACTTCGCCCCTTTTAGTATGAACTAATCATACGATGTAAACAACCACTGGGAAATGGCATTTAAGCTCGCTTCATCCCGTAGGCTAATCAAGGTCCTCCTCAACTTACTTAGAAACTAAGGTTTTGGAAAACATTTTCCTTTCTTTAGTTTTTCTTCCTTAAATCATTCCTTTTTGGGCATATTTCACATTTGAGTCCAATACTTGAAATTGGCTACCTCATTAGCCCATGATGGTGATTTTGTTTAAAATGGATTTTTCAAAATACTTACAGTGCCCGCAGGCTTTCCAAATATCATTTCTCATCTTTCAAGTAAGGTGCCCACTTACTAATAATGAATTTTCCTCACACCAAAAATAAGGTTTTTGACAACCTATTTACCAAAATAACATATGTTCTTCGACATAAGTTTCATAACATTTTTATTTGCCCAAAGGCTTTTCAAGCATAGTTCCAAAATCATTTGCACATCTCAACACTCCATCATATACAATACTAGTAACACAAAACACACTTTGTGCACATGTATGTATCATCTATACATATTACTCATAAGCACTGTTGCAGAAATCCCCGCCTAGGCGCTAGGCGCTCCTAGACCGAGGCGAATTGCTCCCTAGGCGTCCGCCTAGGTAGCCGGCCGCCTAGGAGGCCGCCTAGCGCCTAACTCGGCCGACTGGGTCCAGTTGTCGGCCGACTAGGCCGAATTTGACCGAGTTAACTCGATCAACTCGGCAGAGATAGCCGAGTTAACTCGAGCGAGTTGGCCTTGTTAATTTTATTATTATATTTATATATATTGAAATTTATTTATTTATATAAGTAAGAAAAGTAAGAGCTATATATATAATATATATAATATAATATATGACATACACCACACACATGAATTATTTTTTATTTTTATAGGTCGCCGCCTAGAATCACCTAGGTACCGCCTAGGCGCCGCCTAGACCGCTTAGGCGCTAGGCGCTAGTCTACCGCCCGACTAGCGCCTAGCGCCTATTGCAACCATGCTCATAAGTAGCAAGTATATGCAACATAACCTCTTCCTCATACCTACATACACACATATGTATATTCATATGCATATTCATCCATTATGGCAGATATACATATATATGCTTCTCACGTGTGTGTGTATATATACACAAACATTTTCTTTTTATTTTATTTGCAATATTTTACACACATAAATGAATCACTTGAACCAAGAATATATATATGTATATATATAACATATATTACCTCCCTAGTTATATACTCATATATTCTACTAACACTTACATATATCCATATATTCTAACACAAAGTTCATAAATTCCTATTTCAACTATCAATCATCAAATCTTAAGTGACAAACCAACTTAAGGGATTTCTTACCTCTTGGGTGAAGCTCTTTTGCAATAATAGCTTAGAACCTTTCCTCAATTCTTTCCCCAAAATTCCTAAGCAAAACATACCACCATAACAATAATTTTTAAGAGATTTTAACCTATAGTTAGGTTCTAGGGAAGAAAACAAAGCTTTTAACCGAACAAAAATAGAAATTTACCGAATATTTGTGATCTTGATGAAGGATGCTAGCTATGGAGGTTCTTGAGCTTAAGGATGAAGATGAAGAATTTTTCTCCCTCTCCTCTCTCTAATTTTCGGCCAAAAAGGGCAAAATGAGGAGGCTTGGAGATCAAGACTCCATTTATAGCACAATTAAATTGTTTTAATACAAGCATGTGGTGTAGGAAGTTGCCAAGTGTCAAATCCCTATGGTAACTCAAAGAAAATATCTTTAACTAGACTATTAAGGGTTAAAACAGATATAGTTTCGGTAGGAAATAATTTAGGTAGGGGTAAATTCGAAACCAAAATTATCCCGAACTCAATTCTCACCTTAATTTCTAAAATCGGGCAATGTTCGGTACATCACGAAATATAGCGATGCTACGGTCGAAATAAATTTTCACTATTACGGGCTAATTTAATTAAATAGGAAATTCAAGGTTAATGGTATGGTGCCTAATAACCCACTTCCTAGAACAATCGGGATAGAACACATACTCCTAAAAATTTTACGGTTCGTGACCGGTACGTACGATCGCAGCTTATTAACGACTATTCTAACTAGTAAAGATTATTCTGAAATATCTATAAATCATAACTCGTGCATGTCAATGCCTTAGAATAAAATAAATTTAAACTCGCGTTTTTTTTTCCGAACTCTAGACTTACTAGAATGGGTGAAGGGTCACATTTACTGGTTGGCATTCTTGAGGAGCCGCAAAATGAACTCCTTCTCTACGTTGTGATGGTACTATTCTATCTGGTTGTTGTTGTGTTCAAATTCTAGGTAGGTTCGCACTCATATATTGAGGAGTTGTAGTGAACTCGCTGTCATTCGAAGGTGAATCTAATTCTGTGTCATTGACTCCTCCAAAGATTGCATAACGTGATCCGAACTGCGGTGCCTGTTGTCCCTGGTAATTAGCTGTTGGGTGACAGTTACCCACGTTTGAGGGACCGTAGGTGCCAGCCCCTCCTATTCTTCCTCTTCTTTCTTTCCTTGTGACCAACATCCATGCACCATAGTTCTCTTTGTAGCTTTGAGTCGACACCCTGGGTTGTGGTGGCACTGCTTGGGCCTCTGTCTGCACGTTGCCCTCCTCCTGCCTTTTGTCCGTCTTGGTGACATTCTCCGTCCGATCTTCCGTCAAATTGTCTTCTCCGCATTGACCCTTCTTGTGGCCATATACACCACAATCAAAACAACCAGATGAAGCCCTTCGTATTCAATAGGTATTACCTCGTCGCTCAGCGTGAATTTAGATAATAGAGGCTTCGTTGAGTCCGCTTTGACACAGATTCTAGCAAACTTGCACTTCGATGTCAGACTTGTGGTGTCGTCAATCTTGATTGGTCGTCCAATATTCCTTGCAATTTTCCTCAAGAACTCGTCCTCAAAATATTCTATGGGTAGCGCTGGGAATCTGATCCTACCAAAAGCTTATCCATTCTATTCTTTCGTGGGTGAAAATTAGGAACCCATTCCCGGACGGTTACATAGTGATCCAAAATGATCCATGGCCTCTCATACTTGGCGAACTCATAGTCTCGGAGGGACTCAAACTTAGCCAAGAAGTAATCTTGGTCAGGGCGATGAGATCAAAGGTCGCTTCCGGCTTCTACATCTTCTGCAGGCGCTGCAACAGGTATGAATATCCCACTTTCCTGCCAAGAACTCTGATAATCAGCGATCTTCTCCATGGCTTGCGGAGTCTTTCTTTCTCTTCTCTTGTTACTGGGATTACTAGGCAGTTGGGGTCTTGCTTGTCTTGATCCATAATATTGTCGTCCGATGTTAAATCCTTCTTGTCAATGCTGATGGGTTCCCTTTGTCCCCATGCAGAGTTTGGGGTTTCCACAAGAGTGCGCCATTGTGTGGATTCCGGTGATTTCAAGCCCGCTAAAGTGGGTATTTCTTGCACAGCTTCTTCGTTTGCAGAATTCCCAGGGATTTCCATAGAGTCGCAACCTCTTTTTGGTTTCTTGGTACTTCATTTGGAGCAAGTCTAGCTCCTCTGGCGACCGAGCGGTCGCCGCCAGAGTTGGGCTCTCAGAGAGGTTTTCTATCATCGTTTCCATCTTTGTAAACACGTACTCCCTCTGTCCCTTTTTAGTTTGTCCCAAAATGTTGTCCTCTTTCTAAAATTGAACATCATCATCATTCTATTTTTCCCAATTTACCCTTATGACTTTTGCTTTCTTTATTGCTTTTATTTTCAAAAATGAAAAAGTAAGGGGCATAATTGGGAAGTACATTACATTTACTTTAATTAACGTAAATTAATTTGTTATGAGTTCATAATATTTAAATAATAACTATTATTTTAGATTTGTAAATTTTTACAATTTATGGTATTTTATAAAATTTGTTTACAATATTTGTACTACTTGGATATAGAATCCCGGATTCATACCATCAGGTCCTGGGGCCTTATCAGGAAACATAGAAAACAAGATTGCCTTCACCTCCTCCATCTGAAAAAGGCCTTAGCAGGGCTTCATTTTGGTCCTGAGTAACTCGTGGCATAATAGATGCAGCAAAGGAATCCATAGATGAGGCAGAAACATTTGATGCAAAAATGTCATGAAAGTAATTAAGCACAACAGTATTCAATTCGTCATCCTCTACCCACATGCCAGAGTCATTTTTTAAAAGTGTTAAAGCATTCTTCTTTTTACGAGCGGAGGCATACCTGTGAAAGAACTTGGTATTTGCATCCGAATCCTACAACCAATGTTGCTTCGCTCTCTGCCGCCAGAAAGCCTCCTCCTGCTTCTCTAACTGGCACAACTCAGCTTCGAGCTGTTGATACTTAGACAAAGAGTCAGTATCTAGACGGCCATGTAGCTGAGCCTGCTCTTGCCTCAATCTCCTGATCTTCTCCCCGAACTTGTGGAAATGATCCCCGCCCCAACTCTGGAGCTTAACGCCACAGTGTTGGAGGCAACCCAGCAAACCGTTGCCTCTCCCCTCGTGCCCCGCATCCTCTACTTGTTTCCTGCAGCCCTCATCATGTATCCAAGCCATCTCGAACCTAAACTGCATGCGCATGTCATTAACTAGAATCCCGCCATCCTTCACCCCCAAAAAGAGAGCAGAGTGATCGGAACTGCGAGTTAGAATATTAGTGACGCTAGCAGCCGGAAGAGAATCGCACCAATCTGCACGAGCTAGGACTTTGTCAAGTCGCTCCTCCATGGGTAACTGGTTCAGACCACAATCATCCAGAGTCTCCACAAAATCGCGTAGAAGACTATCCGGATGTGGGTTGCCACCCCTCTTCTCATGCTGGAACAGGAGGTCGTTAAAATCTCCCAGAACAACCCAAGGCAGAGCATATCTCCCTGCTAAAGCTCTCAACAGGTCCCAAGAAGCATTCCTACGACTTCGCTCTGGAAATCCATAAAAACCAGTCATTCTCCAAGTCCCTAGCCCTGTCACACACACCTCAATATCAACATGGTTGTTCGAGAAGCTCAACAACCTGGCAGTATTATTTCTCCTCCATAGCAAAGCTAAACCACCACTACGTCCAACGCTATCAACATAAAATAAGCCTTCGAAACCAAGCTTAATCCGGAGGCATTCTGCATGCACCCGACCCACTTTAGTCTCCATGAGGAAGACAAACTTAGGCTTCTTACGGGACACTAGGTCCACTACCTCTCGAACTGTACATGGATTGCCCAAGCCACGACAGTTCCAACTTAACGTACTCATGATGACGGGCGGGCCTGGGGACCAGAGCCCGCCACATGCAAGTTTTTTGAGACCTCAGACATAACGACATCCGCACCACTAGCCCCCTGCTGCCTCGTTCCACTGCCCGAGCCTTCTGGCCTACGCTTAGACACTGCCACGACCGCCACCTCTGCGTCATGCCTCACCGACTCAACTGACCCCGCCGATGCCGTCTCACGGCTGGCTGAAGCAGAACCGAGCCCGTCATCCGACCACGGCTGCTCCCCTACCGACACAAGCCAATTATCACCAACCCCCGGGGACCCCGCCGCGTTTCCGCACGAAGATATGGACCGAAAGGGTACTGTTCAACTGGAGGCATTGCCTCACGAGCTTTCAAACAAAATCTATTCACATGGCCCATCATTCCACAGAAAAAACAAAAACTATGTAGTCGTTCATACTTGAACGTAACCTAGCTCCACGTTTTATCGTGCTTCAACAATTTCATGCGCCTCTTAATCGGCTTATTGATCGACAAAGCCACCCTTATATGATAAAAATCCAGTCATGGTGCTCCCGCAAAGCGCTCATCATGCTTAACAAAGACACCAAGATAATTACCTACCTGTTCAATAATCATACTGGACGTATAACCAACCAGTAGATCATGCAGCTGTACCCACATATCAACCGTATCAAGGGGAACGGTCCCGGGTAGCACGCCGTCCGGCACAGCTCTGCAGATTAGGGTGTGGTTCTCGTACGACCAAGGACCTTCATCCAAGACATACTGTAGGTCTGATTCATGGAAGAACACGAACATGAACATGTTAGGTTGTAGTTCTGTTACTTGGACTCCCTTTACCAGTTGCCAAACGGAAGCAAGGACCTAACGCATGTACTCAAGCTTTACCAGTTTATTAGTCAAGAAACGGCCAACCATCGGCCATGTTGCAAGCTCAGCACCACACACCCCACCCACGCCATCGATCACCGGCTCAAATGCCTCTCATCCTCCTCCTCCAACGCCATGTCTGGCCATCTGGCTGTGAGCCCTCCTACGACTCCGTCCACTGCTGAAGTCGCCATGTATACGCCTGCGCCCGACCAGGAAGGAAACACCGAACAGAAGACCGGAGAAAGCTGGGAAAATCAAACGGAAAACCTAGAAAGCACTAGGGAGAAGACGAAACCCTAGAAAACGCTAGGGAGAAAAAAAAAACCTTATTTTTCTTCTAATTTAATTTATTGATAATTAATATTTTTTTAAATAAAGGCATTGTAGACACACAATTCTAAATTAAAGAAATTCACATGTATCATTTTTTGTTGTAACTACTAATTTATTTAATTCAATAAGAGTAAAATAAAGTGATCCCACTTCAATTTGTTGGGTTATTTGAGTACTCTCTTTGTCAATCAATCCCCAAGTAGTTAATATAATTAGCTTCAAATTATTTTTTTAAATTTTTTTTCATGGTATTAATAAAATACTTGGTAAATAAATATATAACAATATTTTGTATTATTATAACTTTGATATTTAATTACAAGATATTGTAAAAATAAGGTAATGGACAATATAATGAATATCAATTGATAAACTTGAATGTAAAGAATCTTTGCATGAGAGAAAATAAAGACAATATAACTAATGAAATTATTTTTCTTATTTAATTTAATTTTTTGATAATGAATAATTTTTTTCAAATAAAGGCATTGTAGACACATAATTCTAAATTAAAGAAATACATGTATCATTTTTTGTTTTAGCTACTAATTTATTTAATTTAATAAGAGAAAATAGAGTGAGAAACTTAATTATGCAAAATTTGATTGAAATGAGGTTCGAACCTAAGACCTTTCTTATAAAAATTAATGGATAAGTTAAAAGTTAACGGAATATTAACGAAGAAGTGAATATTTAACGGAAAACTTAACGGATAATCATATAATTAAGGATAAATTAGGAAATCTCAAAGAAAAATATAAATCTAAACAATCTGAACCATCCATTTGATTAACTAATTTGACCGCCATTTTTTCTACCCATTTTAGGCCTAACTCTCTTTGCCTCTTATTAGTATATATATATATATATATATATATATATATATATATATATATATATATATATATATATATATATATATATATATTTGATTGGAATGAGATTCGAACCTAAGACCTTTCTTATAAAAATTAATGGATAAGTTAAAAGTTAACGGAATATTAACGGAGAAGAGAATATTTAACGGAAAACTTAACGGATAATCATATAATTAAGGATAAATTAGGAAATCTCAAAGAAAAATATAAATCTAAACAATCTGAACCATCCATTTGATTAAATAATTTGACCCCCATTTTTTCTACCCATTTTATGCCTAACTCTCTTTGCCTCTTATTAGTATATATATAGTATATATAGATCATAAGTAATATGTTTATAATGTAAGTAATATGTTTATAAAGTCACTATAGTATGTACATTAAATAATTGTTGTAGATTCATTAAATTATTGTTGTAAGTTCATAATATCACTATTATTATAAAGTCATTATTATATGTTTGTAAAGTCACCACTACAAATTCATAAACTCACCATTGTAGGTTTATTAAGTAACAAATGCATGTATATAAATTCACTACTACAACTTTATAAACTTATACTACAAATTTATAAAATCGCTACTATAGATTCATTACACAATTATTGAAATGATGTATTGAAAAAAAAATCAACATGAGCGTAATTTAAAAAAATACCATCAATATATTTTTAACAATACTTTTTTATCCATTGATTTTATCTATATTTTAAACAAAAAGAAATTTTTAAAAAAAAACTAATATATTTAAGTGATGATCGATCAGTTAGACTATTTTTATGAATTTGAAGTATTATTTGTATGAATTTAATTATACGAGTTGAAATTGATGATATAATATGGACTAAGATCCATCTTGTATGGTGGATCCAAGTACATAAAGATAATATTGTAGAAACATAAAAATAATATTATTGATATATAAAAATGACACATACAATAGTAAACTTTATGTACTCACAGTAGTAATTTTATAAACCAAACTTATGTACCTAAAGACACTTTATAAGTCTGTAAATTTATTTTAAAAATTTTAGAAAATTAATATGGATGTCATTTAACAATCATTGTTGCGTGAACTATGATCAACACAGTTGTGTGGAACACGATAAAAAAACGAGTTAATTCCAGAAATAGTCCTTCGACTATTGACTTTTACCAATTTTTGTCATCGACTTTTAATTTTACCAAAGTTGGTCCCTTAACAATTAATTTTGTACCAATTTTGGTCCTTTAGTTAAGTCAATGTTAAATAGGTGTTAAAATTGAGGGCAAAAATGTAAAACCAAATATTTTAACATTTTTTCTTCAATTTGTTTTCTCTCCTCCATCGCAAGATTATATAGGGAACTGATGAGCACAAATGATGAGTGTAAGAAGGGTGTAATGTCGTTCCGCTGAGGATTGGTGTTATGGCACGAAACTGTGTGAATTACTAGGCACTAGAGTATATGAATTTATAGAATCCAAGTAACAAACACTAGTACAGAATGTACCAAAAAAATTATACTATTAGCATCTGTCCTTTGAAAATGGGACTCTAAAACAGGCACGGTGGCATTTTTGAAATTTTGTAATTAACATTTAGTAACAGTTGCATTAATACAACAGACTACGAAAGTGGAGCGGACACTTCTATGATGCAACAGGAGTCTGTTGTGGATAAAACAGATGCTTTCTGTGTTAGAAACTAACTAAAACCCTAGACATATTCTCCAAACACAGATCTAAGCTCTTCTCCATCTCTAAGCTCTGGCGACTGACAACGGCAGCAGGTTGGACTCATTTCTCTCATCGACGAAGACAGGTATCTCCAACGGCATCGGCTTGGACTCCTCTCTCTCTAGTCTACAAAAGTGGCGTCAGCAGCGGCAATGTTTGACGGGAATATTGGCGGTGTGAGCAGCGGCGACGACACCAGCGGCGTTGTTGCGCTTCCTCAGGTACGTACGGTTGCTGTCTTTCATTTATTTAACTACTCAAATTTTAATTTCAGTTTTAAATTTTAATTTTTTATATATCAATGCCATCGGAGACTACAGATTGAAGATTGAGAAGCTCTCCAACATCTGCGATGGCATCCTCAAGCTCCTCAACTCCAGGCTTATCCCCTCCACTCCGACATCCCATTCACAAGTCTTCTACCTCAAGATGATGAAGCGCGACTACCACCGCAACCTCAAAAGCAATTTCTCAAACACAAATTTTTTTTTTTACAACTCACCAGGTATCTATTTCGATTCAGTTTCATGGAATATTTTTGTTGTAGCTAGTTCTCTGTCATTTTCTTGTTATTGCATCAAGTTTTGACCTTAAATTTGCGTTTCGGATTCTCGATTTTGAAGTTGAAACATGGGGTCAGAAAGATCGGTGACACCCGTAGTTGAAAAGGGTAATGGGTTAGTGCCTAAACATCCTGTTTCTTTCCGATGTTGGTATGCTTTTTTCTTATTTCATATTTGTTTGAAACTTAGTTGCTTTAGATTGTTTGGTTATCTAGCTGTGATAGATCATCTTGCCCTTCTGGTGTAGCCAAGCATTAAACTTTAAATAGCTCATTTTATCTGTGTGTGGATCTTAAGATGTGAATGTGTGTTACATACTGAATGCGACTTTTCATTTTGTATGTACTTTAACTTTCCTGGAGAGAGTTCAAGAGTTGTAAAAGAATTTTAAGCTTTGGATGGATGAGCTGTAATTCTGTTTCCTATGGACTTTCAGTTATCTTAGTACATACTAGTTGATTAAGTTCAATGTTGCTTTAGTACATACATTATTTTCCTACATTTTAAAATCAGTCATAGATTTTTCCCCCGCTAAGGTTGGCATTAATCTATATATGTGATTTCTCATGGTTCTTTGAACACTTGGTGGTAGTCTTTTGCTAAGGTTGGCATTAATCTATATATGTGATTTCTCATGGTTCTTTGAACACTTGGTGGTAGTCTTTTACATTGGTGGTGCAGAGTTGTGTTCTCTTATAACAAGCTACAAGTACTATTAAAAAAATATGCTGTAATCTTGATGTTTCATTAAGGTGAAAACTATATGATAAAAGGTATGGGCCAGATTAGGGGGATTGTAATCTTGATGTTTCAACCAACTCAGGATTAAGGAAAGAATAATTAACCAAGGGATATATGGGCAATGCACAAAAGAATTCTACTCAGCTACTTTCGTAATCAATAAGAGAATTAGGCTAAAATTGCCCCACTGTCGTGATGCATCAATTATAACCTTAAACACCTAAGCATTGTAAGCCCCCAAAATTACCTCTACTTTCATAGCAGGAAAATTAGGTTGAAATTGGTAAGGCTCGAGATCTCCATCCAACTTTCGTTGTAATGAATCCCTCTCCTAGACTAGCAATTAATTGTGGCCATCAATCAATAACAAGTAGAAAGAAATCCCCAAATCAACATAAACCCTAGGTTGAAGATTCAATCCCTTTATGCAATTAATTATCAATTGAACATCAAGATTAACAATGGATCCCTAATCCAAACCCATAAACGAATTACTCCCGCATGATGGAAGTAAACATAGCAAAACAATAATTAATAACCATAAACATTGCAAAAATTAAAAGGGAATAGAAACTTATCTGATAAATAACAAATCCAACTTCAATCCTTGATTCCAATCTTGAAATAAAATAATCTAATGTAAAACTACTCTAAACTATGCTGGGGAAAATATAAACTAAAAACTAGGGTTCAGAACTCTGTAAGGGAACCTCCCCCTAAATTGTAGAGAATAGGTCAAATATATAAGAGGTAGATGGGCCTTGGCCCATTAGGCATCTTCTAATTCTTTTCCAACTTGTATTCTTCATTGTAATTCCCTTTTCTTCCAGAACTTGTCCAATATTCTTCCTTTGTTGTTCCTTGTAGATATTTCAGCACTTGGATAATATAACACACAAATAATTCCCAATTTCACTAGGATACAGAAAATAACCTTCAAAACAACTAGAATAAGGGGTGAATAATTGTACAAAATAGCAGATATCAGGAACAATGTGATCAATATATTTATTTTTTACATTTTATGTTAAATTGTTCAAGTAATTAATTTTTTTCTGTATATTTTTTTTATTTTTTTTTTGTTTACTGCAGTGTAATATATACTCCATAATAATTTATTTTTTTTTTGTAAATTCTCTAACTGGATGTGGAGTGTTATTGTATATTTTATTGTTGTATTATGCGTTTTTTTTATTATTCTTTGATAGCAAAAATGGTAGAAAAGGACACCATTAGGAGGGAAAACAAAGTGAATAAGAAAAGTTAAAAGATTTGATTTTACATTTTTTCCCTCAATTTTAACACTTATTTAACATAGATTTAACAGAAGGACTAAAATTGGTACAAAATCAATAGTTAAGAGACTAATTTTGGTAAAATTAAAAGTCGAGGATAAAAATTGGTAAAAGTCAATAGTCGAAGGACTATTTCTGGAATTAACTCTTAGTAGAATGATAAAATCATAATAATGATATATTTTACATTTCACATTTTTAAACATTGAAAACCAACATCATTTATGTAGAGAGAAATTTATTTATAGTAGTAATAATATCGTAGTTATTTATAAAAGTTAGATGAAGTATACAAATTGAAATGCAACAATTTTTTTTCGTGAACTTTTAACATGCAACACTGATTCAATATGTATATATGTATTATAGTTATTATTTTCTCTTTTTAGCAATATATATGTATATGAAGAAAAAAATATATCAAACAGAAATGAGATTGGACTTGATAAATTTTTTTTTTTACTTTGTAACAAAGTTTCCCAATATGTGCATGTAAAGATTAAAAAATTATTTCAGTTAAAGTAATTTAAATAAATAAATAAATAAATAAATAAATACAGACATACATACATACATACATACATACATACATACATACATACATACATATATATGTATACATATAGATATATATATGTATATGTATATATATATGTATATCTATATGTATACATATATGCACATATATATGTAGATACATATAGATATACATATATATATGTATACATATACATATATATATGTATACATATACATATATATATATGGAATAATCGCACTTTTGGTCCCTTAATTGTTACCCGATCTGCAATGTGATCCCCCATTGTCAATTTTGGTTAATTAGGTCCCTAATTATCACTAACCGTAGTCAATGTTGCCCCTTGGTCAGATTGGACGCTAACCTAAGTTAAGAGCATGGACATTTCAGTCATTTCGCAACCCCTCATTCTTACCGTTGTCAAGTTACGCAACCAACGAAATTACCCCCATTTCACATTTGACCTAGGTGAGCCCGCATTTCACATTCTCAGCCCTAATTGCGGAATTCGACTGGCACGAAGAAGACGACGAACTAGGTTTGCGAGAGAATGACAAGTAGGAGGATTAATGGCTCCAATACAACTCCTACGTGTAAGTTCGGCTACGCTTTTTTGTTTTTGCAGTGAAAAAGTAGAAAGTTGTCTTATTTGCTTTGTGTTGTTTAAAGACATGCTAGCATGTGCAATGTGTTGGGTTGTGGGATTATTGCAATGTGGGGACCAATTTGAGTTCAATAATAGTAGATATCCGACCTTGAAATTGCTTTTTGTACATATCTTTTTCGCATGTGCACTGTGTAGTTAGGTTACTGGGTTGTTGGGTTCTGTGGTAATTGCTTAGTGGGGACCATCTGTATTGCTATGTGACTTTATTGTACCCACATGGGGACCATAGGTAGTGTACTGTTTGTGAATTTATTTGACTGTGAATGGAGCAGTCTTTTGTTGCTGCAAAACTGTCAAACCTTCATCAGTTCATTGAATGGAGTTTATTTGTTTGTATATTCTGTTTTTGCTGCAAAACTATATAATTGACCTTAAATTTAATGGTTTATTATAGATGATGGTGAGGATTCATGTGTGTTTACAATTAAACTGCATATTGGTGGTAATTTGGTATGGAATCCAAAAGTAGAATATAAGGATGGCTTTGTAGAGTATTTTCACTTCAACTGTGATGAGGGTAGTCTGTTGGACTTAAGGAGGATGGTGAAACAATTAAGATTTGCTGATAAAAAGGTCCAATTCTGGGTTAAGGTTAAAGGTAGGAGAAATACAAAAAAAATTGAACTGAGGAAAGTGAGCACTGATGCTGACATTTTAGTGCTTAATTTAGAGGTTCCATCAAACAAAGAGTTGGATAACTATGTTGAACATTTATATGATGATCAATGGGATTATGAGGTAGAGATATCTAGGTCTTTGGGAGATGATGCACTGATGACTGATGAGGGAGATGAGGGCAGTGAACAAAATTCTGAGAGGGAGGTTGATGGTCCAGATAATGAGTTTCAAGACATTGATGTGGAAGTGAATGGTCCTACCTTAGATAAAGGTGATGAGGTTGATGTAGAAGTTGATGAAGTAGACTGTGTACATTCTGAAGAAATATTTAGGAGTCTAGATGATTCTGATTCTGAGAGGGAATGTAATGGTGGTCAAAATGTGTTCCAAGAAAGAAACTTGAAAAAGGATGGGTTTAAGTTTGTTTTGGGCATGATTTTTAAATCTGCCTCTGAATTTAAGTGGGCAGTGACATATCATGAGGCAATGAGAAGGAAAGATATAAAATTTGTCAAGAATGAGGGCAGAAGAGTGAGGGTTTGTTGTAGGCACAGTGATTTTTGCAAATGGACAATATTTGGGTCAAGAAGCAATCCTAGATGTCCATTTCAGATTAAGACATACAACTCTGAGCACACATGTGGAAACCAAGATGAAAATAGGACTATTAACTCAGGTTTCCTTGAAAAGCTGTACAAAGATGAGTTTAGACTGAATATGGAGTGGGGAAGGAGACAATTTCAAGAACATGTAAAACAGAAATTGCACTGTCAGGTTACAAAACATCAAGCCTATAGGGCTAAGCAAAAGGCTAAAATGGAGATGGAAGGGCAAGATTCTGATCAATTCATGTTGTTGAATGATTACTGTGAAGAATTAAGGAGAAGCAATCCTGGGTCCACTGTGAAGATGAAACTTGATGGTGAGTTTAGTGTTAATGGCAGACCTAGGTTTCTTAGGTTGTATATTTGCTTTGCTGCCAGCAAAGAAGGGTTTCTGAGAGGGTGCAGACCAATTTTTGGCTTGGATGGCTGTCATTTAAAGGGTTGTCAAAAGGGTGGTCAACTATTAAGTGTTGTTGGTGTTGATGGAGACAACTGTATGTTCCCTATAGCATTTGCCACTGTGGAGGGAGAATTGAAGGACAGTTGGGTATGGTTTTTACAGCAGCTAGACAGTGATTTAAACATAGCAAACAACCCTCATGCATGGACAATAATTTCTGATAAGCAAAAGGGGTTGTTACCTGCTGTTGAACAACAATTTCCTGGAGTTGAACACAGGTTCTGCATAAGGTATATGCATGCTAACTTTCTCAAAGATGGATTTACTGGAAATGTTCTTAAGCAGAAGTTGTGGGGTGTTTGTAAAGCAACAACAGAGGCAGAATTTAAAAGGCAAATGGAGGAATTAAAGCTGGAAAATGAAAAAGCAGCTGAGTGGTTGGCAGCCAGAGATCCTAAACACTACTGTAGGGCCTTTTTAGCACCTTTCCAAAGTCAGATATGTTATTGAACAACTTGTGTGAGTCATGGAATAGTACTATACTGAGTTTCAGGGACAAGCCTCTCATGACTATGTGTGATAAGATTAGGCTATATCTCATGGCTAGAATGCAAAAGAATAGGGACAAAATGAAGACATATCCACATAAGATTTGTCCCAAAATATCTAAGTGTCTTGAAGAGGCTAAGGAAAAGTCAGCTAGGTATAGTACTTACAAGTCAACTGAAAATTTATACCAAGTTGATGATCATAACTTCAAAGCATTCAAGGTGGATTTAGCCCAGAGACAGTGTAGTTGTAGAGGTTGGGATCTGACTGGCATTCCTTGCAGTCATGTTGTAGCTGCTATTAGGAAACAGAGAGAAAGCCCTAAAGATTATGTGCATCAATGCTACACAGTAGACAGTTATCTAAGAGCTTATGAACCTGCAATTCTTCCCATTCAGTCTTCAGAACTATGGCATAAGGTTGATCTTCCAGCACCACTACCTCCCAAGTATAAGGCACAACCTGGTAGGCCTAAGAAAAAGAGAAAGATAGATCCACTTCAAGAGAGCAAGCAACAAAAAAGGCCAGTTAGAACAAAGAAAGTAGGGGAGGTGAAGAGGTGCATGGTGTGTGGAATGACAGGTCATAACAAGACCACTTGCAAGGGTAAAAATCCACAAGTAATGCTATTATACCAAATTTTCACTTTTATGCAATTACTTTAACTTCTAAATAAACTTAAGTCTCTGAACAGGTTGAAGGGCACTCTGAAGGGCAAGCTGAGGTTGAAGGGCACTCTGATGTTGAAGGGCAAGCTGAGGTTGAAGGGCACTCTGATGTTGAAGGGCAACCTGATGTTCAAGGGCAGTTTGAAGATGTACCAGTTGAAACACAAGTACCTGAATTTGTACTTGATGAACTGGTAATGTGATGTAGCTTTTTTTGTAGCACATTGTTTTTCTAATGACCTTAAAAACTAATTACCATTTCTTTGTATAGGGTTCTCAAGAGATACTGGGATCTTCACAATCACAAACACTGCATAACCAAGTTGCACAGCAGTCATCATTTATTGCTTCACACACAACCAGTTCAAGTGCAAATGATTCTGACATGCTAAGAATTGGCCAGAGAATCATAACTAATGTTGTTCTTCAAAGATTGGCCAGACCTACAAAAATGATTCTGATAAAAAAGAAACAATGAATGGAGTTTATGTATTCTTTTTGTACAATGGCTACTGTATGTCTTTCTAAACAATGGATTCACTTGGGATGTTGGTAGCTAAACACTGATGTATGCTGTTTTTGAAAGCAGATGTATGCTGTTTTGTGTTGGTAGGCAGTTTGATATGCCAGAATATTATGAAAGCAGATGTATGCTGTTTTGTAACTGAACATCTTTATTTTTGCTGCAATGCAAATGCAAATGCATTTTAATCTACCACCTGTAATCTCATTTGGCAGTTAACCTTTAGTGTTTAATATTTGGGTCATTAGGTCAGTTAGCAGTTTTGGTCATTTGGCCATAGAGTCATTTGGTCATTTGGCCATTTCCATTACAGTTTTAGTCATAGCAGTTTTGGTCATAGCAGTTTTGGTCATTTGGCCATAGAGTCATTTGGTCATTTGGCCATTTCCATTACAGATTTGGTCATAGCAGTTTTGGTCATTTGGCCATAGAGTCATTTGGTCATTTGGCCATTTCCATTACAGTCATTTGGTCATTTGGTCATTTGGCCATAGAGTCATTTGGCCATTTGGTCATCAATAAGGTAATGCCATTACAGAAACTACTAAAAACCTAAACAAAATATATATGAACAAACTTCCATTACCAAATGTTAATTACAAAATACTAAAAACCAAAAGGGAATCCCACTACACACTGCCATTTGAATTACCAAGAAGCTAATTCCATTACAAAACCTATTTCAACTGCAATGTATTCGCACTTGGTTCTACATTTCTCATACAATGCATAAAACAAACAAAGCCAACAACAATTCCAAATCCAAAACCGTAACAAAAATTGAATTTCGAATCCAACTTCTACTTCTTAAGACTGGCATTTTGGTCTCCAATTACTGCTTGAAACCTTTGCATCTCAGTTTCTTGCTTATCTAACCGCTTCAATAAACCTCGAATGACTTTGGCCACACGTTCGGATACATCGGAGTCCAGCCACTCAAAATACCTACAATTCCCATTCCCCTAATATTCAAATTCAATTACAAAAGAAAAGTTTAGTTTTTTTAGCACCTAAAGAGAGCAGAGAAAAACAATTCAATAAATGCCTTACACGTACTCCATAGCGTGGGCATGCTCTAAATCGCTTTCCGGGGTTGGCATAACTCCACGACATTCTTACCGGAGCTACTTCACCGCACCAACATCGGACTTCTGGAATCCATTCTACTGAACCGGAGTTGTTTGAAGACATGCTTCACAAACCTAGGTCGTCGCCGTTCTTCGTAGCAGTGAGATGAATGGAAATGGCGGATTACAAATTTGAGGTGAAAGGCTAACCCTAATTTGAGGTGAAATGTGAAATGGGTGTATAGGGGTGGCGTAACTTCAGTTAAGGTAAGAATCATGGGTTGCAAAATGACTGAAATGTCCATGCTCTTAACTGAGGTTAAGAGTCCAATCTGGCCAAGGGGCAACATTGACTACGTTTAGTGATAATTAGGGACCTAATTAACCAAAATTGACAATAGGGAATCACATTGCAGATCGGGTAACAATTGAGGGACCAAAAGTGCGATTATTCCTATATATATATATATATATATATATATATATATATATATATACATATACATATATGGATAAAATCTCATAAAAATCATTAATCATATAACTAACCCATAGACCATCACCTTATAATCATATCAATTATTACTCCATCACCATCTATATTATTCCTATTCACTACTGCCAAAGCATTAACCATTAGTACTCTTTAATTAGTGCCCATAATCAATCTTCAGTCCATCAGTTTATAACCCATGTATCAACCTCTTATTCAAACATCACCATCATCATTAAAGCTTCGTTATGAACCTTTAATCCATCATTATTCCCTTAATCATAATCAGCTTTGCCCTTAGTCCATCATTAGCCATAATCACAATATTTAGCATGCATGCACTACATCATCACCATCAACTTCCTAATCATCATTAGCAACTTAGTCATCACATACCCATCCTTCTTATCAACTAACACCATTCTTTACCATAGTTCACCTCATTACACTACGCACCATACTTAAGCTCAATAAGGATCATTAATCCTAATTACTCCATAATTAGTCCATAACCCTCAATTATTAAGCAATAAACCCAACAACATCAAGTACTAAGCACCCAATTAAACTTTATTCACCATCATTAACTCAATCAATCCATAATTAACAGCTAATAATCCAATCACCATCAATCAATACTCGCCCAATTATTGCATCACCATACCATTATTAAACTTACACTCTTCACATAATTAACAACTAATCCTCATACTTAACCATTAAGCCATCATTAAGCATAATCCATGATTAACTACCATAATCATATTAAATCATCGCCAACGTCAATAACAATTGCATCCACCATTAATCTTTAATTAGAATTACTACCTCAATCCCTAATCACCATTAACCATAATCCATAATTAATTTAAAAACTAAAAATCATCATTAAGCTTTAATAATAGTCATTAGTCTTAATTACGTATCTTGATTATTCACCTTAATCCCTCTTTAATTCATCATCTTAGATCATTATTAGCATTGTCTAAGCATTTTACCATTTCCAGTACGCCTTCATCATCATCAACTTCATATTAACAATAAATTTCATCTAATCCTTACTTCATCAACTCCACCATATTTCTATAGGTTCACACCATCTTCGACAAAATTCGCCAACATCATTCTGCCATTTTCTCCATTCATATTAACAACAACTAATCACCATTGTTAACCAACTAACAATCAATAACCATATTTGATTCATAATACCATCATAAATAAGCCATCATCATCCTTGTAATTAATGTACCATTACTATCATAATCACACCCAATCATTACTAACAAATACCATCAAATTATCATTAGCTAATAATCCATATAATTTAACACAAAGCTCATAAATTCCTATTTCAACTATCAATCATCAAATCTTAAGTGACAAAACCAACTTAAGGGATTTCTTACCTCTTGGGCAAGTGAAGTAGAAGAGTTGGTTATAGGTAAGATTTATGTCTATCCAAAATTTATTTTACCCCAAATCATAATATTTAATATGTGCTTATGTGATATTATGTTTAAATGATTTTGTGAAAATGTGAGTACATGTCTTATGAAATTATTTGATGTGAATACATATTGTTTGTTCTTGTGATTGTTAGTGAAATTATTAGATTTATAGAGATTATGATAAGTAATGAAATTATGATGTTGAAGAGATTTGGTGATGAAATTATTGGTATATGGATTATGAAAAGGAAAATATTGGTATGTGGATATTATGAATATGAAGGTTATAGACATAAGATATGACATTGAATAAGTAATTTTGGGTTATAGATGTAAGATATGATATTTTGAAGGATATGGTTATTTATATATTTTGTCCCGGAGGGTGGTGATACTTGGAGGTTTTGAACTATCTTTTATGACTATTATTATTATGATTATGATTATGATGATGAGAGTTGAGATCTCTCTATTTGGTTTTGGCCACCGGTTCGTGGATTCGTCCGGTTGGTTCGGTATTGGTTTGGAAGTTGAAACTTTCCATTTGGATCCATTCTTCCTTGACACTGTATATAATAACTATTTTTGGATATATGAAAAGTTTAAATAAATTATTTTGGAAGATTTTGGATTATCCATATATGTATATGTATATATATATATATATATATATATATATATATATATATAGGAATAATCGCACTTTTGGTCCCTCAATTGTTACCCGATCTGCAATGTGATTCCCTATTGTCAATTTTGGTTAATTAGGTCCCTAATTATCACTAAACGTAGTCAATGTTGCCCCTTGGCCAGATTGGACTCTTAACCTCAGTTAAGAGCATGGACATTTCAGTCATTTTGCAACCCATGATTCTTACCTTAACTGAAGTTACGCCACCCCTATACACCCATTTCACATTTCACCTCAAATTAGGGTTAGCCTTTCACCTCAAATTTGTAATCCGCCATTTCCATTCATCTCACTGCTACGAAGAACGGCGACGACCTAGGTTTGTGAAGCATGTCTTCAAACAACTCCGGTTCAGTAGAATGGATTCCAGAAGTCCGATGTTGGTGCGGTGAAGTAGCTCCGGTAAGAATGTCGTGGAGTTATGCCAACCCGGAAAGCGATTTAGAGCATGCCACGCTATGGAGTACGTGTAAGGCATTTATTGAATTGTTTTTCTCTGCTCTCTTTAGGTGCTAAAAAAACTAAACTTTTCTTTTGTAATTGAATTTGAATATTAGGGGAATGGGAATTGTAGGTATTTTGAGTGGCTGGACTCCGATGTATCCGAACGTGTGGCCAAAGTCATTCGAGGTTTATTGAAGCGGTTAGATAAGCAAGAAACTGAGATGCAAAGGTTTCAAGCAGTAATTGGAGACCAAAATGCCAGTCTTAAGAAGTAGAAGTTGGATTCGAAATTCAATTTTGTTACGGTTTTGGATTTGGAATTGTTGTTGGCTTTGTTTGTTTTATGCATTGTATGAGAAATGTAGAACCAAGTGCGAATACATTGCAGTTGAAATAGGTTTTGTAATGGAATTAGCTTCTTGGTAATTCAAATGGCAGTGTGTAGTGGGATTCCCTTTTGGTTTTTAGTATTTTGTAATTAACATTTGGTAATGGAAGTTTGTTCATATATATTTTGTTTAGGTTTTTAGTAGTTTCTGTAATGGCATTACCTTATTGATGACCAAATGGCCAAATGACTCTATGGCCAAATGACCAAAATGACGCAAATGACTGTAATGGAAATGGCCAAATGACCAAATGACTCTATGGCCAAATGACCAAACTGCTATGACCAAATCTGTAATGATCGCCAAGCTCACCGTAGCTCCGACCGCAGGGCGAGCCGCTGCATTGCCCCGACACCTCCATGGCCGGCGGCTTCCAC